>CAWUFW010007397.1:600000-1013554 GCA_963921515.1 Calotriton arnoldi | reverse complement strand
AGGAGAAGCAGGGCCCCTTCGGGAAGAGGAACGCCAGTACCACACTGAAAAACCCATACCACCCTGCACATATGAACAAGACACATGAAACGGAACACCAAAGAGCCCGGTGACCGACAACAGGTGGCCCAAGAATTACATCCACACACAAGGCCCAACGCAGAGCGGAAAGGCAGCCTGCCGCCCACACAAGGGAGAGCAGACAGCACTGAATGACCTTCCATTCCAACTCCGAAACCACAGCCCTACGACAGAAGCCGGTGAATACAGCCATTGTCCAAGAATAGACCAACACAGGCATGCAGAGGAGACCGACCACAGGGCAGATAGCGCATATCACAGAAGCACACAACGGACGGGGAAGAAAGAAGAAAACACTCCCCCATGTCGGCCACATGCAAGTTAATTGGAAGGAGTCACACAGCACTGACCTTGAACTGTCTGAGAAGCATGTGGGAAGAGGGCCCGTGTCCTCCAAACAAGCCAACAGAACACAAGTCCTGTCTCCCCACGACTACACAGAGCTCACAGCAACCTCGGAGCGTGCACATTGCAGACTGCACACACAGCCGGAGCACGCCACCTCAACGAACCGCTGCGAAATGGCAACCGCAACACACCTACCCAACTACGCCGAAGAGCTCAAGCTGTACCAAACCAGCACGATACATACATTGGGATGCGATCTCCTGTCCCTGCTGAACGTAAGTTACCGACTGACTTACCGCATCACATTGTTCAGCTGCGTCATGCCCGTCTTCTACTGTCGGAGGTGTCCCTACCAGCATCCCGTCGAGATATGCCTCTCCAACCCGGCATGTCTGAAGGCGGACCTGCTACCACTACTCCTCCCTCTGGACGCACACGACAGGGCCTGCTCTGCCTATGGGGGCATGGCGTATGTGGCCAACATCGCACGCGCACTGAAATGGAACCACTGTGCCTCCACACGACGGATCATCGAGAACAGCTACATCGAATGTCACCCAGCATGCCCCATCATGGTCCTCCAAGGGACAACCTACGAACAACACCTTGACAGCCACCATCCGCTTCATTGGCTGGCAAACATGTACACCACCAATGACATGGAAGCCCTGCTGGACGGCATCGCATACCTGACAACCTGTAAATACGTCGGACCACAACGCAGGTTCCCCGAGTGACCTATGAAGTCCAACCCCGCACCCATGCTCAGCTTCCGCACGGACTGGCCAGTCACCACCACAACAGCCATACCAAACGACCGGCAACTGTAACCACACCATCAACGACATCGCCATGACATCGGATATGACCGGGACATGCACACTGTTCCCCATCACATCCAGGAACACCGCATGCATCGTGGGAGGCAGTGGCATGGGCTCTGTGCATCGCACCCACATGGACGGAACTGCACGAACAACCAGGACACGACATGGATCCAGCGCACATGGACACACACACCGCTCAGTGGACATGAATAGGTCGCCTGGAGTCTGTGGGTGCTGCACCCCTCCCACCCCCGCCCCGGGAATCCCATACCAGGACCTTTGCATGGACGACAAGTGCATACAACAACAACACGACCCCAGTGACTGTGACATGTCCAGTAACCACCACAGTGCAACAACAAGTGGCACGCCGCTGCATGCACGCAAGCACATGCCCTGATGTCATCTCACATGCACGCGTGCATGAGGAACAACCGCAGCAAACCTGTCACATGGAACTGAGATGGACTGTGCCCATGATGCCGAGCGGTCTGGTAGGCTACATGTATACCGTCTGTGTCAAAGTCCGCAGCTCCGCAGCTATACGTAAATGTACATTAGCACAGCCTTGGCCAAGCAGATGTAACCCCACACCCTATCCCATTTGTAATCATGCTCAGTATATCCTCAATATGTATTCCGCTGCCAGTAGTGTCCACTATACTGCATCACAGAGGACAGAAGACTCAATATAATGTTTGAAACCAGAACTGTCTCCGCTGACTCATTTCACAAGTACGAATGAGAGAGGATGAGAGTATGTGAAGTACACGGCAGTCGTGACATGACCATGTAGTCCACTGGTATTGGATGTCAACGCAAATGAGTAGCACTACTGTGGAAGACACACATGTGTCGTGTGAAGTCGTATGGACGCAGTGCTCAGGTGGGTGGGTGCGACGGGTAGATGCGCACATGCCAAGTTGGAGCACGCCGTGTTGGGAGGGCTCATGAACAGTACACCACCGCTTCCCTGGGCATTGTGAGAGGACACCTGTCGGGGGAGTGAACACGTGTGTGCACAGCAGCCGGGCACACGTACAAAGCGGTACCAGGCGCACCTCAGCCCACCCTCTGTGGACGAGCTGGATCCTGTTGTGCACCCGCCATGCCCCTTGACAAGGCACACACAGCCCCAGTCGACCAGGTGTAACCCCAACATAGTCAATCCGCACAGGCGATACAGGGCACGGGATGGCAGTGGAGCATGGTGTGTGAGAGGTCTCCTCGCGCTCCTCCTGGTCATATCACGCAGGCAATAGAACCTCAACGTCCAGCATGGCAAAAAGTCAAATGGAAGTGTAGGGGGGACGCACCACAGCACGAGCAGCACTGACGTCACGGGAGGTGGCTCGCACCATCCCATCCATTGCCCATCATACCAACCACGCCACATGCCATTGCGACTAAGTGCAAGCGCGTGCGCCACCACCCCTGAGCACTCCCCAGAGAGGCCAAAGAGTGAATGTGTGGGCCATCAGCCACAGACGGACGCGGCATGGCCGCAAGGGCAGCCACAGCCACTGGGTGTCGCAGGTGGCGGATCCGGAAGGCGAAGACTGTGATGCATAGTCCATGCAGGCCGGGTCTCCATTTGGGGCACCACGCAGGTGGACGGCGTCCCGCCACACATCATACCCTGAGACAGCCCACTCGTGCAACTGGACCCACACATACACTCCTTGCCCTCTCTGGTGCGAGCTTGGGGCTGCCTGTGCAAGCGCTAGCCTCGCAGGTGAGCATGCATATTGGGGGCGAGGGAGGACATGAGGGCTGGGGCGAAGATGACTGTATCACTGTCAGTTAGTACAAGGGATGACCCAGATGTGGAAAGGAAGAGACGTGTCCCGTGTGTACTGCAACTAGTCGCCAATCCAACTACCCCCCATGTCCGGAATGTAAGCCCGCACCTAGGCCCGCCCATCCGCCACATCGAACATACCACCAGCACGACAACCTTCCCATTCGAAACACTGACTGGGGGTGGCGACCAGTGAACAATCATGTGTAGCCTACCCACGCGTACATGTGGGCCCTCCATGATCCATGTCACCTGCGGCAAAGACATGACATGCGCAATGAGGGAAGTGAGGAGAGCTGTCCGCCCCACGCGCAGAAGGTGCATCAGCTCCACAGACCCAGCAGCGAGTCCAGCAGGGGTCACATGTGCAGGGGCAGCTGTGCCTGGTGTGAAGGCACATGCATATAGACAGCACATCGACCAATGTGTAGTCTGCCCACATCCACAGTCCATCATCATGCGGACATAGGAATTGAACACAGGGCAACACATCTTAGCTGGTGCACCCACCGTGACCAACAATGCGCAATCATCGACGTACCCGCCCTGTGCATGGCCCCCCACCCAACGGAGGCACATCCAGTGCCACCATCCCACACACACAAGCCTTCCACGGAACATGCTGTGTCCAATGGTCAGTACAGAGTCAGCGCCCATCTGGTGGATCCTGAACAGGAGACACATGCACACACATGCCAGCTCCCACTATGTACGACTGCCACCTGGCACGTGCAATGTAACCTCTCACCTGTGACGTGTGACTGCAAGCACACAGCCGTCTTGGCATGGGGCTGTCAATGTGGACACCAGTCAATGTTTCGGGAGCTGTGATCCGTACAGTGCTGTACATAGGGTGCAGTGCTGACACCTACTACTGTCTCATATCCCCTCGTGCCACAGGTCCCACTTGTATTGGCCGCTCAGCCCGTGCCCACATCGTCGTCGTCGTGTGCCATACTCATCCAGCCTCGGAAGCAGTACCATGCTCAGCAGACACTCATGTTGCCGTGGCGTTGCCGCTTGACGAATATGCAGTCAGTCCCCATCAGCACGCCCCGCAAGTCATTGGGGCCTAGATCCCCATGTGCATGCACATGGCAGTGGTATGTCTCACTTGCCATTGCCATTGTTGGGAGACCTGTGTAAGTGTATTGTGGCCGTGCCGTCCCAGCTTGACAGCTGGGCTGTGGCTCATGTGCTTGCTCAGTCATGTCAGTGATGTGTATGCGAAATTGCTATGTGCCGTGTTGCTTTGACATGTGTCCTCTGTCATTTAACCCAGGCGGAGACCGAACATTGACCGCCCATACCAATTGCTGGCGGACATGGACGATACAGAGGTAATCAGGAAGTTTCGGCTGGACAGGCCAACTCTGCATCGACTGTGTGCCATGTTAGAGCCCCATCTCCGTCCCTGCAGGGTGTATCCGACTGCTGTCACCCCCACGGCTAAGGTGATGGCCGCCATGCATTTCTTCGCCACTGGGTCATTCCAGCACACAGTGGGCAGTGGAGGAGGGATGTCCCAGCCCATGTTCAGCAAGGTGCTGAGGGATGTACTGGCAGCCATGATGCTGTACCGGAACAGGTACATCAGATTCCCCAGGGCTCGTGAATTGGCGGCAGTGAAGGGTGCATTCTATGCCCTTGGCAGAATCCCACACGTCGTGGGAGCCATTGACTGCACTCATGTTGGCCTTGTTCCACCACAGGCCACTGAGCACCTGTACCGCAACAGGAAGCACACGCACTCCCTGAATGTGCAAGTGGTGTGCCTTGCGGACATGGTGATCACCCACGTGTGTGCAAAGTTTCCAGGCTCGGCCCATGACGCACACATAATGCGCAACAGCATCTTGCCACGACTGATGGCCAATCTGCAACAGGATCGTGGCTGTATTGTCGGTGAGTATGTGGAGTGGTGTAGCGTGCTGGTTGTGCGATGCTGTCCCCTGTCCAGTTGGAAGAGCAACGGTTCTCTGTGTCCCTCACACCCAGGTGACTCTGCGTATCCGAATGGGGCATGGCTGCTCAGTCCATTGAGGAATCCTCGCACCCCAGCAGACGATCGATACAATGAGGCACATGGGAGGACCAGACGTGTGGTCGAGCGTACCTTTGGCCTCCTCAAGTCCAGGTTCAGGTGCCTGGACCGCACCGAGGGTGCACTGGCGTACTCCCCACAGAAGGTGTGCCAGATAGTGGTGGCGTGCTGCATGCTGCACAATCTGGCCATTCGGAAGCAGATCCCCCTCATTGTGGATGACGGAGATCAACCAGGGCCCCAGCCCGCAGACCAGGACAGCTCGAGTGAGGTGGACAGCGGAGAGGAGGAAGCTGGGAATGTGCGCCAGCAGCTCATCGCCCGCTACTTCACTTGACGGTGAGTGTCCATGTACGACGGATGATGTGTCTGTATCTATGCAGGTGTGTGTGTGCTGTGTCAGGGTGGCCGTATGTTCACTGCGTGCAGTGTGTCAACGCTCCATGGCCAGGGTAGTATGCCACTGTTGGTGACTGTGGCATTGTGCCCTATTGCTCTGTGCGATGTGTGTACATTGCTTGTAGTTGTTGACATGTACTGTGTGATGGGTGTGTGACACACTCATTGAATGTGCTCCTGTTCTGTCTCCCACCCCTAGGTCCCTACAGGCCCTCCGGATTCCATTGCCATGCCACGCATCAGGTGCCCTTCCGCCCAAGGTGGCCGTTGTATTCCGTACAAATAAAACACAGGGCACAAACAGCAGTTAGTGAAAAAGGTGCATTTATTACAAACTGTGACATGTGATTGTGTGTAAGGTGATGACAAAAGTGGTGCGTGCAGTGACAATGAGCTGTCGGTCATGGCTGCGTGATGATCAGGGTGTACCCACTGGTTCTATGTCCATAGTCCAACACACACATGCCATCCAGATGGCTGTGTGGAGTGGGATCGTAGAGCAAGTCAATGCAGTGGCTGGTCAAGGAAGGCTGGCGGAAGGCTGGCTGGCTGCCTCACTTGCGACTGGAGCGTGCAAAGTCCTCCCGGGAGATCTGTTTCCTCTTCGGACGGCCCCTTCCACGTTTGGGAGGGGGTGTGTGGTGGCGACCTGCTGGTGGTGGGTGAGGTGTGCTCACTGGCTGTGGACGCAGGGGAAGTGGACACTGCTGGCCGACCCTGCGCCCTAGCAGGTGGTGGCGGAGGTGGTGTTGCTGGCCTTGCCTGTGACCCCACCGCCACCACCAGCTGGCCCATGAGGTCCACGAGTTGGTCCATACGGGACACGAATTGGCCCATATGGGCGTCCATGGACCTCAGCACCCCCAGCACCTCCCGCGTGTCAGTAGCAGACCTGGCCCATTGTCCTTGGGCCTCTTCATAGGCCCCAAGGACTCTGGCCATTTGAGGCAGGGCATGGCTCCCAGGGGAGGCTGGCGTTTCCCTGACCCTGCTCCTCCTACCAGTCCTGCTGCCACCGGCCTGCCCACTAGCCACATTGCTCACCACGGTCCTCGCTGTGGCTCCCAGGGTGGATCCAGTCGGCCGGGCCACCACCTGCGCTGGGGCTGGTGCCAGCGAAGACGTGGTGGTGGTGGAGGCGGTGGTGGTCGGTGCGGCGATGGTGGCGGTTGCGGCAGTGGTAGTGGCCGCAATGACCGTGGGTGTGGCCGCAACGACAGTGGCAGCAGGGGACTGGGACTGTTCAGCATCCCTGGATGATGGGTTGGTGGGTAGGAGGGGTCCTGGGGAGCGGCTGGGCCCTGCCACGCCAGATGGGCCAGCTTGGTGGTCCGTGTCCGAAGAGGTGGACAGATCCTCCAGATCCGTGTGTCCTCGTTGGGGGCTTGTAGGCTGGCTGTGCTGGCTGCTGTCTCCATCCCCAGCGTCCAGCAGTTCGTCACCTGTGGAGAGAATGAGATTTGTTATTGTGTTGCACCTGGCGAAGTATGTATTAGTCGTCTGACATTGGCAGTTCGTGCAATCTCGTACATGGGTTTCCCGGAGGCGAGGCTGTGGCATCTGTAGGTGTGTGTGCTAGGCAATGGGACTGTGTGCTGTGCACATGTGGCATGGGACGGATTGGCCATGCCGATGGGTGTGTTGCTTTGCCCCTACTCATTGTGACTCTGGTGTATGCGGGCTCCTGGCCCATCCTGGGTCTGGTTTGTACTTTGCTTTTGGAGTTCAAATGGAACGCTTAGGAACGCATATGGCAACATGGGGGCCATGCCCCAGATTCGCATTTGGGAGGGAATATGCTTTTGGGGTTCAAATGGAACGCTTAGGAACGCATATGGCAACATGGGGGCCATGCCCCAGATTCGCATTTGGGAGGGTATATGCTTTTGGGGTACATGCTGTGAGCCATGGGTGCCGAACGTGACATGTGTTGTGGCAGCATGACAGTGCATGGTCTGAGGTGTGTGCATGCCTGACATGCCCTGCATATTTGCTGTCTGTTGTGGTTACTGGACATGGCATTGGACGCATCGTTATGAGTGAGTGATAGTTGTGTGCCAGCCAACGTATTGCAGTTGTCCCATCTCCTTGGTGTGCGTGCTGCCCTGTGCCATGTGCATCACTGCAGTGCTCGGGGGGGTGTGGCCCATGTTGTGTGTTGTTGCTCACAGTGTGTCGTGCGCTTAATTGACTTCTGGCACATGGTTAGTCATGGGCATGTGTCTTAGCGTGACTGCTGTATGTGTGGCAGCTGTGCGGATGACATGCCTTTCATGAGACTGGGGCTGACGGATGGGATGGATGGTATGTTGTATGTGCATGGTGTGTCTGTGTGTTTGATGGGTTCAGTGGTGTTCGTGTGCATTTATGTTGTTCCGCTCTGTTGCGTCTAGTGTTGTTTGTCTTACATAGGCGTAGTTGTGGGGTGTGTGGTTGACAGGCAGTAGGGGCTACATGGACAGGACTTCAATGGTGTTTCGGTTGTGTGTGATGAGTTGCACAGTGGCTGCCGTGTGGGACTATATTCAGTGTGGCTTGTGCATGCAGACGTGGCTCCTTGGGTGTTGCTATGTCTGTGATGGGTCATGTGGGGTGTGAGTCTGCTGTTCATGTCCGTGTGCACATTGTTCACTTGTTCGTGACGGTGGGCGGTGCTGCGTGTTCGTGTGCTACGTGACATGTCCCATGTGTTGGTGGTGTTATGGTCCTCATGCCTCCAGTAATCCAGCCCTGTCCAGTTTCCCACCTGCAAGTTGTTCGTGCGTGCACTGTACTGGATGCCACATGGCTCTTAGCGGGGGTGCTCCATGTTGCAGGTCTGTGGGGGTGGGGGGTGTAGTGGGTCGTGGGGGTGGCTGTACACCCACTGACACCGATTGCTGTGGACCGTGATGTCTGCCTTTCGGCTGTCGTTGTGCACTGCGGTGGCTGACACGTGGGTGTGGGGTGTGGGGATGCTCCTCCTTGCTGTGCTGTGGGACTGGGGCCTGGTGTGTGTTGTACTTGGGCTGTCCACCGTCCCACCCACTGCACTTTGTGTTCCTGCCACTTACCTGTTACTTGTCGGTTGGTGCAGCTGTGCCTGACACATGGGTGTGGGGAGTGCTCCACCTTGCTGGTCTGTGGGAGTGGGGGCCTGGTGGGTGTTGTACTTCAGCTGTCCCCCTCCGACCCACTGCACTTTGTGTTCCTGCCACTTACCTGTTACTTGTCGGTTGGTGCAGCTGTGCCTGACACATGGGTGTGGGGAGTGCTCCACCTTGCTGGTCTGTGGGAGTGGGGGCCTGGTGGGTGTTGTACTTCAGCTGTCCCCCTCCGACCCACTGCACTTTGTGTTCCTGCCACTTACCTGTTACTTGTCAGTTGGTGCAGCTGTGGCGGACACATGGGTGTGGTGGGTGCTCGTTGTGGCGCTTCTGGCATATTTGTGGACCTGTTGGTGGTTACGTGGCTGGCTTAGTGTACACATGTCCCCACGCATCTTACAGTTGTTCGGTTTGGCCTGTGTGTGGTAGTGTCTGTTGCATGTGCGTGTGATGTGTTGTGTATTGTGTGCTGGACATGGGGGTGTTTGTCCCTGGGAGCTGTGGCATGGTGGTTGCGCATGTGTGTACATAGCGGTGTGCTGGTATACATTAGTTTGTACTTACCAGCCTCCACTCCCCCTGCTAATCCGGCGAGGATCTCCGGATGTATTACGACTCGCACCTTCTCCTCCCACGCTTTGAAGGTCTTAAAGAGCGCGGGATTCCCTCCGCCAGTGACGGCAGCCAGCTCTCTGTTTTTGCCCTCCTTCTTCTTGACCAGGCTCTTTACGTCATTCCAACGTTTGTTTATCTCGGTTCTGTTCCTGGGCAGGGTCCCGACTGCATTGACCTGGTCTACGATCCGGGTCCACATTCTGTTTCTGGTGGCTAGTGGTGTGTGCTGGACCATGTTCCCATAGATTTGTGGGTACACCTTGATGATCTCGTCGACCATGACCGTCAGCTCCATGGGCGTGAACTTGGGCATCCTTTGTGGTGCCATGGTGTTTGTGGTGCTGGTGCGGTGTGTGTTGTGTAATGTGCAGGGGGTTTGTGGTGCCGGTGTTTGGTGGTGGTGGTGGTGGTGGTTGTGATGTGTGCGTTTCTGTGGTGTGCTGCTGTCCTTGCTGTGTCACTGTGTCCTCTCCTCTCCTCTCTGGTTTGCAATGTAGCAAGGGGTTGTGGTCTGTGGGAGTGCTGCTTTTGTACTCACCTATGTGGGTGTGTCCTCATGGTCTGTTGTTTTCAGGTGTGTTGTGTCTGGGGTTCTGGCCTTTGTATTTTTTGTTTGTCCGGGGGGTGTTTTCGGGATGTGTACTGTGCTTGTGTATTTGTGCGTGCCTTGCTGTGTGGACTTGTTGGCCATGTTGTGTGCTATTGGTTTTGTGTGCGGATGGTTTCTGGGCAGGTATGTGGGCGCCATGGCTTCTGCCGTGTCGATTCTCATCGGCGTTGTTTGCGCTGGCGGGCGGTATTTTTGTTGTTTTTCCGCGCTCATGGCGGTGCGATCGTAATTTCACGTGCGGTGTGTCGGCCGTGTGGGCGGGCGGTTTTGTGTTGTCGTGCGTGTTTCCGTCCGTGGCGGGCGGTTTGACTCCGACTCGGACGATGGCGGGCGGTATTTTGTATGATTTTTCCGCCGATGGCGGTTTTCAGTTTGTGTACTCATAATGGCGTGGTCGGTGTTCAGGCGGTGTGTGCGGGCGGATTTTTGCCGCTTCCATGCCTGGCGGATTTTTTTACGCCGGGTATCGTAATGTGCCCCTTAGCGTTTAATTTTCAAAAATCGTTACATCGTATAACAAATGTTACTGTGCAATTATGAGTATATCCCCAAGGAATGGGGAAATACCATATGGGACCAATTTATTTCCGGCCGTAAAAACACATTAAATTCACCACTCCATGAGGTTTTAGTGTATTCATTTCATACCCACAAGTGTTAAATGTATGTGTGGACCTGTGGGTGGGGGAAGTAGTGGACAGAAGAAGAAAATATTTTCTGCCAGTGGGAACATACAGTACAGGAAAAAAGGAGGAGTCATTTTTGCGTCGGGTTCTCCCACAGCCAGAAAATCATATGTGGGAAAACTTAACTAGTTGGAGTTAGGCAGAGTGAAATTCCATGATGTAATTCCTCTCCATCTAACTCATAATCAGGCCCTCAGTGACATAAGTTATATTAGAACATTGGAATGTTGGGAGCTCCATTGAAAACAATGGAGTAGCTCCGGGCTTATAATGGCTGGTATAAGCCCGGAGCTCCAACATTCCAATGTTTCTTTGCTCACAGCTGTGGCTGTGAACAAAGGCTTCAGGGAGCCTGAGGGGATTTCAATCCCCTCGAGCTCCCTGAAGCCTTTGTTTTATTTGTTAGAACATTCTGCCCTCTAGTGGCAGAATGTTCTAATAGCCTTATACCCCTTCGTAGCTGGGCTATACCGGCTATTAAAGTCCCGCTCCCTTGTTAAACGCTGGAGCCGGCCTTTAATTGCCGGGATAGCCTGCTACGGCGGGCTATAAGGCTATATTAATGGCCAGGCTGATAATGTTATTTCAATAATGTTCCAGTGGCAATTAGACAGGATAAAAGAATCAACTGCACAAATTTTAAACATGTTAATTAATAATAACTGTAGTATTTAATCTCAAAATGAACACTTGATTTCAACTGAGTCTACATGGTAGATTAAAACATAAATAAGCATAAAGAACTGAGTTTCTCATGTAATGTGACTGTTCATGCTTGCATGTGAATGGGAGACACACCTGGAATTGGTGAAGGTGCAGGGGAAGGGTGTTTTCCTCATGGAAAAATCTTAGGAGAGAAAAAAAAGTTTGCATAGGCAGATTTCCTCCTATTTCTTGCCTTATCTGTTTTAATGGACTTAGAACTCTGTACACGTTACCCTTTCTAAACAGAAGTAAAGTGCCTGTGCTCCCCTTTAAATATAGTTAAATTGGTATATTCCTGATTGACATATTTAATGTGCCTACAAGTCTCTATTAAATAACGTAGAAAATACACCCTGCGCCTGGAAGTTATATGCCACCTGTGGACTGCAAAACTTACTGTGCGATCCATAGAGTTGGCCTATAAAACATGGTTTCAGGCCTACCATGTGTAGCCTGACTGCAGCAGTCTACAACCCTGCTGTCAAACCTGTCAACCAAACTTTTCTGACATGCGAATTACCCTGATTTTGAATATTTATAAGTTACCCATAAGTACACCTTGTTGCCCACAATGTAGGATGTCTGATATTTAAAAGCGGAACATGTGTAAAATTAAAGTTTGCCCCCAAATGATATTTTTCCTGCCAGGGCTATATCTTTAATGCGTAACTTTGACAAGAAACAACAAGTGTAGTCATTCCACGTCTATTTTTTATATTTAATAAAAACTCAATTCATTGGTGAAGTTGGATTTTTATTAAATATGAGAGAAATGTACCTTTTAGAGAGTTATAATTTTCCTGCCTGAGCCCCAGTTAGTCTAATTAGCACTACCCTGGAACAACTAGCATGCCAGTGCCTCTCTGAGAATGAGTTGTAAACATTGCTCCCACTGCGCAGACAATGGCCCTTGCCTTTTTGCTGTCAATTGCCTAGGTATGAGTTGGTGTTTTTCTTTCCCTTTCAGGTAGAACAGTTGGTATTGGGCCCATGAACTTCATTACATTGAAATGGGTGAAGGTGAGGCTTTTCCTTTCACAAGGTAATATAAAGTGAGACCTGGAGGAAAGCAAGCCTGTTCCCCACGTCTACACTAGCCAGGTTGGCTCCAAACACAGTGGGAGGGAAGCTGCCCCCAAAACCAGTTTGGAGCAGATACAGGGATGGGGACTGGTCATTTCCCTGGCCATACCTCTGGGTGCACACAAAGGTTCTGCTCAAGGGGGGGATGAGTTCCCCCATCTTGAATTTGAGGAGGAAGATGCACTGTGGGACTGTTTGCAGTAGGACAGACAGGAACTACGGAAGGGACTTACTCTTGTAAAATTTGGGGACTTAGAAAAATTCTGACTTCCAAATGTTGGAGGACTGGAACCAACCAAGAGAGACGATTTCAATGGGCTGAAGTGCCAGGTTTGTCTTGGAGCTTCTCTGCAGCAGCAAACCTGTTTCAGCGGACCCTCTCCAAGAAGATATTTGACCTCGTGAAGCCCACGTTGGATTCAGCCTACTGCCTCCCCCGTTAAAAGGAAAGGACCTCCAACTCAGAGACTACACCCAATGTGACAAACTTGAGAGCCCAAAGGCTCAAAAAACACTGCTGCCTTGATCCTCTGGAAGACTTTTTCCTCCATTTTGTAGACTTAGTCCAAAGGTAAAATCCTTGACTGAGCCGTCCCGCTTGATGTATCTGACCTCAGGATCTATCGTGGTCAGCTTCAAAGTGCACTTATGTCTCAGTCTACTGCCACCATAGACAATAATTGTGATTAGTGCTTTTTGTTGCTATTTCCATTGTAAACTTTAAAAACTCATATCTCCGGTTCCTCTTATTGTATTTTTGTCATGTTGACGTAATGCTTTTAATTAAAATGCACTCTGTTTTTCTGATTTGGTTTTGGATTTTTATTGTTTGATGTTTTGAAGTTATTGCTAAATACTTTACACATTGCCCTTACGTTAAATCTGTCTACTCCGTGCCATAACTATAAGGGGTTGAGATCAGGTTAATTTAGTGACTTTTGGAGTTAGTTATTATTTGTTGATGTAAGTGACCACTCACCCCAAAAACATAATCCACTGTCTTACACAGTGTTCCTTTAGCACAAACTAGACACACTAAGATATTGCTCACAGCTTCATATAGAAATAGAACATACAGTCCCAATTTGATAAATGAGGGTTGCTCTCCTTCCCAATGTTGTGTCTGTTTCTAGCGAGTAAAAGAGTTAGTCTGAATGACTCTGTTTCTAGACAGGAGCCACAATTGCTCTTCAGACTTTCCACCAGTCTCCATGAACCTGTTGCTTGCCACTATGACATCTTTCTAGTCCTTGAAAGATACATCACGCAAAAGGCTGCATACTTCTGCTGCACGGTAATATTGTTCACAGGACATATCAATAAACATACACACTGATGGACATCATGGCCAAGTATTTCTTAGTTTTGAAAGGAAGAATTTCATTTTTGTTGGAAAGCAAAATCTAAAAATAAATTACAAGTTCATTTATGTCTTACCTTAGGGTCTTTTTCATAATCCAGAACAACATCAGTTGTAGTAATCACACCTGAATCTTCATTCAAATTAAAGTATACTTTTGTATGTTGCGATGAGTTTAGTAACTTAAACTGAAAAAAAGAAACACAAAATTCAGTAGGTAACATTAGAAAGCAAACTGCAAATCAATATAATTAGAAAAAAACTATCCTGGCAATAATAAAAATAACAACTTTATACAGTTTGTCATACTGCAGATTCACACATTTAATATTCTTTTTCAATACTCATTTATTTTTGTACTAACTTCATAAGGAATTGGTACACATGCTCTAAGTACGCTAACATTGATGAGCTTCATTATTTTCCCACGTTTGAAGATAGTTCATTTGATCTAATTGCAACTTTTGGATTATGTCCATTAATAGTGTCTGGGGAGTTAAATTCTAGAATATGGGAAAAATATGAATAAATTATGATGTTCTATTTATGTCAGCTCTTATAACCACCAATATTCATGTGTGGATATGTCATCGGATAATGCTTGTGAGGCACTGCTGACAAACCAATTCTAGATTTGTGGGTTGCTTGGTCTAAATAGTAGGATGAGGCCTCACAATCTTTCTAGGCCAACCACACTAACCCGTTGGCACTTGCAATGCTAGCGATTTTACCTTTATTTAGATATTTTGAACTGAAATTGGAGACTGAGGACCTGATTACGAGTTTGGAGGTGTGGCAGCATGCTTCCATGCTGCCACAGCGCCAAACTCGTCGACACACCACCCGCCAGATTACGAGTTTATTTGTAATCTGGTGGGCAGTGCTTTGGCGGTCCCATGGCGATGTCTTTCAAAGGCTCATATCTAAGCCTTAGAAAGGCACCGCAATCGGAGCGCCAAAGCATGTTCCTGCGTGGCATGGACTGTTAAGTCCATGCTATGCAGGAACTGGGGGCTACGGAGCAAGACAACGGGGCAGAAATATTAGTAGTGAATCTATCTTCCAGAAAACTGACGGAGGGCAAATCCAGGCTCTTGGAGAAGGGCCTGGGTTTCGTCCCCACCCCTTCTGAGGATTCATTCAGACTTCACCAGGAACTTCACCAATTCTTCAGGAAGGTAAGGCTCAAGGCCTACTTCCAGGACAAACCAGATAATCCTACTACCGAAACTGGTCTGAAGAAAAAATCCAAATTCACTCCTACAGCTGCCATGACACCCAATGAAGTTCTCACCTTCGAACAGGCTATTTTGAAGGACGTTGGAGCCATGACTAATAGACGCCCTATTAACAACATGTCCAAAGAAGAGAGAACTCTACTGAAAGCCATCACAGAAGATACCGGCATCATTTTAAAACCAGCCGATAAAGGCGGTGGCACTGTGATACAGGACATAGGCACATACGATGCGGAATGCCTCCGCCAACTCACAGATACTAGATACTATCAACCCATCACGGAAGACCCTACGACGCGACTTACCACCAGGATTAAGGGCAGAGTCAATGAGGCGGAAACAGAGGGCTGGATCTCCCAACAAGAAGCCGATTTCCTCATCAATGACGATCCCCGGATTCCGTATTACTACACCCTACCCAAGATCCACAAAGGAACTAACCCGCCGCCTGGACGTCCCATCGTGTCCGGTATCAATTCTCTGCTTGAACCCCTCAGCAAATACTGCGACTTCTACCTTCGCCCACTGGTCACAAAAACGCTGTTGTACCTCAGGGACACGACCGAAGTACTCAACCTCATAAGAAATTTACCTGAACCAGAAACCATAAATCTGTTGGTGACGCTAGATGTAGAGGCTCTCTACACGAACATTCCCCAAGATGCCACCCTGGAAGTACTTGAGTCCACCCTGCGGAACGTTGAACCATGGCCTTATGAAACAACAATCTCCTTCATTTGCGAATGTGCCTCCATAGCTCTAAAAAATAATTTCTTTGCCTTCCGCATGCAGCTGTACCACCAGATCCAGGGTACCAGCATGGAGAGCACCTTCGCTCCTAGTCTAGCCTGCCTCTATATGGCTAGTTTTGAAGACAAATACATCCTAGGGGAGAACAATCCCTACAGAGATAACATATTGATGTGGCGTCGATACATCAACGACATTCTGCTTTTCTGGACGGGTGACGAAGAACGATGCACTACATTCTGTGGGTGGATTAACACTAGACCCCTTCTTACGATTCTCCAGTACCAAATCACAAGAAAGCATACCTTTCTTAGATCTTTTGATCTCCCTAGATAATGGGGTCCTACATACAACAAACTATAGAAAACCCACAGACAGAAACAGTCTCCTCGTTTTTGACAGTCATCATCCTAAAGCACTGAGGAATAACCTACTAGTGGGCCAGTTCCTGCGACTGCACCGGAATTGCGACACCCTGACAGAGTTTGAGAAACAATCAGAAATTCTATCAATTAACCTGACAGATCGTCACTACCCGAAGAAAATAATACGTCAAGCACACAAACGAGCCCGGAATAACCATAGAGAGGCCCACCTTGAAGTAAAGGATAGATCTAAATCAGAGGCAATTACATGTGTGACCACGTTTACGCCCAACTCGAATAAAATCCAGAAAGTAATAAGGAAACACTGGGGCATCCTTGAAACAGGTACCTTTACCCCTGGGCCACAGCCATTATTTGCATTCAAACGCACCCAGAACCTAAGAGATCTTTTGGTCCATACACGTCCACGAACATCCCCCACTACACAACCGACCCTTTGGGCTCTACCACCGGTGCAAGGACACTTCCCCTGCGGGTCTTGCTCTGTGTGTCCACTCACCTCAGCCTCCAAACAGATTGACCTTGGTCTGGCCAGACCTTGGCATCAGAAGAGACACACAAATTGCAACACAAAAAACTGTATCTACACAATCACGTGCCCTTGCGGAGAAAGATATGTGGGGATGACCACAAGACCAGTTAAGATCAGGATTGGGAACACAAGAGCACAATATGATGCAAAAAAACCAACACCAAATTACTGAGCCATTTCTCCGCACAAAATCATAACCCAGAGAGTATAAGATGGACAATTATTGAATCTAATCCCCAATGGACGCACAGCACTCTATTTAGGCAGGAACAACGCTGGGTCCATAGACTAAAGACCAACACAGAGGGGCTGAATGATGAAATACCGTGGGTGGAACTAGTGCCTTAGAACTGATGGACATTCTTAGACCCATTCTCTGTCATCTCTCGTGCTAACCACTCTCCAAGTATGCTCTTTTCCGAATACATGAATTAGCATATGGTGCAACTCAGTGAATCCTGCTGAGATCCACACCGCTCTAAGTTTAGAGGTTTACACTTTCCTTCCCGTTCCGCACATGCCTGCCCCTACCTAAGAGGATATCAGAATTGAGACCCTTTCAACATGGAGGATATCAGAATTGAGACCCTTTCAACATGGTCCTCTCTGATATACCTCCTAGGTGCAGTACATCAGACATGTTGATCCCCGTTACCCGTCTCCTTGATCCAGGACTTATCACAGTGATTCTTACCAGTTTTCGATCTCCTAATCCCACAGCTGTATACCCACATCACCCCCATCCTGATGAACAGCATGCCACCTTGAACATGCTAGCCTAGCTCACACCATCATCACTGTAATGAACTACAACTGGGCATAGGGAACCTTCACTAGTTTTATCGTACCCCAGAATTTAATAAATTTATTGAACAATTTATTCACCTTTTTCTTTTTAATTTGTTTAAAACCTGCTAATTTTAAGGTGTTTGTCTTATACTCCTAAACTAACGTCGCCCCTCCGATACAACTGTCCAAATACCATATTTAGAACCACTCCAGTGTTTCTTATACAATGATCGGGTGTTCTTGCACCTTTCCAATATGGCCGCCAGAAACTATCCTAACCCTGCAGTACGAGCAGGGCAGCTGTCAACAATGCACCACGCCCCACGCTGTATCGTAACCTCAGCCCCGCCCCCCGCCACGTCACTTCCGCCCGCTCCGAGTCCGGATGCTTTAACTCGGCGCCCGGGGCTCCCCTGGTCACACCGGCGATTCTCTGACGGACGGGCAGGTACCAGGCACTAAAGGGGACGAGCGACTCTAAGTTTTCTTCCGGCTGACTGCACTTAAAGATCTGAGGTAAAGGGTTCGTGAATACGAGGGTAGGATGGGAGTTTCAGGACTTAACTATTATTCTTCCTTCTTCTTCCCCCCTACTCTCTCAGATACTCTCCCTCATAGCCGCAGTGAGCAGCCCTTCACTTCTAATCTGGGGGTAGGTTTTCCCTTTTATTTTATTTCACGACAACGATATGCGTAGTGTGTCCAACACCGTGTGCTACAACTAACACGGCGTTTCTGCCTTACACGCTTGATATGAGACGTGGCTGCATGACACATCAGTCACGAGCTATAAAACACTCCCCTCATAAATATGATGCCTCGAACTACCGGCCCCGTACCGGTTGACCTGCATGTAAATTGTGCATTTAATTTGAGAGTACGGCTCAATAATCCCCGCTAAGAAGTTTTGTCATTAGAGCCCGATGCATTGATTTAGTCTGTTATCACCATCACTGCCCTGTCCAAGCCGTAAGATAGTAATATCAGTGTTGTTTGTGCCTGAACTCCCACGCATCTGACACAGCGCAGCTAGCTGATACTGACACCATCCCCGTGTGAACATCACCGCACAGGGAGCTGCGCATCTTATTTTATTCTGTGTACTCATTGGCAGTATGTCAACCAAGGCATACCTCACTAAGCATGCACACCGGTATGCTTGTGGATTCGAATATCATACTACGAGCACATTTGAGTCCTAGTGAGTGCCAGCATTAAAATATGTTCCGCATTGGAATTGTATATGTTTGTATGTCTTTCTCTTTTTTCATATCACTAGGTTGGGCAAAGGAACTTGAAGTACACGTTCCTACTAGCGCTGAGACGCATCAACACCTGATTATAGGTATTACCGGTATACAGGGCTCCCTTGTTTTCCCTGATCCCTGGTCACTTTCTCCTCTATATATATTCTTTTCACCTTTTGGTCCTGACGAAGCGCCCCTGGATCCCTTATGGACCATTACGATGCGCGAAACATGCTGAACCCATTCTTTTCCACACACCCACACGGATACTGAGAGCAACGGGAATACATTTATCCCCCCTCTACATTTGTTTCCAAGAGCAGCTCCACATCCGATCTATTTTTAACCTTATCATCCGGACCCCCGAATAAAACTAGGTTCTGGGTACTGCCTGGTAATTTTAACTCACCCATTCACTCACTGTCCTAGGCCCACACACCTGCATGCACAACTGCGGCATCTCCTTAAAAGATTTCCGATAAAGAGCCCTCTCGCGGGGCCCGTGGGGGACAGCAGCGCCACCCCCAAGAGGAGCAACGCCCAATGATGAAGCATGACACTCGCAAGAGTGTGTGAGGGCACTATATTCAAAAGGAGGAATTCCCCTTCACTCTAGACATCCCAACTCTATTGAGATAGACAACTCTTACACCTATGTGCAAACCAGAATAGGTTGCCACTCTCTTTTTCTTCAGGAACAACTACCCCTCAGTGTATACCAGGAATAAACAAAGTCCAACTACACCTAGTCATGTGACCTAGGACAGGCTGCAGGCAACATATAGGGGAGGAAAATGTCAACTTTCTAAAAGTAAAAAACCATAGGGAAGTGGCAATAGGATGGAAAAAAGGTGAGAGATTTACGGGGAGAAGTGAGTGAGGAAAGACTGGGTTGCATTCAGTAAGTAGAGGTGTTCTCATGTTTTTTTGCAATGATTATGAGGGAAGGAGAAGGGGGTTGTGTCACGGGTGGAGGGTTGAATACAAGGAGGTGGGTTTCGCAATTACCACAAGGGAGGGAGTAGTTGGGTGTTTAGACTGATGGGTTAGTAGTAATAGGTGTATTAGTGAGAAAGAGGGTTTGCTCATACATATTTTGCTGCATTTATCAAGGTTAGCAGTGAACAGTTTGTTGAGTGTCTTTTCATTTATTGTAGAGACCCCTGAGGAAGAACCATTGAAGGTTCGAAATGCATTGGGTATACAACGATGAGTTGACTCCGCTTTACGTTTCACTTTTGTATACACGTGTTGCTGTGAAAAGCCTGGATGGGCATGCAGTAGTCATTGGAAATGGTTAAAAATAAAGACAAAAGTTACAAATGGCGCTGTCTCCGGAGTGATTTTACAAGATTGGAAGAATGAAAAAATCGGCATTATCATTGGATTCTGAGTATGAAAATGGATGAACTAAGTTCTAAGGTGATAAAAAAGAGGGGAATTTTCACCTACTACGCAGTGCGTCAGATGGGACACGAAATGAGTGGCCTAAGGTTTACTTAACTTTCTAAAAGTGACATTTTCTAAATTGGAACTTAAAATCCAACTTTACCATTAAAGAGGATTTTAAATAATTTCTCAGGCACCAAACATGAATTGTTTACCTGTTCCCAATCAAGCGTTAGCACTTACTAAATGTAATAAGGCCACTCAATGTTATCCTAAGGAAGAGGTAGGCCTCACAGTAGTGAAAAACAAATTTAGGAGTTTTTCACTACTAGGAATGTAAAACTTCAATGTACATGCCCATCCCCTTAAATACAATACACCCTGTCCTATGAGCTATCTAGGGGGTGCCTCATATGCAATTAAAGGAGAGTTTAAGGGTTGGCAAGGGGGTTTTATTGCCAAGTCAAATTGGCAATTTAAAAATGCATTCAGGCTGCAATGGCAGGCATGGGATATGGTTTAAGGATCTACGTAAGTAGGTGGCACATTTTGAGATGCAGGCCCACTTGTAGCATTTAATTTACAGAGCCTGGGTATATGGTATACCACTCTACAAGGGACCTATAAGTAAATCAAAATGCCAACCAGGTGTAATCCAATTTTATCATGGTTAAAGGGGAAAAACAGGCACTTTAGCACTGGTTAGCAGTTGTAAGGTGCAGAGTCCTAGAGCCAACAAAAACAAATTTCAGCAAAAAGTGGAGGGTAAGTCAAAAAGATTCAGGGAAGACCACCCTAAGGCTTACAGGTCTAACAACTTGCCTCCGTGTTAGTCCTGACCTCCTTGGTGTGGCATTGCCCCAAACATTTTGCCTTCACTCCTCCTAATTTGCTGAATTCTTTTTTATTGGCAATAGGAATCTGTGCACTTTGCACTCCTAACTGGTGCTAAAGTGCTTGTGCTCTCTCTTTCAAACATGGTACAATTGTCTTACACCTGATTGGCACATTTAATTTACTTGTAAGCACCTAGTAAATGGTACTACCTGTACCCTGTGTCCATAAATAAATGCTACTAGTGCCACCCACTAAAGTGGCTTTTTAAAACATGTCTCCAGTCTGCCACTGTAGCTTATAGTGCAATTTTGAAACTGTCAACCCGACCTGGCAAAATAAACATTTTGCCTGGCCTAAACCTTCCATTTTGATTCATAAAAGCCACCCCTAAAGTAGGCTCTAAAATACCATATGGCACAGTGCATTGTATTAAAAATGTAGAACATGTGTTTTAAGTTTTACAAGTCTTGGTGGTGAAAAACTCCTAAATTTGTTTTTCACTACTGCAAGGTCTGTCTCCTTTATTGGATAACATTGGGTTACATTATTACATTTAATAAGTGCTAAGATGTGATTGGGAAATGGTAGGGATGTCAAGTTTGAACTCAAATTAATTTTAATTTAAAATCCTCTTTAATGGTAAAGTTGGATTTTAGAAAGTTGGCATTTTTTTGTCCTAACCATTTGGTTCCTTCTGCCTGCTTCCTGTGTTCTGAGCTGATACTTATTTTCTTTGACAATGCCTGTGCAAACATGTAATCGTGCTACCCTTCTAGCTCCCAGGAATTACATCAATAGAAATGAACTCACAAAATAGTCTTGAGAGCTGTACACACCTCTCAAAATATGCTAATACCATAAGGACCCAATGCTGGTGAGCTGTTTCATTTTTGGATTAGCTTCACTATCATAAGATGCCTTTGTGCTATGTTTTTCCGGGTTAGCACTGGAATAATACCATCTCTTTACATAACCCTCTGCTAAGAAAGTAGAATCAACACCAGTTAAAGTTACAGTGTTGTCTGTTAAATAGTCCACTCATTTTTTGGATCTATTATTTGCAGTTTTACTGCTTACTGGACCATTAGCTATTGGGTGCTGTAGCCTCCAAGAGCATCCTCCCAGAATCTGTTTTGAACTGGAATCTTCTTCCAGTGCACCAGGGAGTGACTGTCTGGTTTCATAGATTTGTGGGTATCAAGACACTGATTTTCATATTTCTCTCTAAGAAACTGTTTTAGCACTCACCTCAATTTTTTTTGCAAAAAGCAATCACTGTCAAACCATTTTTCTTTTTTTCCTGAACTCTCTCAAATGCGTTCTATAAGCCATACAGTGCATTTGCAGCTGATTTACCAGAGTGTAATTCGAGTTCCCATGCTTACTAATAGAAAGTGGAGAGCCTTGTGATATATGGCCTAAGCTTTCAAAAGGAGTGCTGGGCACGAACAGGGAAAGTGTGCCCTGTTATGCGGAATGTGCTGCCCCCAGGGCAGCTGTGAATTTGTGCTGCTCTGGGGGTAACGCATACAAGTGAAATAAAGAACAGCTGCTTTAAAGCCGCTCCATGTTTCACAGTGCAGGTGGAATGCTGCCTGCAATTTTAAGAGGTGAGAGAGAACCCCTTGCAGGCGGGGGCAGAGAGTGAGTGCACCCGCCTGCTGGGGGATTTCTGGGGGTCCATGGGACCCCTTTTCACCCCTCAAAGGGCTGTCTTTAGGATGCGCACTAAGAGTGTGCCACATTTATGTGGTGCACTTTCAATATGCCTCCTAAAGGAAAGTATTACCAATATGGGCGCAGAGGCAAAGAAGGGCACACCTACATGAAAATTAGGGAACACCCTCTCATTTAACCACTGGCCCTTCATGTGTGCCAGCGCTATCAGTATTACAGAAAGGGATGCACCAGTGTCTGTGGCCCCTGGAGTCATAACATTGTGCCCTGGGGGTGCACAAAGCGGGCACACACTCCTGTTGCGCCCCGGGGGCACAGTGTCTAATACAGCCCCAGGGGCACTCCATGCAAATCTGGTAAAATGATGGCCTACATTTACCCTCACAGTCTAATTTTTTAATTAGCTCTATTGTTCTCAGGACATGGTCATTTTCTGTCCTTTCAATGATTACTAAGGGCCTGATTATAAATATGGTGGTCCATGGACTGCTGTAGCCACGGTGGCAGTCCGGGCACCATCGCACCGGCAGTCTGAACTCTGTATAATGAGTTTGGCGGTCAGACTGCCATAGGACCGCTGCCACCACCGTCGGTCTTGCAGCGGTCTGAGGCCCACAATATGCTGATGGTGCCGCTGCACCACCGCCAAGCATATTGCGAATTTCCTCACCGCCACAGTTTTCATGGCGGAGATCCCGCCATGAAAAGTGTGGCAGTGATGAAATGAAGCCTCAGCACCAGGGAATGCATGCAGGGGGGCATATATTGTACCCCCTGTATCCATTCACCCCCCAGTTCCTGCACAGTCCATGCCACGCAGGAACATGCTTTGGCGCTCCGATTGCGGTGCCTTTCTAAGGCTTAGATATGAGCCTTTGAGACATCGCCATGGGACCGCCAAAGCACTGACCGCCAGATTACAAATAAACTCGTAATCTGGCGGGCGGTGTGTCGACGAGTGTCATTGGTTCCGGGTCCTGCCACTGGACCGTCTTGGATCCTCCTCTTCTTCTGCCTCTTCCTTTGCCCCTCCCTCTGTTGTAAAAAGGGGGGTTCGGGAATTGGTGGTATTGTGGTGCTTGTAGGTGCTGTCCTGGTGGCATGTTCCATATTGGTGGAGGTCCCATCCACTGTCCCGGGTATAGCGGTGGTTGGAATGGCTGTGATGGAAAATTCTGGAATAGGGGTGGCAGATGTTGTTTCTGTGTACCCCTTGAGCGAGGTGTGTAATTTCTGCCCTCGTAGCTGGAGTCGCTGCTTGTCGATCCAGATTTCTTCGAGTGGTTGCTGCTTCCATCATCAGATGATGTTGTCTCATAATTCTGGATCACATAGTCTTCTTTGGTGTATGGGTATACTTTTTCTTTGTCGAAGCGTTTGACATCCTTCTGGAGTTTAGTAATCTTTTGTTTTGTAAGGAACTCCTTATGTTCGTTCATTTCCTCCACTATATCGTCATCAAAGCTCAAGCCCTGGTTATCCATGGTCAGTGATGTGTGTGCCTAATGTAAACTTAATGGAATTAATGTTATGGTCTTAATGCCAAGAGGAGGCAATGATAAAGATAGCCAGTGGCAGGACCCGGAACCAATGACACTACGGAGCAAGACAACGGGGCAGAAACATTAGTAGTGAATATATCTTCGAGACAACTGACAGAGGGCGAATCCAGGCTCTTGGAGAAGGGCCTGAGTTTCGTCCCCACCCCTTCTGAGGATTCATTCAGACTCTACCAGGAACTTCACCAATTCTTCAGGAAGGTAAGGCTCAAGGCCTACTTCCAGGACAAACCGGATAATCCTACTACCGAAACTGGTCTGAAGAAAAAATCCAATTACACTCCTACAGCTGCCATGACACCCAATGAAGTTCTCACCTTCGAACAGGCTATTTTGAAGGACGTTGGAGCCATGACTAATAGACGCCCTTTTAACAACATGTCCAAAGAAGAGAGAACTCTACTAAAAGCCATCACAGAAGATACCGGCATCATTTTAAAACCTGCCGATAAAGGCGGTGCCACTGTGATACAGGACATAGGCACATACGATGCGGAATGCCTCCGCCAACTCACAGATACTAGATACTATCAACCCATCACGGAAGACCCTACGACGCGACTTACTCCCAGGATTAAGGGCATAGTCAATGAGGCGGAAACAGAGGGCTGGATCTCCCGACAAGAAGCCGATTTCCTCATCAATGACGATCCCCGGATTCAGTATTACTACACCCTACCCAAGATCCACAAAGGAACTAACCCGCCGCCTGGACGTCCCATCGTGTCCGGTATCAATTCTCTGCTTGAACTCCTCAGCAAATACTGCGACTTCTACCTTCGCCCACTGGTCACAAAAATGCCATCGTACCTCAGGGACACGACCGAAGTACTCAACCTCATAAGAAATTTCCCTGAATCAGAAACCATAAATCTGTTGGTGACACTAGATGTAGAGGCTCTCTACACGAACATTCCCCAAGATGCCACCCTGGAAGTACTTGAGTCCACCCTGCGGAACGTTGAACCATGGCCTTATGAAACACCAATCTCCTTCATTTGCGAATGTGCCTCCATAGCTCTAAAAGAGAATTTCTTTGCCTTCCGCACGCAGCTGTACCACCAGATCCAGGGTACCAGCATGGGGAGCACCTTCGCTCCTAGTCTAGCCTGCCTCTATATGGCTAGTTTTGAAGACAAATACATCCTAGGGGAGAACAATCCCTACAGAGATAACATATTGATGTGGCGTCGATACATCGACGACATTCTGCTTTTCTGGAGGGGTGACGAAGAACGATGCACTACATTCTGTGGGTGGATTAACACACTAGACCCCTTCTTACGATTCTCCAGTACCAAATCACAAGAACGCATACCTTTCTTAGACCTTTTGATCTCCCTAGATAATGGGGTCCTACATACAACAAACTATAGAAAACCCACAGACAGAAACAGTCTCCTCATTTTTGACAGTCATCATCCTAAAGCACTGAGGAATAACCTACCAGTGGGCCAGTTCCTGCGACTGCGCAGGAATTGCGACACCCTGACAGAGTTTGAGAAACAATCAGAAATTCTATCAAATAACCTGACAGATCGTCACTACCTGAAGAAAATAATACGTCAAGCACACAA
This sequence comes from Calotriton arnoldi, assembly GCA_963921515.1. Classification (NCBI taxonomy): domain Eukaryota; kingdom Metazoa; phylum Chordata; class Amphibia; order Caudata; family Salamandridae; genus Calotriton; species Calotriton arnoldi. The sequence goes on along the minus strand of CAWUFW010007397.1, from coordinate 987,928 downwards.
ACGAGCCCGGAATAACCATAGAGAGGCCCTCCTTGAAGTAAAGGATAGATCTAAATCAGAGGCAATTACATGTGTGACCACGTTTACGCCCAACTCGAATAAAATCCAGAAAGTAATAAGGAAACACTGGGGCATCCTTGAAACAGGTACCTTTACCCCTGGGCCACCGCCATTATTTGCATTCAAACGCACCCAGAACCTAAGAGATCTTTTGGTCCATACACGTCCAAGAACATCCCCCACTACACAACCGACCCTTTGGGCTCTACCACCGGTGCAAGGACACTTCCCCTGCGGGTCTTGCCCTGTGTGTCCACTCACCTCAGCCTCCAAACAGATTGACCTTGGTCTGGCCAGACCTTGGCATCAGAAGAGACACACAAATTGCAACACAAAAAACTGTATCTACACAATCACGTGCCCTTGCGGTGAAAGATATGTGGGGATGACCACCAGACCAGTTAAGATCAGGATTGGGGAACACAAGAGCACAATACGATGCAAAAAAAACAACACCAAATTACTGAGCCATTTCTCTGCAGAAAATCATAACCCAGAGAGTATAAGATGGACAATTATTGAATCCAATCCCCAATGGACGCACAGCACTCTATTTAGGCAGGAACAACGCTGGGTCCATAGACTAAAGACCAACACAGAGGGGCTGAATGATGAAATACCGTGGGTGGAACTAGTGCCTTAGAACTGATGGACATTCTTAGACCCATTCTCTGTCATCTCTCGTGCTAACCACTCTCCAAGTATGCTCTTTTCCGAATACATGAATTAGCATATGGTGCAACTCAGTGAATCCTGCTGAGATCCACACCGCTCTAAGTTTAGAGGTTTACACTTTCCTTCCCGTTCCGCACATGCCTGCCCCTACCTAAGAGGATATCAGAATTGAGACCCTTTCAACATGGAGGATATCAGAATTGAGACCCTTTCAACATGGTCCTCTCTGATATACCTGCTAGGTGCAGTACATCCGACATGTTGATCCCCGTTACCCGTCTCCTTGATCCAGGACTTATCACCGTGATTCTTACCAGTTTTAGATCTCCTAATCCCACAGCTGTTACCCACATCACCCCCATCCTGATGAACAGCATGCCACCTTGAACATGCTAGCTTAGCTCACACCATCATCACTGTAATGAACTACAACTGGGCATAGGGAACCTTCAGTAGTTTTATCGTACCCCAGAATTTAATAAATGTATTTAACAATTTATTCACCTTTTTCTTTTTAATTTGTTTAACACCTGCTAATTTTAAGGTGTTTGTCTTATACTCCTAAACTAACGTCACCCCTCCGATACAACTGTCCAAATACTATATTTAGAACCACTCCAGTGTTTCTTATACAATGATCGGGTGTCCTTGCACCTTTCCAATATGGCCGCCAGAAACTATCCTAACCCTGCAGTACGAGCAGGGCAGCTGTCAACAATGCACCACGCCCCACGCTGTATCGTAACCTCAGCCCCGCCCCCGCCACGTCACTTCCGCCCGCTCCGAGTCCGGATGCTTTAACTCGGCACCCGGGGCTCCCCTGGTCACACCGGCGATTCTCTGACGGACGGGCAGGTACCGGGCACTAAAGGGGACGAGCGACTGTAAGTTTTCTTCCGGCTGACTGCACTTAAAGATCTGAGGTAAAGGGTTAGTGAATATGAGGGTAGGATGGGAGTTTCAGGACTTAACTATTATTATTCCTTCTTCTTCCCCCTACTCCCTCAGATACTCTACCTCATAGCCGCAGTGAGCGCCGACGCGGCCCTTCACTTCTAATCTGGGGGTAGGTGTTCCCTTTTATTTTATTTCACAACGATATGCGTAGCGTGTCCAACACCGTGTGCTACAACTAACACGGCGTTTCTGCCTTACACGCTTGATATGAGACGTGGCTGTATCACACATCATTCACGAGCTTTAAAACACTCCCCTCATAAATATGATGCCTCGAACTACCGGTACCGTACCGGTTGACCTGCATGTGAATTGTGCATTTAATTTGAGAGTATGGCTCAATAATCCCCGCTAAGACTTTTTGTCATCAGAGCCCGATGCATTGATTTAGTCTGTTATCACCATCACTGCACTGTCCAAGCCGTAAGATAGTAATATCAGTGTTATTTGTGCCTGAACTCCCACGCATCTGACACAGCGCAGCTAGCTGATACTGACACCATCCCCGTGTGAACATCACCGCACATGGAGCTGCGCACCTTATTTTATTCTGTGTACTCATTGGCAGTATGTCAACCAAGGCATACCTCATTACGCATGCACACCGGTATGCTTGTGGATTCGAATATCATACTACGAGCACATTTGAGTCCTAGAGAGTGCCAGCATTAAAATATGTTCCGCATTGGAATTTTATATGTTTGTATGTCTTTCTCTTTTTTCATATCACTAGGTTGGGCAAAGGAACTTGAAGTACAAGTTCCTACTAGCGCTGAGATGCATCAACACCTGATTACAGGTATTACAGGTATACAGGGGTCCCTTGTTTTCCCTGATCCCTGTTCACTTTCTCCTCTATATATATTCTTTTCACCTTTTGGTCCTGACGAAGCGCCCCTGGATCCCTTATGGACCATTACGATGCGCGAAACATGTTGACCCCATTCTTTTCCACACACCCACACGGATACTGAGAGCAACGGGAATACATTTATCCCCCCTCTACATTTGTTTCCAAGAGCAGCTCCACATCCGATCTATTTTTAACCTTATCATCCGGACCCCCGAATAAAACTAGGTTCTGGGTACTGCCTGGTAATTTTAACTCACCCATTCACTCACTGTCCTAGGCCCACACACCTGCATGCACAACTGCGGCGTCTCCTTAAAAGATCTCCGATAAAGAGCCCTCTCGCGGGGCCCGTGGGGGACAGCAGCGCCACCCCCAAGAGGAGCAACGCCCGATGATGAAGCATGACACTCGCAAGGGTGTGTGAGGGCACTATATTCAAAAGGAGGAATTCCTCTTCACTCTAGACATCCCAACTCTATTGAGATAGACAAGTCTTACACCTATCTGCATACCAGAATAGGTTGCCACTCTCTTTTTCTTCAGGAACAGCTACCCCTCAGTGTATACCACGTTAGTTCTTGGGAGCTATGGTACTGGACCTGTTTTCTTTCTAATAGCTCCCCGTCCCCCCTTCTCTACAGTGTGTTGTGACTTTGTTTATTCCTCCCAGACAGCCACACAATAGAGGCGGGATTCTCAAAGTACAGCCCTCCTGATCTTTAATTGCGGCTCCTTGGTGAACAGCAGAACTAGGTTGCTGTTCACTTGACAGAGCAGGAACATTCAGAAAGCGGTAAAACAGGCATACTTTATTTACACATTAACTAAAGTAATGCTAAGGAAGCAAAGAAGGAGTCCTAGACAACTTATCTTTAGTAACACCTTTAGTTTTAAAGTTTTAAAGACATCTTGCACTAAACATGATAAACTCTCTGTAAACGTAAACGTAAAAAAAAGTGTATGTTATTAGCATGAATGAGTGTTTTACCTTAGTGGATTAGATTACATCACTGCATTGAGAGGCATTTATTAGAAGTGATAGTTTTCAAACATAAACTTTGAAACATTCATGCCGCCCCCATTATGAAAACAATGCCAATAGTGAACCACAAGAGACAAGTAATTTGTCAGGTACACCTCATGTGTAGCCTCAGTTGTTATATAATTGGACCAACATTATAGTTTATTAAATAAAACCCAAGGGAAGGTTTTGTACAGCACACATCTGGAACTCATGTATATCAAGGAGCTCTCATGTGTGGCAATAAAGAAAAAGGAGGAAAATTGAAATTAAACAATTGCCAAGGATCACACAATTTTGTCAAGTGGGGAAGGCAGGACTGATCCCAGGTTTTCTGGTTTCACATTTTGCAATTCAACCCGCAGATGAGTATCTCTTTCCCTCTCAGGTTTTCCAATAGAAGTTAATGCTTTATCTTTAATTCTTGGTGCATGAGAATAGAGCTTCGGAGGCTGACAGAACTCATGTGAAGACTCAGTTTGTTGTGAACACCATGCACCTGCTTCACCTCTCTCTACGCCCACCTTTCATCACCACGACCATAGCGCTGCTGGAATCTGTGCTGCCTTCGGGTATGCCACAGACAGTACTTTGTGGCTCCTGGGGAAATGTTTGCGAGTACCCATGCAATAGAGTGATTAGGTGTGCCTGGATGGGCCACCAACTGGCGGGATGGGGGGAGCTGGGCACAGTCCCACTTCCAGCTGAATAGGCAGCACTCTGTGTTTATACAAAGGACTTGTCAGTCCTGCATTGTTCATGCAGCCAGCTTGGAGCCAGAGCAGGGGAGGATGGAAATGTCAAGTACTTCAAATTGAAATCACTAGAAACTTTTCCAACTTCAAAGAGGGCACCAGGTATAGGACCCTCAGAGACACTCTTCAGTTCACTCTCTAGACCTGCAGAAGTACTCTTTGAGGACTGCCTGCTGCTTTGGTCTGCTTTGTACTCCACAAGACTGCTTTGCTGCGCCTGGAAGGACTTTGCTGCGTGGAGTCTGCATTGAATCTTCAGAGGCCTGCCCTCCTGCTTAATCCCTGTACCACTCCCTGAACCCCAGGCTACCAGAGTGACAGCGACCCCCCCCCCCGCCAGCAGCTTCAAAAGTTGAAAATAAAACGATAATAAAACAGGTTTATTATCATTTTATGTTTTAACTTCGAAGTGCTGCATCCTGGCAGCTAAGCCATTGCAGGGCAGTCACAAGGGGGAGTGGTAGGCACTGCTATCAGTGCACATGTGAGTTTGGCTGGCCGTCTCAGGCCGGCCAAACGCACATGAGCACTGAGCTGTTTTTCAACCTGAGCTGCCTTGCTGGGTTGGAGACAGCAGGCAGAGGCTCCCAGTCTCACTGGGCGTGCACTTCAAGGGCACTCAGGCCAACCCAGAAACTTCTCTCATGCATGAGAGCAGCTTCAGGATTGGCCACTGGGGAGGCTGGGACTCTCTGCCTGCAGTGGAGCCACGAGAGGAGCAGAAGACGGTGATGCGGTTGGCTGCAGGCAGCAGGTAAGCTCTTCTTTCTTTCTCACTGAGCCACCTCTCCCCCACCCCTGCTACCACCCCCACTCTGCCCTAATGCCAGCTGCTACTGCAGAGTGAGTCCAAGGGCTATTTGGCCAGCCTCCTGATCAGAGCCTCAGGGACAGAAAAGGTTCCAACCATCTTAAGCCCGCACCTGGACCCAGCCTAAGTGTGTCCTAACCCCCCAAGTTGTGCCCCTCCTGTCCCGGATCCTTGGTTGTGGTGTTAGATGTACCCAGATAGCCAAAATCCAAAACATAGGGGTTGATTACGAGTGTGGGGGTCTTCCGACAGCCGCACTCGCGGCGGCGCAGTAGTGGCTGTCCACTATCTGCCAGATTCAAAGTCGTACCGGCGGTGAACCACCGCCTGCACCAGGGAACCGCTGAGGCCCAATGTAACATGGTGAGTGGGACTGTCGCAGTCCCACTGAGCATATTATGAGTTCCTCCAAAGCCAGATATTTCATGGCAGGCTCCCCACTATGAAAAGGCTGGCGGTGGAGGAACAAAGGGGACCATATAGGGCCCCCATGTTCCCCCTCAATGAAGATGCATTCAGGGGGGCACAACATGTGCCCCCCTCTCTGATATCACCCCCAGTTCCAGAATGGCATGGACATCACCGTCCATGCCGTGCTGAAACATTTTTACTGTTCCCATTGCGGTGCCTGTTTTTCTGGCACCACCCTGGGAACAGCAAAAAGACCATCTGCCTGCAAGTGAAAAACTTGTAATCAGGCAGGCGGTCTTTGGACAGCTTTGGCGCAGCTGCACCGGCGGAAAGCCCGCGCAACTGTGCCAAAATCTTAATCAGCCCCTTAGCGATTAAGGAATCTTTTGACTAAAAACTGTTCTGAGTACCGAGAGGAGACCAGGACCAACCTGCTGTCTATCTGCCCAAGATGCATCGCCCATTGGCCTGACCTCGCAGTAGCTCCCGCTACATTCGTCTTTGCAGCAGCAAATCTTATTCAGCAGTCCTTCTCCAAAGGGGTATCCAGCTGTGTGGAACTCTTGTCGGTTACATCCTTCAGCTTTGTCACGCTGGAGAGTTTCAACTTTCAAAAAAGAGACTAAGTCCGAACGTAGCCTTGCCCTCTGAACATTACCTTCTCAGAACAATTTCTACTAAGTCCGAAGGTTATCGCCGACCGGGTCCAATCCACTTCTTGTATATGACTCTCGCTCAATTGCGGTCGACCATATTGTTTGACTTTGATCCGGTCTCATGCGGGTAGATGTCCGCAGTTGCCACGTTGATCATTTAACTGCAAATTTTTACCCTTAACTGTAAAAATTCAGGATTCTGGTTCTTCTGGTTGGATTTTTGTAGTTTTGGTGTCAAATACATTATTAGAATTTACTCTATTTTGGGGATTTTTCTTGTGTTGTGGTTTCACTTTATTACTGTTCGTGTGCTGCATAAATACTTTACACATTGCCTCTACGTTAGGCCTGACTGCTTTGGTGGCAAGCTACCAAGGGTTAAGCACAGGTTAATTTAGTGATTTTTGTGGTACACCCTGACAGGGATTGTGACTGTTGCTTGAGAAGGGCTCACACCCCACTCAACCAACAACTCCATTTCTCACACAACCTCCTGACTCAAAATTAAAGGTCATGTGAAATCTTAAAGAGGATAAGCCCCATAAAGGTGAATAGAAAATTAGCCACAGATGTTGTATGTTAAATTACTTCGAGTTCACAAAAGCTACAGGATGGCGTTACAATGATTTAATGATGTTATTAGTGATGTGATCAGTTAGGTCATTTGAGATGTCATCAGTGATGTCATCATTGATGAAATTTAACATGTCATGACTGTCCAACCTTTGCCCCATCTCCTTGCTCCATGCATTATCTAAAATGCTTGAAAAATTTGTCAATGGCCAACTAACTTCCATTTTGGAAAATTCCAATACACTTCACCCCACATTAATGTAATACATCGCGTAAAAGAAACAGTGAGGTTGATAGGGGGTCTAAGGGAACGTTTTAAGACCAGTGAATGGATATATTCCCCAAATATAACTATGAATACAACAGAATATCCATGGGTCTGGCGAGCCTCAACGCGTGCCATTACAACGCGGTTGTTACAACGACCACGTTGTTAGTACGCAATGTATTACATCACAAGTCTTTACAACGACTTCCACTAGGGGGCGCGCTGGACTTAGGAATAGTATTAATAATACTGTCATTTGTTGAGCGCGAACAGCTACCTCCTAGGAAGTGTCCCGGCGCTAAAGCAACAGGCGACTCACGGGGAGGCGACAAGATCAACAGCATAAATTAAGCCAGGTTTTGATTGCCTTCCTAAATTGGGTTTCAGACGGTAACTGACGCAAAGAGTTAGGAAGGGAATTCCACAGTTTTGATGCCCCAAACATGAAAGATCTGGCACCCAACCGAGTTTTTTTCACTCGAGGGGTGCATAGTAGGTTCTGAGAGCAGGATCTCAGCACACGTGGCTGCGTGTAGACACCTAGCCTCTGTTTTAAATACGCAGGGCAAGATCCATGAACTGCCCGAAAAGCAAGGGTCAAGGCCTTGAATTTGATACGCATGGCTACTGGGAGCCAGTGTAGTTCACTGATGTGCGGAGAGATGTGCTGCCGGAAAGGAACATGTTTGATTAGTCTCGCCGCCGCATTTTGAACCATTTGAAGTTTCTTAACTTGGTAGGCCGGTAGGCCAGTGTAGAGGCCATTTGCATAGTCCAAGCGGGCAGTTACTGTGGCATGGATAATGGTCTTGCGGCAGCTCTCAGGTAGCAGATGTAAAAATTTCCGAAGGTTTCTCAGGCGGCAGAAACAGGCCGCTGTAACCTGCTGAATCTGGGCGGAGAAGGACAGATCGTCCTGCCATTTAACACCCAGATTTTTGGCACAGCTCGTAGGAACCGGTGCCGGACCCATTTCCTCAGGCCACCAAAGGACTGCCGCTGGAGGATTGGATTTGCCAAAAAACATCACTTCAGTCTTATTGGCGTTCAATTTGAGTTTGTTGTTGTTCATCCATCCTGCGATGTCTTTTAAGCAGCCTTTGAAGCACTTAAAAGAGTCTTCAGTCTGATCATTAAATGAGAAAACCAGTTGGGTGTCGTCGGCGTAGGAAATCGCCTTCACTCCCCAGTTGGCTATCAAGGTGAATAGAGGGGCCAGGTATATATTAAAAAGGAGCGGGCTGAGAGCCGACCCCTGAGGCACCCCGCACCATAAGTGCTTGCGGGTGGACTGATGTGGTTGTAAGGCCACCCTTTGAGTGCGCAGGTGGAGGAAAGACTTTAGCCAGGCCAGAGCTGTGCTGTTGACCCCGCTATCCTGAAGACGTTGCGACAGTATAGCGTGGTCCACAGTATCGAATGCAGCAGAGAGATCCTGGAGCACTAGCATAGCTGAAGCTCCTAAGTCCAGTGCCATTCTAATTGAGTCCGCTACCTCAAGAAGCGCCGTCTCAGTGCTGAACCCCGCTCGGAAGCCGGATTGGGTGTCGTGCAGGATATTATTGTTTTCGATAAAATTAGCCAATTGTTGCTGCACTACCTTTTCCAGCATCTTAGCAGGGGCTGACAGCAACGAGATAGGTCTGTAATTGTTCAGTTCCCCTGAGTCCATGTTAGATTTCTTTTTTAGGGAGAGTAGAGTGGCATGCTTCCATAGATCAGGGAAAGTGCCGGAGGAAAGGGAGGCGTTCCAGATTTTGGCCAGCACCTCGTTCGTGGAGTTAGCCAACTCTTTCCACAATTTGGGAGGGCAAGGATCTTCCGGTGAGCCAGACTTGCAGTTCGGAATTGCTGCCAGAGCTTCCTTCTGAGTGATAGGGGCAAAGTCAGAAAGGAGAGGCAGGGGTGTATGCCTAACTGCCACGTCGGATTTGGTCGTGGTAGTTATGTCTAGGAAGGATTTGTAGTCGTTGCTGATTTTATCATTGAAAAAGGTAGAGATTCTCTCGCACAGTGCCAGCGACGGCTGAGCGTCGATGACCAGCTCGCGGGGTTTGAGGAAGGAGTTGACCACTTTGAAGATAGCTTTCCCTGGGTTGTCGGAGGAGTCAATACACTTGGTAATGTGCTCTCTTCTTGCCTCCTTCATGAGTTTATACAAAACCTTCAGAGATGTCTTATATAGCATTTTTGCGGAATTATCATAATTTGCCCTCCATTGGCGTTCCAAGCGCTTACATTTACTTTTCATAACCCTAAGTGATTCAGAAAACCATGAAGCAGAGGGGGATTTCCTCATAGATTTTGAGACTCTAGCTGGTGCCGCAGACTCCACTGTGGCGGCAATCCAATTATGTAGGGCCAGAGTATCGGCATTCGGGTCAAGAGATAGAAGCGGTTTGCTGGCTAATAGAATTGGGCTTAGGGATTCGGCAGTTAAGTTTTTCCAATTTCTCTTTAGAAAGTATCTGGCACTCTCAGTAGAGTCGGGATTAGCCAGAGTGAAAGAGAAAGAAATGAGAAAATGGTCAGACCAAACCACCTGGTTTGGCACTTCAATTCTCAAGGACGGGATATTGGAAAATATCAGGTCGAGGATATGACCTGCTATATGGGTAGGGAATTTCACATGTTGTGGTAGATTCGCTCCTTCCATCAAGGAGACCATCTGCATTGCTGGGGCACAAGTAGGATCATTTACATGCAGATTGAAATCCCCTAATACCGTAAAATTAGAGGATAGGAGAGATTTCTGTGCAATGAAATTGCATAATTCCGGGAGTATATTGGGTGGACAGTCAGGAGGCCTATAGACCACCAATCCCGAAAAAGAGGTTGAATGGCCGGTCCGGATGTAAAAATTAAGGCCCTCAACCGAGCCCATGTTCCCTAAGTTTGAGAAGGATATGTCCCAGGAGTCCTTGCAGATAATCGCTACCCCCCTCCCCTTTTGTCTCCCGCCCTATTGGCACAGCATATTTTGAACCCAGAGGGCAAAGCTAGTGCCACTGCTGCAAGGATATCGTCCTTCAGCCAAGTTTCAGTGAGAAACAAGACCTCCAAATCGTTCCCAGCCAATAGTAGCCACAGGTCCTCTGCATGTTTAGACAAGGATCTGCAGTTTATAAGGCAAGCTCTAATCTGATCTGGTGGCTCCCTCTGCACCCTTTTGCCCTTCCTAAGGTCGGTAATACCTAGTGTCCAGTTGCACTCTGTCCACGAGCTGCGAGGGGACGCTGTCGTCAGGTCACAACCATGAGGATTGGGGCAAGTATTATTTACTATTCCTACTCCAGTATGCGCAACAGTAGGGAAGGTGTTGGAATTCATTTCCAATACCTCAGCGCCCCCTAGTGGAATTTGTTGTAAAGACTTGCGATGTAATACATCACATACTAACAACGCGGTCGTTGTAATGACCGCGTTGTAATGGTATCGCGGTGTAATGACCGCGTTATAAAGGTTGTTTCCCCTTCACCCCCAGCAATCTGGTTTTTGACACAAACATTCCACAGAATCAGCTCTGTTGTGAATTTCTGATACCATAAAATTGACCCTGGACATGGGAAACAATGCGGTGTGGATTTTACTGAATCTCTCCACCGCATTTGATACCATCTCACACTCCATAGTCCTTAAGCAAATCAAGGACTGTGGCATTTCTCATAAAGCCCTGTCCTGGATTAAATATTTTTTAATTGGTAGGAGACAAGTAATCACATTAGGACCTTTTTCATCTAGAGAAGGACCAGTGGCATCAGGACTCATATCTCAGCCCTGTGCTATTTAATATATACATGCCCCTCTAATCTCCCTGATAGCTTCTTTTGGAATCACCACTACATCCTATGCGCATGATATGCAGCTGATTTTATCATTGGACCAAGGGTCCCTTGGCACAGAACTAAACTTCCAAAACTATCTCACCTGAGATATCCTTAAAATGCAACATGGATAAACCACAGATGTCGTTATTTGGCAAGTCAAACTGTTTTTCTCCAATTCAATGGCAGCTGAATTCTCTACCCCCACTCCACAGTAGAAGTTGCAAGTAACTTAGGAGTAAAAATACCTTTCTTTCTGCCCTCAGGCTCTTGCAGTGGTGGGAACGTGTTTTTTATTTAATCAAATCCTTAAGAAAGTTTTATGACTTCCTCTTATTAACTGCCAGAAAAACAGTTGCCTTCCCTCTCATGACTTCTAGACTCGACTACTGTGATAGTCTCTATGCAGGATCCTCAAAACTAATACTCCACAAACTTCGGATGGTGCAACATGTGGTGGCCAGACTTGTGCTGAAATTCCCCAGTTATGCGTCTGCAGCTCAAAAAACGTTACACTGGCTACCGGTACGCAAAAATATCCTCTTTAAGATCCTTATACTGGTCTTCACAGAATTCAAAGACACCGGACCTAAATATTTGACTGCCAGATTCACGCTCTAAACAACCGAAAGAACCTTGAGATCCTCTCACATGAACCATCTCAAGACCTCCCTATTTAGACTTAAAACCTGATGCGGCAAATCCTTCTCTGTACTAGGATCCAAGGCATGGAACCAACTCCCCAGTCCTTTGCGGTTCACAGAATCGTAAGCCCTTTTCAAAAAGCACTTGAAGAGCTGTTTGTTCCTGACCTCTGATGAACTTTGTTATTCCCTCATTTAGTCATCTTTACTTTCTTCTTACTTTTCCGCTTATCGGATTTAAACTCTAGCTCCTGGGTGCTCTATTGCGAGTGGCAGATGAAACTGGTGCCTTGTCTACACCTACTGACATCAGATGCTAGAATCAGCGTGAGGTCGCAGAAAGCAAAGCTGGCGAGCAGTCTGCAGCAGCCTACAGTCGCAGCAGCAGTCAGCTCAGAGATGGCGGTGGGACATCAACAGTCACAATAGCGGCAGCAGAGGCAGAAGAATTCCACGACAGGTTGGGGGGTATCCCGCCCTGCCTTCTTACTCCTCTTTTCTGCTGGTCTGCGCCAGTGCTTAATTTGTAAAATATTAAGTGCCAGGGCTCTGCCCAGGATGCCACTGCAGCTTGCACCACCCATTGCCCTTGTCATCGCTGCCAAAACAACTACTAATCATCTCTCTCACATGTAAATGTGACAGTTCAGATTATTCCAGGTCCCCAAAGCCAAAGGAATGGCTGGGGAGGCAGGTATTTGCAATTTTAATGTATATAACGTATTCCTAAACAACCGTTGTTCTGCTCATCTCTAAATTAGATGAGCAGCGCCACCATGTGGTAGACTGTTCTATGTATGGTGTTGACAATTAGGTGCCGGTGCCGAGCACCGGAAACCAATTAAGTGCCGGTGCTTAGCACCGGAAAGCCCCGGCTCAAATTAAGCACTGGTCTGCTCCCTTTTCTTCCCCCACTCTGTAAGGCAGGAGGCAGTGACACAAGGTAATCGGAGTCGGACAGTTAGGCTCCATGACTCCGTGTTTCAGAGGACATCAGCGGCAGCGTGCAGGTAGAGGCTTAGGCCGAATGCCCCCTCAGTGGTGCGGAGGCAGCCAGCATTAGGCCAGTGCGACTTGTGTCTCCTGGAGGGGAGCCTGCTCTCTGCACACACATTTATTATTTGCTCATCCATTTGCCTGCCATTTGGATGCCTGATTTTGACTTCTATTTGCTGCCTGCTGTTTGCTCGCAGTCTAACACTGCTTGCTGCTAATTGCCTTATCTGAAACGTGTGCTCAGATCCAATGAAGCGGCCCTGCTAGATCGTGCAGTGCTTTTTTTGCAGTGGTGTAGCAGTTGCAGCGTTCTCTGTGTCCTTGACCAGTGAGCATGAGCAAATCTCTTGGTCTGTTCAGCAGCCTATATGATCTTGGATGTGGGCTCCAAAGAGCCTTGAGTGGTTTTGTGAGAACACAACAATGACATTGAAGAAATTGTGTTCTGGTTGAGTAATTACTTCTTCCCAGAGTCAAAACCCAAAAGTAAAGAAATTCATTTGTGGTAAAAGAAGTTCCTAGCAACATTTTTCCAAATCTCATCCCATTATTATTGTTTTTTTCGGAAAGTGCCTAAAGTTGCCTCCGTGGCAGTGGCGGAAGCCTCTAGTTCTTGTCCTCTCGTGCCTCCTCGCTTGGCCATGTCATCTTCTCTGGTCCACCGCTGTCCGAAGGTCAGTGATGACAGTGGGACTTTGATGGCTGGCAGTGTACAGGAGGGTCTGGTTCATCTGCCTTCGGCTTGGTCTTCTGTTGAGTCGTCCGCAGCTGCCCAGTTAGTGTCCTTTAACCCCCGGATAGCATTATTAAAGATTGTTGTTCTTTAATCTTACCCCAGGAGGGTGGCCACCATGGGTGGGTAATGTGCAGCCTCAGAAGTATTACCGAGAAGCGAAATTTGCGATTAAGCTGCTACAGTTGTCAGCAAAGAGGGGGAGTTTGGTGAAGATTTTACTCTCCATAACATTGATTTACATATGGAAAGTAGGGGGGCTCCCCCAATTGCGGTCCCTCCATAAAATAGCTGGAAAAAGGGGAACCTACTTAACTCAATTCCTCTCTGCGTCCATCATTACCTCCACTGTACTGTAGTTCTTCTCCTTTGGGGGGTGGGGGGCCTTTGAGAATTATACCATAATGTCTTCCTCCTGAGTACCAAATTGAACACCGATAATGGAAGAAATGGTGCTTCATCTGATATTTAATTTTGTGTTAAAAAGATTTAATTCTCTATTTTGTCTTTATTGGAAAAAAACTGTCTTAAGCTCTGATCATTTATCTGAAATGGTGTCTGTAATTTTGTTTGAAGTGCAAAATGTAAATATGTTTGGCCCTTCCAAGTCAAAGTCAGCCGCAAATCCTTTCAAGGATAATATTGTGAAACATAAGTCTAAAATTATTGTGCCATTTGGAAGGGTAAAAGATGCTTCTGTTCAACTGGTACACCTCTGCGTTATGTGGTGTCCCCAAAAATGATTGTATTCTTGAAAATGAAGAGCTATGTGGATCAGAACACCTCCATGAACACAGCTAGGATACAGATATTTCCAGTGTTTAATAAGGGGTCAAAAAAGGCACCCAAAAAGCCAGAATGGTAAAGGGATCAGCATTGCAGTCAGGTTTTGGGCTGGCAGAGGAGTTGGAAATTGCCAGCGCATTGACTGCATTGCATCATATTGTGCCTGAGTCAAGTGGTGCGCTAAGCATGGTTACGATGAAGGATAGGGTGGAGTCTTCTGTAAGGAGTCAGAAGGGTGCAACTAAGAAAAATAAAAAGTAAAAAAATAAGAAGCATCCCTAAACGGAAAACAAAAATACTGCATTTCCCTAAGAATTATGATAGGGAGTGATTGAGGGTGGGGGGCTGATAAATTTCCCTCTTAAAGGCAGTGCCTCAACTGCACCCACTATGCAGAATTCCCCGTCTGATAATCTTGTTGGGGTACAGGCAAGAGCTGGAGCAGTGATGGCTGGTTCCACTCTGTCCTCTCTTCTCCCACAGGGGGCCTTGATTCCCATTACGAATGTTCTGCTTGAGCCTCCTCAAGTGGAAGGGGGAATAGGAAGTGGGGCTTATTTTCCCTTGCCAGAGACAGGTTCTGGTGATGCTAGTAATCAGGTTGAGTGGCCTCGAGGGGAAAGGTTCCTCCTAGGAGGGACAAGTAAGGGGTATAAGGTGCCTCACGTGTCTCATCCACAGAGTACGAGAAATCTAGATCATGGCAATACAATAGCCTCTGTTAGGTACCACCATCCTTTGCTCAACTACGGGGTAAAAACATTTTGTTGGATGGTTGGGGAACCTCTATGGATGCCCCCGATAGGCCCTTCACAGAGGACTTGTGTGAAGCAGAGTGGTATATCACCTGTTCTGGATTTTATCCTGTTATTTGATATTGAGTCTCCCCCAGTAAATAGAAGCTCCATCCTAAATTCTTATATGGAGCTTGGCGCCTTAAAGTTGGTGACAAGTAGTGACATCACAAATGTGACTATTCATTTGTTTGATCCGTCCCCTTATTCTAGAGTTACCTTTGGTTCCCTGATTAACACAAACTTGGTTGTTCGGAATTGTCAGTATTTTCAAAAGTGAGGGACTGATGTTCTCCTGTTGTCGAGTACTTGGAATTCCCTATTCAACAATCAAATGGTCTAAATGTATTTAAGCCAATGGTAATTGATGCAGTGGGGTCTGAGTCTGATTTTATACAAGGGAATCCCAAAGACATAGTTATTTCACTAGAGCAAGTGCGTTGAGTAATTAATGTGGTGGAGGTTCCTGTAATCCATTCCTGTGCTACTGATTTGAAGGATGATTTCTCTCAGTGGAGTTGGGTGGTGGGTGCTTTGAATAATGCCCGCCCTCCACTCAGGATCAATGAGCCTTTGTGGTAGTCTGGGTGGGCTACGTCTGTCATGGCATATGTCTGGATTGGATCAAGATGAGAAAAAATTGAATTAATCTTTTGGAATCCTTTAATCCCTTAATCGTGTGTTTACAAGAAACCTGGTCATGTACAGAGTTTGATTGCAGTGGTTATTTTGTATTTTCCTGTAATGCAAAGCATTCTGGAAGGGGTCATGCTAGTGGGGGGATGACAATCTTGCTTAAGAACACGGTTAACTGGCATCTTGTAGCTTCTATACATCCCTCAAATTTGTGTCTATGCTTGAAGCTGGCCTTCCAGGGTGCTAATGGCTGTCCATCCTTCTTTATATTAGTGAATATGTATATTCCACCTGGGAAACCATTTGATTTCCTGGTGAGCTCATGCTTTGCTTTTGTTTATGATATTTGTATTACTAAAGATTGCCCCCCGGGTTATAATCATAGGAGACTTAAATGCAAAGGTGTGAAATTCTGCCTCTGCAACCTTTGTCAACATTGACAAAGAAGATACCTGGTCTATTCCAGAGATTCTGTTTCCTGATAAAATTAGAACGGACAAGTGTGGGTTTCTGCTATTTGAGACTCTTAGTAAATTTGACTTGACTATAAAATGGGAGATCACATGTGGGTGAAGTCGCTTCATATACCTTTCACACTTCCTCCACTCAGAGGCTACTTGATTATGTGGTAGTCTCCTTTCAGATGTTTGGGGTCTGTAAGAAACTCACTGTTTTTCCAACTGATATGAGTGATCATAGCTTATTTGGTACATCTGTGGCCTTTAATCTCCAGGAGTTAGATTCTGGGAACTCTCGATTGGGTATGATTAGCTTTAATAAGTTGAATGGTTGTTCTTTTTGAACAATTAAGAATACGGCTACCATAAGTGTTAAGATCAAGGGAGTCTGCGCTGACCCTTTGGGACTCATTTGTGGTGATCCTGTTCTTTTTTTCAAGTTCCATATGGAAGAGTTCCATAAGTTGAGCACTGGGCCCGATGGCCCGTGGTTGTCGGAAAAGTTCAAATCCCCGTTTTAAATCAGCAAATAAATTTACTAAGAAGAAATCAGCATTTGCTGTTTTCCTTGGTTCATTAGCATTAAAGTGACCACATCAAACGGTTAAGAACCTGATGCAAACTCCATGAAAGAAGGAGGAAACATGATTTAAAATGGATCAATCTAAGAGAGGCTGTAAGTGCCAAAGACTCTAGAAAGTACTGACGTTTGATCCCCGAATATTGTGACTCTAGGGTGAAGGAGCTGGCAATCCCTATTCCTGAAAATGCTTGGGTGGAATATATTTCCAAGTTGTACATGAGTAACACCGAGTCAGATATCTCTGTTACTCTCCGTGTGGATGAGGTGTCATATTTCATGTATGGTGCTCCCTCTGTTGATGAGATTGTGAGGTTTATAAAGAAAGCCTGTTCTTCTAGCGCTTTGGGGCCTGACGAGGAACCAATGCGGTCATTAAAAAGGAGACTGTAGCTTGCGGATCCTTCCTTGCTCCATTATTTTAATTATTGTTATTGTTCTGGGAAAATCACCCAATCATGGAAGAGTAGTGTTACTGTACTAATGTATAACAAGGGCCCTAAATCCTCCCCAGCAAGTTTCAGACAAATTGCATTGCTGGATGTTTCTGGCAAACCTTTTGGCAAGAGTGTACTCTGTCATTTACAGCAGTGGGCTCAAGATCAGAAAATTATTCTTCCGGACCAAGTCAGTTTTACGAGGAATCATAGTGCACTTGATAATATTGCAGTCCTTCAAATAGTGGTGGAAAAATACACCTTTTCCCGAGGTATGCCAGTATACAAGGCATGTGTTGAGTACTCCACAGGGTTTGACAGAGTTGCTTGCCGAATGCTGTGGAGAAAGCTTCTTTTTTTGGGTGTTCTGCACTATCTTTTGGGTCTTATTATGGAGCTACATACTGATACTTGGTGCCAAATTCTGATGGGAGGGACGCAGGGTTTGTTCCATAAGGTTAAAACCCGAAACTGTATTAAGCAAGATTGCTTGTTGGCTCCCCGTTTTTTCCTTTATATATTTATGATCTTCCAGGCACCTTAATTCAAGTGAGGGATGATCCTCCCAGAATTGGTGCGATGTCCATTGTCTCCCTACCATATGCCGATGATGTAGTAATTATAGACCTAACTCCAATTGGCTTGCAGTGTTATCTTGTAGCATTGTCAAAGTATGCATAAGCCCACTTTCTGAAGTTTAATATTGTAACAGCAAAGTCTTGATCTTTCGTAAGACTGGGTCAACAATAAAGATGAATTTTAATTGGCATTTGGGTACTGAAAAATTAGAAATAGTCAACTCATACCTTTAGCTCGGGAAGGTCTTCTCTAAGAAAGAGCGGGATATTGATCAAATGAAGCTTTGTTCAAGCAGGGTCCTTACCCAGGCCAAAGCCCAGTACAGATTTTACAAAATTTGTGGGAGACATCATTTTGGGCATGTCTTGTCAGTCTATAGGGCCCAATTCCCCCCCCTCCCCCCTTTGTGCTATGCATGCTAAGTGTTAGATATGAGTTATTGGTAATCCTTTGAGGGGTTTATAGGTCGAATCTTTTGTCAGATGTGTAATTTGAATACACTTGCAGCCCCTCCTGCTTGTGCCTGGTGTTTGGCTTACTATCCTCTTATTCCTTTTCCCTGGATGTGGTTTTGAGGTGGGGAAACACACTGCTATGTAAAGAAGAGGAAACATTGCGGGCAGCCTGAAAGTTTGAAATGTTCTCCCTTCAGAAAGAACCAAGCACGTTTTTTAGGTCTTTTGAGTGGGCTAATGAAACCTTTGGGCTCGACCTGAATATAGATTATTTTATCCCCAAGTCCACTCAAGAGCTTAATAAAGAGCTCTGTGCTTATAATAAGTTTGGCCAGAGATATTGCCCTAAGTCAGTCAAACCCATGTAATCAGGTGGTTCAGGAGAGCAATCTGGGGAATAAACCTCAGCTCTACTTAATATGGAATCTGCCCAATCGGATCAGGAGGCTGATCCTATTTTTGAAACTGGAATTGCTCCCTTCACGTGTGATTAGTGGCATCTGGGATAATAATCCCAAAAAAGGATTAAAGATGTGAGTTTTGCCAGCTACATATTCAAGATCATACCCATGTATTATTTGTGTGTCCTGTGTTACAGAATGTTCGTCGCCATTTTGTAAGGCCTTTGTTTATTAAATGCAACATACGCCTTGGAGGCTCGCAAATTGGTATTGTTTCCCATGAATGAAATGATATGTATCAAGATTTATCAATTTTTTAGATCCTTTTGAACATCTTTTCGGGCCCTGGTGTATGACTGTTGGGGTTTTTTAAAAGGATTTTGAGATAATTTTAGAACATCTATTAGGTCCTTGGTGTGTTACTGGTATTCCTGCCTGCTGCTTAGATTAATTGCAATGTTTCCCCTGAATGATATGATCAGTAACAAGATCTATTAATCCTTTTAGATCCTCTTTCTTCATTTATTAGGGCTGTGGCACCTCATTGGTGGGTGTTTAAAGCTAATGTTAATGCTAGTTTTGAATGTTCTGACGGACTGTGCTGAAAGAGTGTATTTTCTGGTCATGTTTTTAGATACACAATATTGGTATATTTAATTTTAGTGCATGTATGCTGTTATTTTTTAAAGGTTGCATTTATAAGAATGTATTATGTATTATTTGCATTTTGCACGTTGCACTACGCACGTTGCCCTTCATATATTGTTTAAAGTGCTTTTAGGGTTTTATATATTGTTAAGTGATGTTTAAATATTTCTTATTGCGCTGTGTATGATATCATTTGGAAAGGTTGCACTTATAGAACTGCAGTCGCATAAATATATATTTCCTGTGGTGCTATGTATGTTGTCACTTTATAAAGGACAGTAAATGATGCTCCCAAATGATGTATGTAATAGACTGGAGGTTTTATACTTTTCAATTGTTGATTTTTATAAGTATTGTTTCGTGTTATGGGGACCTCCATACGAGTTCCGTATCATGATCAATTTGATTGTCAGCTGAGCGGCAGTGCACTTTATACGTTTTAAATTCATTCATTCATGTAATATGTGAGGTCATAACAGTGCATGGTGGAGCTCAGTTTATAGGTAGCTCAGTAAGCTATAACTGATGAATTTCAGACTTCTTTTGGTATTGACCCAGACGTTTGTATCTTATTTCAACACCAATCTATAACAACGGTTTAACCTTTGTTTTTTTCAGGGACCCTATATATATATGCATTGGAGTGCTTTGTATTTTGATTTTCCTATATTGCTGATAGGACTTGCAGTCTGTCTGTCAGCACGGACAGTGCCAGCTCGGATGAGATTGCCTGCTGTGAGTGTCTGTTTCAGAATATATCTGTAAATCTATCTATCTATTAAATCTATCTATCTATCCATATTATCATTATCAGATTTTGAATTACATGCAATGAAGGTGGAGTAGGGTGCACAGTCTATGGGCAGGTCTTATGAGGCCAGTCGCTGGTTGGAGAAGGAGTAAAATGGATTAAGTGTAATGAAATTAGAGGTCATCTGTTCATGCAATAGAGAAAGACCTTTTCTCATTAGATCTATGTTTCGAGAACTGGTGTTACTCTCGAAAGAGCATGTAAAGACAAATATAAGTTGGGTGTCCTCAACGTACATATAAAAACTAGCACCAGTCACATGCAGGAAAACATCCAGGAGTCTCCTACATAGATTAAACAGAAAGGTGGGAAAGTTGATCCCTATGAAACCCCACTTCCCAGACTCCTACTTTCTGATGTGAAAGGAGGCATTCTAACTGACTGGGTCCTGTCAGATATGAATGATGCAATACATTTATAGACAATGCCTGAGACACTAAAGTTTACAGAAAAATCCCATTTTCTATTGGATACATCACAAAGGCTTTACATCAATATAAACTTCAGAGTGGTTTGCTGTCACATATGGTGGATGCCTTGCCTGACCTAAACTTAACTGCTGAGTTCTACTGAAAGTGAAAGAATGGTCAGGGGTCACCTTTGCTTTATTTCAGATGGACTGGGATAATAATTTACCAATGCCAAAGCTCTGCTACACATCCAAATATTACAAATGTTTTCCTTTTTTTTTTTTTTTACCTCAGAGTGAAATATATTTGATTGTTCAGTGTATGAATAAAGGAGTCTAAAAGAATAAAAAAAGAATGGTACTGGTTATTTGCTTCTTGTAACTTAGAATGATAGCAACCTGACTTAAGAAGTTAAGTTCTTGACATTCTACTATTTTGCTCATCAAGATGTAACTTGATTTTGAGGATAAAATAAGTCAACAATTGTGGCACATTAATGTGAAATATTTCAAATGAAGCAACGTCCCCCTTGAATGTCAACAATTACTCAATCAGCACACTACTGCAAGGTCGTACTTCCATGGATACCATATTTAAAAGTTATGGCACAACTCTTCCTTCTGTGGTACACCGTTCCTCCTTCTGCCATCGCCCCACTGCTCCATATCAAAATCCCAAAGTCAATTTTTATCCTCCGGGGGTCTGCAAATGTAGGGTGGCCAACTCCCCTCCAGATATGTGTTGCATTTCCCTCATGTTTGAGTTGATGTTTTGAAGTCGGAGAGTTATATATATAACAATCAGCATTTCATGGCTTCAATCATTCAAAAGACAACCCTTTATAGTAAAGAAGGTTGTTGTGTCTACCTTTTGTATTGCTAACATAATTCTGTCACAGATTCTGTGAAATCCAGGCACAAACCTCATCATGATCTCTTGCCATCTAGTACCTCCAGAGGCTTTCAAGTGAAGTCTCTGTAGCTATGAGGTGCTATGTGGTCCATGTGCCCTGAATCTGAACTGCCAGAGTAAGGCCTGTGTCACCTCTCAAAAGATGATCATCACTGACAATTTTCACTCTCCTTCTTAACCCTCACACCACCTTTTAAAACTGGTCCTGATCAATTTGTTTTTTAATAACTTACTTTAATAGGATCTCCATCTGGATCGCTTGCTAGAACCTTGTAGACAACTTCATTGACAGGAAAGGTTTCCCTAACAATTAAAGAAAGACCTGAAATGCAAAACATAAATAATAAAACAACTCAAATCGGTGAACGCAATTCATAAAGGCCTGCCCCACTAGCTTTTCTAGACTTGTCATCCTAAGTTACATCAACTGACAAAAGAAAATAAAAGCACGGCCAAATACAACTGACACAAAAATTATTATTCACAATTACTTCCCAACAGAAAACACTTGGAGTACATTTGCACATCTGAGCATAATAGCATGAGCTAATACAGAGTATCCTGCATATATATATCTTTGTGGCGGAATTTCTCGCCATCTTAGCAACGCTCAATAGGAGTCCAAAGGGAGCCAAGAAACACGTACAACTGTCTATGCAACTGAGACAAATAAACATATATTAAAAAAACAAGCAGAAGTTGAAAGACAATATGACTTTTATAGTTTTATTGTTGATATTTATAAACAAAAATTATGTATATCATTTGTTGTCAAACCTAAGTCTGCTTGAATGTAACGAAAAGAGAAAAAATGAAAATCAAACACCAAGAGAACTAATGTAACACCCTCTGCTCAAACCAAAACACATACACTCATTCATACAAATTACATTAACACACTAAAAAAACAACCAAATATATAAAAAATTTGAAGAACAAGACACATGGAATATTTGAGAGGGCCTGAAATCGCAACAGTTGTTTCGTTGGAGTAGTAATGAAGTAATTTACCTAGATATCATAAGTTACAGCTTTCTCCAAAGACTTATAAGTACATTTCAACCAATGACTGTGTACAGTGGTCCTCTCATTATAGTCTCCGGAAATTGCGTCAACGCACATTTCGGTGAAGACCCCTATATCCTGGTCGCACCTTCTTCAGGGCGCTAAAAGCGTAAAATTGATCAGAGGGTCTTGGCGTAAACGATGAATATATACTGAAATAATGAAAAGATTTACATGTCTTAAGAGTTGATTCTTGGCTCCAAGAGTTAGAAAATATATAAAAAGCTGAAAAAGCTAACGTAAGGGAAGTGTAGGAAGAGAAGTATTGTTCATTAGACCTAAAGAAAGGAGACCATGCAACATAGCAAGTAAGCAGTAACCCGTAGTGTGTATATAATGTTGAGAAGAAAGTGCCTCAAAAGACAATCCAAGGATAAAGGACAAGAACACCACGTGAGTTCTATTGAGAGAAATATGTGCTCTATAGTCGACGTTCAAAGCTTTGTAGCCTTCCAAAAAAGTATAAGAAAGGGATCTCCATGCAAACCCGGGATAGGGCAGCAGAGGGAATTAGTGGTTCACATAAAAGGAATTTATAGTTACACCTCTAATGTGAGGGACTTGCTAGGTCAAGGAGATGATATGACCAAAACCACAGGACGGGGGGGGGAGGACCCCGTATGTGGAGAATCTTCCTGTATATACCTAATAAATAAAATATAACCAAAGGTTATTCTAAGGGACTTATCTATAGGAGGTCCTATAAATCTCAAAAAATGGGCCGAAGTAAAGTACCTTAGCAGCTCTGGGGCAGGCCACTCTATGAAGTAATATTGGGTGGCGTAAATGGGGATCACGATTCTTCAGTTTTAGGAAGATTTAGTCCGTCTATCCGTATGCTTAAAGTAGCTCAAGGGCCTGAGTGTCAGCTTGACATCAAGCTAAGAAGAAATACATCTGGGGACCAATCAAACACAGAAACATGAAGAAATCATACATAGAACAACAATATCAAAAGAGGAAGCTTCATAATGATAAAGCATTCACATTTTATCTGCCAGGGCCCAAAAGTGGAGAGGGGTCAGGTATGGCCAATAGAATACAAGGATTCCAGAATATTTAAATCAAAGACCTAATGTATCAGAAATATCCCGAGAATATACCTGGGCGCACTATCCCCGTGGTGCCCCTAAACGTAGACAGAGGTGCACATGCATAATGCTTCCTAGAACCCGAGAGCACATACCAGGGGAAGTATGTGTGATAGTGTGATGCGGAGAACGGGATTAACTTCTAGAGTAATAGCTAAGCTAATAAGGAATAGATGTCCCTACATCGCCTCAAAAAGGGAGCATTACCTTCTCTGTATGTATGACCAGAACACAACCACTACATAAAGTAAAGTAAATATGAAAAATGGGATAGGGTAAAAGTGGAGGCTCCCGTTACGTTAATGAAGTAGCAAAAATCCAGCGGGCACACATATAAAGGATTGAAAATCTCACAGTCTAAAGCTTACCAGGAATAGCTGGGCGGAGAGAACTCCTGTATCCTCGGAAGCAATGATATGTGGCGGGTATCTCAGAAAAGGATCCTAGCGTAATGCATTAAATATAGTTGGCGCACTTGCCGGAAATGCTTGGAGAAATTGCATCCAATAATGACTAAGCATAGAGAGAGGACTGAAAACTTTCCGGTAGGCGCCATGTTAGAGTGGGACCGGGGCTAGTTAAACAAATGCTAGGACCAGCATGTTAACAGTCTCATGCATGAGGAGATCTCAATAAGTTAACACCAACAGAGTCAGACTACTCATAATCGGCATGTGAACATCACAATCTGTTGTGATACATTACAGAGACACAGTCTAGAGCCAAACTAAAGAGCCTTTTCTGTTCATATAAACCGAAAGAATAACCAGGAATAAAAGATCACGAGAATAAGGTAAAGTACAAAACAAATACACAAGGGTACAAAAAGGGCAGAGCTTGATGATAACTCCTAAAGAGGAGAGTACACGGTCCATAAATATGGCAAACAGATACCCATGAGTTCACGAAACTAATAAATGAAGGTGGAAAAGTAAAGAATGAAGGCGCACATCTGATTATGAAGGCGGCACAGAGAGCGTCAAAAAAGGAGAGAGACTGCAGAAGTAGCGTGCAAGGCTAAAGGGCACACTGCAAACTCAGAGACCATTTTCCCAAGGGGTGATTTCATTAAGGACTCTTTTTTCCAAATCCAACACATAGATAAAAAAAAAAACCTCTCTTTTCTTACAATATACAGTGCTGTCCCTTCCTTTAAGAGGGCTCATTTTTTCAAGAATAGTCCATCGAAGTTCTTTTTCTAAGTGATTTTTCGATAGCCAATGCTTGACCAGGGGTCCTGTAGCTCTTTGATTGTGGAAATTGGATTTGTGCTCACCTATTCTCGTTCTGCATTCTCGTCCGTTTTCTCCCACATATCCCAGCCCACATGGGCATAGGACAAGATAAACTATATCTGGGGTTCTACAGTTGGTCATGCTTTTCAGTTTAATGTTTTTTTCTCCAACAGTGATGGTATCAGGAACAATGGCGCTCTCACAGGCTCAGCAGGTGCCACAATTGTGGTTGCCTTTTACAGGGTGGGTCCCATTACTTGATCTTTGAACAAACAGTTCTCTGTCCTTGATCTTAGTATTCACCAACACATTACACAGGTTTTTATTACATCTAAATGCATACATAGGTCGTGTAAGTTTGGTTTCTTTGTTGTTGATGTTCAGAAGGTGCCATTGTGAGTTGATAGTTTGTTTAATCTTGTGATCAAAGTTGGAGTGTCTTATGACACATACCAATTTGTCTTCCATTTGTCTCTGTTTGGGCTCAAATATGCTGTCTCTATTATAATATCTAGCTCTTTTAAATGCATCTCGGACTATGTTCTTGGGATTGCCTCTATCCAGATGTTTAGTTTTTAAAACTTCAGCATGCATGACAAATTCTTTGATGTTAGTGCAATTTCTTCGCAAGCGAAGGAATTGGCTAAACGGAATCCCCTGTTTTTGACAGCGAGGGTGGAAACTACTGAAATGAAGGAGTGGGTTTCTGGCAGTGGGTTCTGTAAAAAGTGAAACCTGTAGTTGTTGTTTAAGATGTTCTAAACATACATCCAAAAATTCGACTGTATCTGTACTTGTTTTGGCCACAAATTTCAGATTGGTATCACAAAGATTAATCCATAGGCAACATTCTTTTAAGTCATCCTTGTTGCCCTGCCATGTAAAAAAAATGTCATCAATGTATTAGGACCAGTTTGAAATGTTCTAAAAAATGGGGCAACCTCATCGTAGATTAATTTATTCTCAAAGTTTCCCATGTATAGATTAGCTATACTGGATGCACAGCCTGCTCTCATTCTGACTCCTTTTGTATGTTGATACCACTCGCCATCAAATTCAAAAAAGTTTTCTGTGAGAACTATCTCCAAACATTGCAGGATAAAATCGGAATTGGACAAAGTTTCTTAATTTTGTAGTATTTCGCCAATCACTCTCAAGGCTTCCATATCCATGACTACAAGTGTTTCCTTCTGAGGGTTGAAGGGCAGGCCTTCTATTTTAGAAATAAAATGGCCTGTATCCTTAACCCTTTGACCGCGATCGGAATTCCGCTCGTGTGCTGGACATTCCGATCGCGGGTGCGGTCGTGACGAGCTCAGCTCGTCATGCGCACAGCGCTACCGCGCAGCATGACGAGCTGAGCTCTTCACGTGCATCGAAGGGGTTAATATGTGATGGTAACTTGCTGACTAGAGGTTTCAGAAACAAATCAACATATTTAGATAGAGGTTCAGTGGCTGATCCCATAGTGGATACAATCGGGCGCAAATGAGGATCATTAGTGTCTTTGTGTATTTTAGGGATGCCATAAATGACTGGTATACGGGTGTTACTAGGTGTGAGGTTTTCTGCTTCTTTTTGGCAGATGCTACCATCCTGATTGGTCTTTTCAACACTAGCATGGATTTTTTGTTCAAGTTTCTTTTGTCTCCACTGTTGGAACAGCCGCTGACCCTCTATCTAAATATGTTGATGTGTTTCTGAAGCCTCTAGTCAGCAAGTTACCATCACATATTAAGGATACAGGCCATTTTATTTCTAAAATAGAAGTCCTGAACCTTCAACCCTCAGAAAGAAACATTTGTAGTGATAGAAATAGAGGCGCTATATACAAATGTTCCTCAAAAGGAAGCCTTTAGAGTGATTGACGAAATACTACTAAATGAAGAAACTTTGTCCAACTCTAATTCTATACTGCTATGTTTGGAGATAGTTCTTACGGAACACCTTTTTGAATTTGACGGTGAGTGGTACCAACAAACAAAAGGAGTCAGCATGGGAGCAGCCTGTACACCCAGTATAGCTAATCTATACATGGCAAACTTTGAGAAAAAATTAATCTACAATGAGGTTGCTCCATTTTTTTAGAACATTCTAACTTGTTCCGATTCATTGATGACATTTTTTTTTACATGGCAGGACAACGAGTATGACTTAAAAAAATGTTGCCTATGGATTAATGTTTGTGATACCAATCTGAAATTTGTGGCCAAATCAAGTACAGATAGAGTCGAATTTTTGGATGTATGGGTTGGCGTGCCGCTTTGGTTATGTCCAGGGGACAGGTGGAATGTCGGGGGTTGGGAAATTCTAGGATGGGCGGTTGGAGATAGCTTGCAGGAGGACGTGTGGTGCAATGTGCTGGTGACTTCTTCTACTAAAATAAATCTTATCAACTTACTTCTGGTGCCTGACTCCTCCTTTCACTGGCAAAGAGTGGGAGTTGCACCAAGCGCCTGCCACCAGCTTTCCGCATCGGATATTTTGCCTTTTTCTGACAGCTGCAGCGTCAGGACGGAGTGTCCATCTGAGATCGTTTCAAGTTCGGAGATTCTCTGCGATGCCTGCATGAGTCTCATTGGCATCGTGTTGTACACTAACTTCGAGTGTGCACTGACTGCAGGTGCCATTGCTGCCCACTACTTTGGTTGATGTGGGTCTTCCACGCCCCTTCCGGCTGAGTCTTCCGGCTGCCTTCTTTGTTGGGCAATTCGCTTTCAGAACTCATCGGATTTCAACCGGAGCTGCATGTTAATTCGTTCTGGGGCTCATTTTAATACAACATCGCCACCTACTGGCCACTCCCAGAATAGTTTTACTAATGCTTAGGAACATCAACAGACCATTCTGGTAAGTCCTCACTTGGTGCGCATTGTGAGGTGACTTTCTAGTGAATTCTTACGCTGCAGACTGTGATCACTGTGTACTGGGATATTGCCCATGTACTCTGCTAGCCAGCTACTCAGTGCACCACTTGATATTTAAAGATTTTAATGCTGGCAGGGATTTAAATCTCTACTTGGACAATGACATGCAGTGTCTTCGCGAGTCTTCTTACAGGCGGTGAACTTACTTTTTACTCCTTTTGAAAAGCCGGCGAAGCATTGTTGCTGTGAATTTCTGGAACGTCAACTGAAAGTGCTGGTGCTGTATTTACACTGTTGTGTATCCTGTTGCGGAAGAGTTACAGTGTCTGGCAAGTGGAAAGAGGTACTTCAAACTTTCTTGTCAGGGTGTTTATAGTTACAACTTCATTACCCAGGGTACTTTTTCATAATGGAGAGCATTGCAGCCACACCTGCATTTTTGTCTGTGCCCAGCATGCCCCCTTTATGTTGGATTCAGTGGAAAGAGGCATTTGAGGCATATTTGGATGCCATTGATAGTGAAACATTCACCAATAAAAGGACAAAGGCATTACTTGTATACAATTTGGGCCCAGAGGGTAGATCCATTTTAAAAACATTGCCGCTACAAGAAGTCAAGGTACAAGTACTCCAGGAAGAGGTGTCTGGTGAGATGGTAATAATAATAATAATAATCTTTATTCGGCATTAGTCACAGCCATAAAACAGACAACATTAAAGGAGGAATAAGATATCAACATCAGATTCATTCGTTAGCAGCATTTCCCTTAAATGTGCAAAATTCGCAAATTAACCTTGTAACCATTAATCACATCCCTCCATCGAGTGAGGATACAGTAGAGGTACACAAACCTATCATCATCATTGACAAAAGAGGGACCATGGTTAAAATCAACAACAAATTCATTTGTGCCAGCTTATCACATAAAGTGTGCAAAATAACCAATCACCCTACATTTTTGATTCAACTCTGGAATGTCTTGACTTTAGTGCAGCTCTTAAAAAGTTGACAAAACTAAAAAGCGTGCGACCATTAGGCAGGAGCTGCAGATACAGTAAAGCTACACGGGCATGCCTAAACCTCATTTCTTTTAACAGCAATTTAAGAAACAGTTGCCTTGGATACGTAAAATATTTACATAGAAAAACAAAATGTAGGGTATCCTGTGGAGACCTATTGTCGCAGTCACAGGGATCTCTGTCTTCTACATGCGCGACAAAGCCGGGGGGTGATGCCAGTAAATGATGAAACAAGTTCCGTCTAAAATGAATAATTAAAAATCTATCATGAGCATTTGTTAAAATCGATAAATAGGACTCCATGCCCAGCACCGATTTAACTAAGACTGACCCTCTTACCGTGGGTTTCCTGAGCTCCTTTTCCTCCCTAGAGGCCATGGCATATTTGAAAAACAATTCTTTCACAATGTGCTTATCCTGTGGTGAGATGGTAGCAGTTGACATAGTTGATGAGTATGCTTCTGTGATCAGCACTTCCGCACATATGTATTGGGTATTACTTTCCTGTTAAGAACTGATCATAAACCATTGATTGAGTTGTTTAGTATTCAAGGGCAGGAAAAAGCCACTCCCCGGATTGCCAAATGGAAACATAGTTTACAAGAGTTCATTATTACATTGAGTATGTTCCAGGCAAGTATAACGTCATCGCTGACTTTTTGTCCAGAATGTCCTTAAGTGTCTCAGACAGTGAAGAGGTCGATGATGATGATAAAGAAGTTGTGTTTTGGCCAACTCTATCAACAGTGTGTTGTGTGGGGCATTGGGTGAGGATGAATGGAGAGAGGAGTTACACAAGGATCCAGATCTTTGCAAAGTTATAGACAATTGTTCACAAGGAACTCATTTTAAAGAAACGTTTATCATTTGTTGCAAATATATGAATTTTTGCAAAATACTCTCTCGTGAGCCTAAAGAAGGAGTGATACCATCTGGAGGTTTAACTTAACATCAACCTTATGGTTTGTTTCTTCGATGTCTGTTAATGAAGTAGCCCAAGGATGTATTAGTTGAATCAGAATCACAAAGACATCCTTTCCATTCCAATAGCCTGTCACTTATGTTTTTTTACATGTTGGTTATGGTCACTTCACCGGGGTCACATAAGTCACCTTTTCTATAAATGCGCAAACATTACCAATATATGATGTGTTATGTGAGTATTTGTTATTTGATATAAAAATTTGTATTTAAAAATAAATGTCACTCGCTTTGGCTGAAGTGAGTATGAACTATTACATCCTTGGGCTACTTCATTAACTGACATCGAAGAAACAAACCATAAGGTTGATATTAATTTAAACCTCCAGGGGCCGATTCACAAAACTAATCTGAGATAGAATCCTAAACTTACTACTTTTGGTATTCACAGAAGGCATTTAGTAGTAGTAAAGTTAGGACTCCTAACTTTACTACTACTAAACTGAGACAAAATCCTAACTTTACGACTTTCGGTATTCACAAAAGGCATTTAGTAGTAGTAAAGTTAGAGTCCTAACTTTACTACTACTAAATGCCTTCTGTGAATACCAAAAGTAGTAAGTTTAGGATTCTATCTCAGATTAATTCTGTGAATTGGCCCCCCAGATGGTATCACTGCTTCTTTAGGCTCACGAGAGAGTATTTTGCAAAAATTCATATATTTGCAACAAATGATAAACCTTTCTTTAAAATTAGTTCCTTGTGAACAATTGTCTCTAGCTGACTAGCTAATACCCAGTTCACATGGACATATGGGTTGCTCTTGTGTTTTTGATATATACTTTGCAAAATTATGTCATGGGTCACACAAGGGTGGCCTAATTCAAAATCTCTGGATGGGAATTTTACTTTGTATGGGCATGTGGCTCCTGAATTGACATGTGAGGATGGTCTACTACAGAGGTTAGTCCAGTTGGTTGCACCTACTAATGTGAGGCAGACAATTCTGGAATTGGCTCATGAGGGTCATATTGGTATAAGAGCCATGAAGCGTAGAGTGCATGAGGGCTTCTGGTGGCCTGGAGTGGACAAAGCAGTGGAATGTTTTGTGCGAGACTGTGGACCTTGTGTCATAAGTGATAAGTCCCAGGTGACTCAATCTACCCCTGTTAAACCGGTGGATTCTCCTCTGGTTCCATGGGCTAAATTGGCTTTAGACACAGTGGGCCCTATAAACATTTTGGGTGAGAAGTCCAAATTTGCCATTGTCCCCATGGACAATATGTCAAAGTGGCCATAGGTTAGTTTTGTAAATAATGCCACCTCTGCTTCGGTCATGTAATTTCTACACAAAGTGTTTTTGAGGGAGGGTTACCCTGCTGAAATCGTGACAGACAATGGCACACAATTGGTGTCAGAGGAAATGAGGTCATTTTTAGATTCACGGGTATCAAACATGTGAGGGCCTCCCTGTACCATCCCAGAAGCAATGGTCTGGGTGAACGGTTCACTTCAACCGTACGTTCAAGGACCAGTTGTAGTTGGCTACAGTTAACAATTTAAATTGGAAATCAACAATGGATGACATGTTGTGGGATTACAGGACAACCTCCAATTGTTCTACGGGGGTTTCTCCTTTCGTCCTGTTTCGGGGAAGAGTTCCTAGTTCTAAACTCAAGCGTGAGTGGATTGGCCGTAACCATATTGATGATGCAAGTCTGGCTGGTGTGGTGGACGTAAGAAAGGTATGGAGAGGTTGGCGCGAAATCTGATTGTCGTGATGTGAGAGTGGGATGTTAGGTCAGGATCAAGAAACCAGGTTATGGTTCTCAAAGGTGATTCCAGGTTTTCCTGTCCCAAACAAGTAGTTAAGGTGCCACAAAGTGTAATCCACACCAGTGATGGCAAGGTGTGGAACAGAGACAGGATCTCTGTGATTTCGTGAGAGCAAATTGGATCTGGTGCGAACTCACTTGGAAGAGTCATCTGAGATGGAGCATTTAAGGGAACCATGTATAATCAGGGCAAGCAATAAAAGGCGCCAACATGTGTGGCACAAGGATTACGTTGTGGGGTGTCTCTCAACCAAATGTGTAGCGTGAACTTTTTATTCCCATGTGTATCTTGTGTCATCATCCATTGTGCAGTACATTTGTTTCTGTTAAGTTTTGTGATCTGGGCATTTTCTTTATTTTATTTATAGAGGAAGGATGTGTTGGGCTGGCGTGATGCTTTGGCTATGTCCAGGGGACAGGTGGAATGTTGGGGGTTAGGAAGTTCTAGGACGGGCGGTTGGAGATAGATCGAAGTGGGACGTGTGGTGCAATGTGGTGGTGGCAATTTCTACTAAAATAAATCTTATCAACTTACTCCTGGTGCCTCCTTTCAAACATCTTAACAAACAGCTACAGATTTCACTGTTTACAAAACCCACTGCCAGAAACACACTCCTTCATTTCAGTAGTTTCCACCCTTTCTGTCAAAACAGGGGATTCCATTTAGCCAATTCCTTCGCTTGCGAAGAAATTGCACTAACATCAAAGAATTTGCCATGCATGCTGAAGATTTAAATACTAAACTTCTGGATAGAGGCTATCCCAAGAATATAGTTCGAGATGCATTTAAAAGAGCTAGATATTATAATGGAGACAGCATGTTTGAGCCCAAACAGAGAGAAATGGAAGACAAATTGATATGTGTCACACGGCACTCCAACTTTGATCACAAGATTAGACAAACTATCAACTCACAATGGCACTTTCTGAACATCAACAATGAAGAAACCGAACTTACACAACATATGTATTCATTTAGACGTAATAAAAACCTAAGTAATTTGTTGGTGAATGCTAAGATCAAGGACAGAGAACTGTGTGCTCGAAGATCAATTCATGGGACCTAACCCATGAAAGACAGCCACAAATGCAGCACCTGCCACGCCTGTGAGAGCGCTATTGTTTCTGATACCATCACTGCTGGTGAAAAAAACATTAAACTGAGAAGCATGACCAACTGTAGAACCCCAGATATAGTTTATCTTGTTCTTGGCCTATGTGGGCTGGGATATGTGGGAGAAACCGGACGAGAATGCAGAACGAGAATAGGTGAGCAGAAATCCAATATCCGTAATCAAAGAGCTACAGCACCCCTGGTCCATCATTGGCTATCAAAAAATCACTTAAAAAAAGAACTTCGATCGACTATTCTTGAAAAAATGAGCCCTCTTAAAGGAAGGGACAGCACTGCATATCGTAAGAAAAAGAGGTTTTTTTGGATCTATGTGTTGGATTGGGAAAATGAGGCCTTAATGAAATCACCACTTGGGAAAATGCTCTCTGAGTTTGCAGTGTGCCTAGTAGCCTTGCATGCTACTTCTGCAGTCTCCCTCTTTTTTTGACGCTCATTGTGCCACCTTCATAATCAGATGTGCCCCTTCATTCTTTATTTTTCCACCTTCCTGTATTAGTTTCGTGGACTCATGGGTATCTGTTTGCCCTACTTATGGACCGTCTACTCTCCTCTTTAGGAATTATCATCAAGCTCCGCCCTTTTTGTATCCTTTCATATTTCTTGTGTACTTTACCTTATTCTCGTGATCTTTCATTCCATGTTATTCTTTCGGTTTATATGAACAGATAAGGATCTTTTGTTCGGCTTTAGACTGTATGTCTCTGTATTGTATCACAACAGATTGTGATGTTCACATGCTGATTGTGGGTAGTCTGACTCTATTGTGTTAACTTATTGAGACCTCCCCATGCCTGAGACTCAGTTAACATGCTGGTTCTAGCATATATTTATCTAGCCTTGGTCTCACTCCAACATGGCACCTATCAGAATGTTTTCAGTCCGCTCTCTATGCTTAGTCGTTATTGGATGTAGTGTTCTCTGAGCTTTTCCGGCAAGCACGCCAACTATATTTAATGCGGAACGCGTGGATCCTTTTCTGAGATACCCACCACATATCTTTGCTTCCGAGGATGCAGAAGTTCTCTCTGGCCGGCTTTTCCTGGTAAGCTTTAGACAGTGAGATTTTCAATCCTTTATTTGTGCGCCCACAGGGTTTTTGCTACTTCATTAACGTAACAGGAGCCTCCACTTTTCCCCTATCCCATTTTTCGTATTTAGTTTACTTTATGTAGGGCTTGTGTTCTGGTCATCCATATGGATTCAGTAACGCTCCATTTTTGAGGCGATGTAGGGACATCTATTCCTTATTACCTTAGATTTTGCTCTAGGAGTTAATCCAGTTCTCCGCATCACACTATCACACATACTTCCCCTGGTATGTGTTCTCCGAAGCATTAGGCATGTGCACCTCTGCCTACGTTTAGCGGCAGAGGTGCCCAGGTATGTTCTCAGGATATTTCTAATACATTTAGTTCTTTGATTAAAATATTCTGGAATCCTTGTATTATATTGGCCATACCTGACCCCTCTCCACTTTTGGGCCCTGACAGATATAATGTGAATGTTCTCGCTTTATCATTATGAAGCTTCCTCTTTTGATATTGTTTTTCTATGCAAGGTTTCTTCATGTTTCTGTTTTTGATCGGTCTCCAGATGTATTTCTTATTAGCTTGATGTCAAGATGACACTCAGGCCCTTGAGCTACTTTAAGCATACTGATAGACGGACTCAAGCTTCCTAAAACCGAAGAATTGTGATCCCCATTTACGCTACCCGATATTTCTTTGTAGAATGGCCTGTTCTAGAGCTTCTAAGGTACTTTACTTCGGCCCCTTTTTTAAGATTTATAGGCCCTCCTATGGATAAGTCCCTTAGAATAACCTTAGGTTATATTTTATTTATTAGGTATATACAGGAAGATTCTCCACATAGGGGGGCTTCCCCATGTCCTGTGGTATTGGTCGTATCATTTCCTTGGCCTAGCAAGTCCCTCACACTAGAGGTGTAAGTATACATTCCTTTTATGTGAACCACAAACTCCCTCTGCTGCCCTATCCCGGGTTTGCATGGAGATCCTTTTCTTATTATTTTTGGGAAGGGTACACAGCATTAAACGTCGACTATACAGCACATATTTCTCTCGATCAAACTCACGAGGTGTTCTTGCCCTTTATCCTTGGGTTTGTCTTTCAAGACACTGTCTGCTCACTGTGATATACACACTATGGGTTACTGCTTACTTGCTATGTTGCATGGTCTCCTTTCTTTAGGTCTAATGAACAATACTTCTCTTCCTACACTTCCCTTACGTAAGCTTTTTTAGCTTTTTATATATTTCTTTTACCCTTGGAGCCAAGAAACAAATCTTAAGACATGTAAATCTTTTCATTATTTCAGTATATATTCATAGTTGACACCAAGACTCCCTTTTGGATTATCTTCAGCAGCTACTGTTTTTCAGCGCCTCATAGATAACATATTGGTGGACGTGAGTGGGGTACAAGTGTTTCAAGATAATGTGCTGATTTTTGCAAATTCTTTACCTGAATATATTCCCACTCTTTAAAGAGTTTCCACTAAATTTAAAGAGTTTGGTATCACTCTTTGGATAGATAAATGCAAATTGTAAGCAGACATCATTGACTACTTAGGACACTCTATCACTCCCAATGGTATTTCTCCAAAATATACATTGATTGAAGCTATTGAAGATGCACATCCACCGAGTGACAAAGATACACTTCGCTCCTTTCTTGGGCTAAGCAAACACTAGTCAAGGTCTGTACAAGTTTATGCTTTTATTGTACAGCCCTCGAGAAATGTACTCATGAAAGGAGTGAAGTAGATCTGGTCCGATGATGTTCAAGAAGCTTTTCAGAAAGTGAAGCATCTCATTATTTCAGCGCCAGCTTTAACTCCATTTGTAGCAGGCAGAAAGTGTATCATAACTGTTGATGCTGGTCAAGATGGATTGGGGACTGTGCTTTATAGTTATGTCAGGACAAAGAAAACATTATTGCCGTTTTTGCTCTCTCTCTCTCTCAGTAGTGCGGAAGCCAATTACAGCACTACTGAGCAAGAGGCATTGGCATGCTGTAGGGCAGTGGAAAGGTTCAAGGCTTTCATTTGAGGTTCCTATTTTGATCTAACAGATCACAAAACATTGCTCCACCTGCTGAGTGGAAATGGTTCAGGGAAAGCATCATCACGATTGGTCTGATTGTCATCAAAGGTGCAAGAATTTAATTATACGGTGAAATACATATCTGATAGGAAAAACATAAGAGCGTACTGTCTCTCAAAGGTAACCCATCAGAGGTGAAAAATCCAACACACTTCAAGATAATGAGAATGTGATTGTTTTTGTGGAAGATATACTGTGGAACGAAGGGGTGATCTCACATGAACAATGGTTAAAAGCTTCCAAACAGGATGCCACGTTGTAGTCTGATTTCAAATTCATGAAAGAAGGTTTGCCCAAGGAAAGAAATGTTGAGGTATTTTTGAGAACTTGTACAGATTTCAGAGGACTTTCAGTTAGTTGTTGAAGGAGTGCTAGTACATAATGATGTGTGTGTGCTTTTTTGTGACTATCAGGAATAATATTAAGAAGGTAAACAAGGGCCATTTAGGGATCAGTAGCACATGCAAATATAAAATAATTGTCCTTGTGGCCTGCATTGGAAGCTCAAGTTTCTAAGTTTATTGATAATTGCGCCACCTGCTTGGAATCTAAAAAGCTCTAGAAGGTACATGAGTAACCTATTCATATGGTCTCTCAACCGTAGGTAGCTTGGCAAAAAGTGGCACTTGATTTTGCTGGTCCATTTCAGTTATTGCCTATTAACAAAAGATACATGAAGGTTTTAATTGATTATTTTTCAAAATAGGTGTATTTTAGTTTTACCTCTCTCCCCAACACTGGCGCTATGATCACATTTTTTAACACATTATTGATGTAGGAGGAGACCTAGAGAAATTGTTACAGACAACGGCACCAACTTCACATAAACACGCACGATGGACTTCATTGAGGGTTTTCACATTACTCATCTGAGAGTTACGCTTTACTCAGCATCTGCCAATGGTTTGGTTGAATACATGAATAAGTTCTTTAAAGAGGGTGTGCAAACAACCTTGACTGTGTGTCTTGAGGTTGAAACTTTTCTCATGGAGAAAGTTTGGCCATATCTAGTAACTCCACAAAGTATAACAGGTATGTCTGAATTTATGATGTTATGCAAAAGATTTCCAAGGGCTTCAGTTTGTCCTGATTGGTTGAGAGAGGTAAGCAAAATGAGCACACCTGACTTGCAGACTATTGCTCCCAGGCTTGAAGCAATGCAAAGTCAGGTTAAAGAACACGCCATGTCAAAGTACCAACAATAAAAGCAGGGAATTGAGTTTTGATCAGATATCGCACAACGGTCAAACAGGGTTTATCGAAATTTTCAAAACCAGTTTGTGTTGAAAGAGTGTCTAAAGGCTCAGTATTTAAAAAGGACAAAAGCTGTAAGAGTAAGAGAGATCAAGATTACCCAGGTGCAGGCAGCCAAAATTCAAGCTTTGCAAGGCTATGATGGCAATAATTTCTCTCTTGAAAACACTTGGTGGGAAACAACTCAAGAGCATTCAACTGACAGTCAAGGTTAATCTCAGGCTCGTAATGCAAATGATTTGTTACTTACACAAGGCAACCTAAACAATCTAGTAAGTTCATGATGTGCCATAACACTAAAAAAGGACGCAATACAACAATGCCTTCTAAATTTAAGGATACTATTATGGGGTTGATTCCGATTCGGGCCGGAAAAAGCACCGACCGACTCGGATCCGGAAAAAATACCGACCGACACGTACCCGTGGCGCCCGACACGCCATGTACGATGCAAGGCGCGAAAACTCCGACCGACACGTAACGAAACCAAGTCGACCGACCGAGCCGCACGGAAAACAGCAATCCGGCCGGAAAAACACGCGAATCCAACCGACCGACACGCACCCGGAACAAATCCGACCGAAACGTACACGCTAACTCCAAACCGCTAAGTACGATGCAAGGCGCGAAAACCACGAGCGAGTCGGACGGAGGACAAGCCGGACGACCGACACGCATACAAAACCGAGCCGAAGCAACACAATACACCGCGACCGACGCGTACGCAGCATAGAAAACTGCACAAACACAGCGTGAACGAAACGGAGAACACCGTACGAGACCAATGCAGGGTCCGACTCGGTCACAAGAACGTTTCCAACACACACAAACAGCACAAAGGAAAAATCACCCAAAAAAAGGCCAAACAAGCAATTACCAAGCCAATAAATACTGGGGGGGGTGGGGACAGAGAACAAAGACACACCCACAACTCCACCTATATAAAGGACACAAATCACTACCATGAGCCTTTGCAAATGCCATTCCACTGCCAGCACCCAAGAGAAAGCAACCACACACCCACAGCTCATCCCTCACACAAGCCACACACCATCAGCACACCAACAAATACCTACCTCACATACACCCAGCAAAACACACACTCACACACCCTCACCTGCACACCAACACACACATCACTCACCATCACCACCCATCACCATGCCCCCCAAGAAGAATCACAAGTTCCTAGATTGTGAATTGGAAGTCCTGGTA
This sequence comes from Calotriton arnoldi, assembly GCA_963921515.1. Taxonomy (NCBI): domain Eukaryota; kingdom Metazoa; phylum Chordata; class Amphibia; order Caudata; family Salamandridae; genus Calotriton; species Calotriton arnoldi. Next base: position 950,022 of record CAWUFW010007397.1, on the reverse strand, counting down.
GACGAGATCCTCAGGGTAGAGCCACAGCTGTTTGGCACATTGGTCCAACAGACCCCCATGTCGCAGAAAACCAAGATGTGGGAGAGGATCATCAACAGGGTGAACGCACAATCACCATGTCTGCGCACAAAGACCGACATCCAGAACAGGTGGTATGACGTGCGCAGGAGGGTCCGGGAGCTGCTCAAGAAAGACTACCTCATCAGCCAATACACCGGCAGTGGCCCTCCTGCCAAGCCAGTATACCTCAGGCCCTGGGAGGAGAAGGTGCGGGCCATCCTTCCGCCAGTGAGCGTATATGGACTAGAGAACATCCCAGAGCCTGGTGAGTACAGAACAAATGTACACAATTTTCTGACACAAAACACACACACATCACTGTCAAGGGAGAGTCAAACCATGCACTCATAGCAATTACACAGCAACCAGAACAGAATCATCCCAAAATGTGTATGTCAGTCAGATAAACACAACACATGCCATCAAAAAGTTACATCCAACCGTGCCATCACATGTACAAACACAACTACAACTACAGCTAGGCAGTGGCACAAATAGAACTAACAAACACATCCAGACATGTAGCCACCACAACAACACCAACACACAGTGAAGACCACTCAAAGGAAGGAATTCTGTGTATGCTGGCCAAGTCTGTGTAGCCACTAGCATCATGGGAGTCGCAGTCACACATATTGCCCCCTCACAACTGTCCCATCAACACCACCATGAACCATGCGCACATCACAGGGAGTGGAGAAGGACTCACAAGATGGCTGACACTGGCTACTGCTGTGGGGAGCACAAGGCCCTGCTGGCAACTGTGCACCAACAAACAGCAGGACACCACTGACTGACATCCTGAGAGACAACTTCCACTCCCTGCAATGCAAGCACGTTCCATGGTGGGATATCTGGCTGGCTGGGTGGGAAGGGGGACTTGCAGCACTGACTATACTCACCAGCACCTCCCCTCACACCCCCCAACACAAACTCCACAGTACCCACCTGGTAGAATGCAATGCCCTCCATCCTAACACAAGATCCCACAAAGCACCACCACCCTGGGTTATGTTGTGTGAAGAACAGGGACACTCTTGGGACTCTTAGCCAAACAACTGCCAGGACAACACTCCCAGCCATCCTGTCAGCACAGCCAGCCCACCCCACAGGGAAGCAGAGTCAAAAGGAAGGAAGCATGGGCATGCTGGGAAGGGGGTGGAGGCAATAGCATGATGGGAGTCGTAGTCACAGACATTGCTCAGCCTCACAACTGGCCCATCAACACCACCCTGAACCATGCTCACATCACAGGCAGTGGAGAAGGACTCACAAGATGGCTGACACTGGCTACTGCTGTGGGGAGCACAAGGCCCTGCTGGCAACTGTGCACCAACAAACAGCAGGACACCACTGACTGACATCCTGAGAGACAACTTCCACTCCCTGCAATGCAAGCACGTTCCATGGTGGGATAACTGACTGGCTGTGTGGGTGGGAAGGAGGTCCGGCTGTCAACCAAACACAAGCAATGCAGACCATGTTCACACCCCAGAAAATACATAGAAATGCCCAAATAATGCAGGACAATGTGCCACACCAATATCAACCCCTGACTGTGACGACTTAGGACAATGCGATGTACAGGCCCGCACCCAGAGGCACAGTCACAACTGTCATGTGTGTCAACCATTGATGCCTGCAGAAACATGACATACATTGTTTGTGTCTCCCAAAAACAGGTGATGATGGGGACACAGCAGCAGACGCTGAGGAGTCCCAGTCCCAGGCTCAAGAGGATGCCGAGCTCACTGGCGTCGTACAGCCTCTGTCCTCCTCGGATGATGAAGAACAACCTGGCACATCCGGTGCAAGTCAACATGCAGCACCAGCAGGACCACCAGCTGCAGCACCAGCAGGACCACCAGCTGCACCCCCTGCACCCACCCCTACAACGACTGTCACCACAAATACCATCCCTGCCGACATGGACAGAATAAGGAGCAACACCAGCACAGTGACCCTGGACCAACCTGGGGCCATGGACACCACCACCACCACCAACCGCCAAGGTGGACCAGGGTTATCTGTGCGTGCCACTCCACACACTGCACATGTCAGCAGGGGTGGTGGGAGGGGTGGGAGACAGAGGTCGCTGCTTGCAGACGTTGCTGGTGTGCATGACGACCCACAACTGGTACGCATAGCTGATGCGTACCAGTCCAGCACCGGAGAGCTCAGCCAGGTAGTGGGGCTCCTCAGAGACATTAAACAGCAGCAGGCTGCCCATCATGCCCGCTTGGACTCCCACATGTCCCATGTGGAGTCACACATGTCCCGTGTGGACTCACACATGTCCCGCGTGGAGTCCAAGTGGGATGCACTGCATGAGATGACGGCGGTGCACAGGGACATTTTACAATGCCTCCGCCAGATGAACAGCAACCAGTCCACACCTCCCTGTGTGCCAACAACATCTGGTGCCGAACAAACTGCAACTGCCACAGGGAGGGAGGAGGACTCTGGCGGAGAGTCCCCTGCACCGCAGCAGCCTGCACTTGAGGGCCCCTCCCCCAATAAGAGGGGTCGTCCGAGGAGGGAAAAGTGAGAGGCCGATGGCCAAGCGCAACTCCCAGGAAGCCTGAACCTGTTCTGGATGTTCGCCTTTGTGCACAGACTGTTCACCCTGTTGACGGCAACACTACTCCCACACTTTGCATGGGGAGTACAAGTTGGACCAATGTGTCAGACAACTGTGGCCCCGATACTGGGGATCCTGTCTACCCGGACTTTCAATTCACCTAGGAACTTGGGATTGCAAGATTCATGTACAGCACAACCCATCCTATGCACTATTAACACAAATGTATCACAATAAACACACAAATACACCATACTTGCCTCTGTCGTGATTCCAACGTAGGTGCTGTTATGGGGATGATGAACTGCAAAATTACACTGTGTATGCGAACTGCAACAGCAAGGACAACACAGGCATGTGAGTACAGGCAACGTGACACACATGAGGGAGACACACCACCAGGGCTACACGACACATACACACCTAGGCCATCTGACTCATTGCCTACACTGATGTTGCCAGGGAAGACGGTGCAATGCACAGACGCCACACCCATTCCCAGTTGTAGTCATGTAGCCCACTGGTGCAGTAAGCAAATGGCAGTCAAATGTGTGACCACAGACAACGCACATCACAAAGTGAAGCACAGGTTTATTACACAGTTGCAACATGCCGTAACCACTACAGATGCAAGGTAACCCCACCTGGTAGCGGGCACACAGTCAACAACTGTAGACGGAAGGAAGTCCATGGGTGTGGCGCACATCACCTGTAGGGACACAACAGCTACCAGCCTGGATGTGCAATCACGTCGTCGGTGGACACAGTTGACCAAACGAATCTGAAAGTATCCTGTGAAGGACAGAAATGACACACAGTCAAAAGCAATGGAGTACAGGACAGAACAGCAAAACTCATGCACAATACATGTTACAAGATACCCACCCAGAACCAAGTTAGCATGTCAACACTGTTGGGGAGTACAGCCCACCTGTCACCACACATCGCAACACACATCCAGTCAAGTAGCCCATGGACACACTCCAACAGCACCAGAGCACCACCCACACATCATGCCAACTCACATCATTGACATGACACCTCAGGATACTCACATTCAGCTAAAGAAGTTGGTGATGAGCTGTGTGCGGACATCACCATCATCATCATCATCATCGTCACTGGCATCGTGGTCCAGGCCAGGATCCTCCACAGGTGGCGGATGTTGGTCATTGTCATCCTGGATGAGAGGCAACTCCTTCCGCACTGCCAGGTTGTGGAGCATGCAGCAGACGATGATAATCTTGCACACTTTCGCAGGGGCATATGGGAGGGACCCTCCGGTCTTGTCCAGGCAGCGGAAGCGGCTCTTCAGGAGACCAAAGGTCCGCTCAATCACTCTCCTGGTCCGACCATGTGCCTCATTGTAGCGCATCTGGGCAGGTGTCACAGGGTTCCTGAGGGGTGTCAGCAACCACGGCATGTTGGGGTATCCCGAGTCACCTACGGACAGACAAGTGCACATTAGCTGACTTGGAAAAGTGGGCGGAATACTACAGATCAGATCACACACAATGGCACAAAGTCAGTACACACCGACAAGCCAGGCACGCTGGTTCTGCATCTGTGCCATCATCCTGGGGATGCGACTACTCCTCATCACAAAGGCATCGTGTGCTGAACCAGGGAAACGGGCACACACGTGTGTGATGGTCATGTCTGCAAGACACACCACCAGTGCATTGACCGAGTGGTAGTGCTTGCGGTTCCTGTAGGCCTGCTCCTGGGCCTGTGGTGGTACCAAAGCCACATGTGTCCCATCAATGGAGCCAATTACATGCGGCATCCTCCCCAGGGCATAAAAGTCACTCTTCACGTCAGTGAGTCGTCGCAGTCTAGGGAAATAGATGTACCGGTTCAGGAAGAGCAACATTGCCGCCAAAACATCGCGGAGCACACGGCTGAACATGGTCTGTGACATCCCACCAGCAGTCGCCACAGTATGTTGGAAGGTACCGGTGGCAAAGAAGTGTAGGGCTGCCATCACCTTCACCTTGGGGGTCAGCGCTGTAGGATACGGCCGGCCAGGCTGCAAATGTGGGGACAACTGCACTGCCAAATCCTCAATCAGCTGCCTGGTGAAGCGGTACCGTCGGATGCTGTCCCGTTCCACCATCGTTGCCAGGTCTGGGAATGGCCGATGGACAGCAGGAGCCCTGCAGTGCAGAGGAGAAGTAAGCAAGATTGTCAGTCACCCCACATATGCGGCATTGAACACACTCAAGATCCCAACATACATCATTATGAGGCACAACTACATGAAGTGTGCAGTACCGGAAGGACATGTATGGTACGTACATGGCCAACATCTGTCAACACGGTCCTACAGGTGGCATCAATTTGTCCCAGGTTGGCCCATTGGATATCATGATGCCGTGTCACAGTTCCCATCTCCTGCTGCCGTGTCACAATCACCCCCCACAGTGACATGTGAGGACAGATGTGCCCCAGGCACCACAGCTCAACGACAGGTACATTCCCAGGGACCCTGTAATGCCACATGGACACTGGCATCACATGGAGTATCATGTGTACACCACAGCAAAACAAACATGACCCCCACAGGTAGTGGCCCCACTTGCCACGGCAGGACAGACATGGATGTCTGTGACACACACGCACAACATCAGAGTCCATGCACACACAACGTGGATGTGGAGACTGTCTCCCATTGTGCACATGAAATCAGAGACATTGTAAACACTACATGCACAAAGACTGTGGAGGTCCATCACTATTGTGCCACTGGGACACCCTGGCTCAAACATACCGTCCCACATGGGACTCACGGGGTATGTGACATGACATACACAAACACCACTGTGAAATGTGACCATGGCACATGCACAGATATGAACAGTTGCACATCACAGTGGTCACGTACACGTAACACCCAGGATCCTGTCCCCATGAACACGTGCACAGCCTGGGGGTGGCTGCCCACAGGTGACACCCACAGGACAACATGTACACCAACATACACACAATAGGAAATGCAGCCTTACATGCCTTATGATAAGGTTTGGACAGGCTGTCATGATGTAGGTGTGCCCCTCACTCCCTGGGAGCTATCTGTGGCTGGCATATGTCCATCTGAGACAGGCATGCTGACATATGCCAGTCACATGTACAGTGATGCGTTGTACTGCAATGGACCGATCGGTGCCTCCGCCCGGCCCATTGCATTCAATGTGTGCGGGTACGCGTTGTACCCCTGTGCGCGTTGAACTGCAATGGACCGATCGGTGCCTCCGGCCGGCCCATTGCTTTCAATGTGTGCGGGCACGCGTTGTACCCCTGTGCGCGTTGAACTGCAATGGACCGATCGGTGCCTCCGGCCGGCCCATTGCTTTCAATGTGTGCGGGTACGCGTTGTACCCCTGTGCGCGTTGAACTGCAATGGACCGATCGGTGCCTCCGGCCGGCCCATTGCTTTCAATGTGTGCGGGTACGCGTTGTACCCCTGTGCGCGTTGAACTGCAATGGACCGCTCGGTGCCTCCGGCCGGCCCATTGCTTTCAATGTGTGCGGGTACGCGTTGTACCCCTGTGCGCGTTGAACTGCAATGGACCGATCGGTGCCTCCGGCCGGCCCATTGCTTTCAATGTGTGCGGGTACGCGTTGTACCCCTGTGCGCGTTGTACTGCAATGGACCGATCGGTGCGCACCCATTGACAATGGGCTTGCCTGGCAACGGACGCGTTTTCGAATTCCGAACGAGTCGGTTGCTGGAAAATCAGTTGGTCACCCACAACAATGTTGCAAAATCATGTATGTCATGAAGTTGAAGATTTGAAGGATGCTGTGGGCGTGTTTTGGTGCTGCTATTCCATGGATTGGCCAGATTCAGAAGATGCAAACGACTTGGACCTATCACTTTGGACACAAGGGACAGTATCTGCCTCTCCAGCACATATATATTGCTGGCTGGTCCCCTGAGAGCCCACTTGCCTGCACTACATGCTCCAAGACGACATCTGCCACTGCACTGCTGCTGTCTCTGCCCCTCTGGACCCTGCAATGGCACGTACTGTGGAGAGAGCCCCAGCCTTCAGCCTTGAAGAGAACCAGGCCCTGCTGGACAGCCTACTTCCACAGTACAGCAAGCTGTATGGGACACCAGGGGAGCAGGTGAGTGTCCTGTGCACTGCCTTTCTGAATGTGCATTTTGTCTGACTAGCAAGGCTGAGAGTCTGCACGCCACTGGCTAGCAGGCTCACTGAGTAGTTGTCACCCCCCATAGTGTGTAGTGACTTGCACTGGACAGGTATGGTGCAGTGACAGTGCTTCTGAACAGGGTTTTACTCCCCATGCAATGATACCATGTAGTGACTTCTGGAAAACTGTCCATGGGCAGCCGTGCACTGCCTGTGTACACCATGTGCCCCTGTGATTGCGACATGTATATGCAACTGTGTCATGCACGGATATGTTGCATGTGTAGTAATGGCCTTATCACTTTGTCATCCTGACAGGCTTCTGCCCATCGGAAGCAGGAGATCTGGAAGGACATCGTCCGGGCTGTCCGGTCCGTGGGGGTCTACAAGCGCCGGATCCGCAACTGCCAAAAGAGGTGGCAGGACCTTCGGGGCTGGACCCGGAGGATTGCACGGGTCCAGCTGAAGCTGTCGCCTCCTCGCAGGAGGGGCGGAACACGGACCCTGACCCCCCACATGCTCAGGATCCTGGCGGTGGTCTTTCCAGACCTGGATGGGCAGCTGAAGGCCAGAGAGCAGCAAGGAGGGGTGAGTCAAAGACTGCACTGTGAACTCTGTCTAACATGCTATGTGCCCTCCTCGGGCCTGGTTAAACTGCCACAGTACAGCAGTCATGTTGTCCAGGAGCCATGTCCCTCTATTGTGCACTGCCCACTCCTCATCTGATACCCAGGTGTGGCCCTTACATGCAGGGAATACTGTCACTTAGGACTGTGTCCTTGCAGTTTGCTTGACTCAAGGTGGGAGACAGCATCTGTTTCCCTGACTCTGTGGTGGGCATCATGGGTGGGTCCATTGCTTACACAATGCCTGTATTCTGACATGTATTCAGCGTGTTACTTTGATCTGTGGTCCAATTGCTGAGCTGATCCACCACATGTGGCTGGGGTATCTGGCACACACCCATGCTGCGGGTGGGAACAATGTTTGGGCCCCAGGAGTATGTATATGACGTGTGTCACACATACTTAGCCAGCTGCCTACAGTCCAGGGCTCATCCCTCATTCATGTGGGGCTGGACAGTCATGCCTACTCCAGGCCATACAATACACTCTGTACTCCCACTCCCGTGTATCAGCTGACACATTGTGCGCAGTGATTTGACCCCTCAGGTGTCTGCCTCTGTGTCAGTGTGCTGTGGATTAGTCGCCAGGACTGCTGTGGAGTTTCTTGGTAGGGGCTCAGCATGCCACTGGAGATGTGACCATAGGAGACGATACTTGTGTGTCACATAGGTGTCTGATCAGCTGCCCATGCAGACTGGGGCATGTGAATGTGAAGTTCAGGCAGCTGTTCCCCATTCACAGCAGAGTGTGAGGGGCTCAGGTTCAGAGGGTAGTGTCACAGGTCTCCCATATGTCCAATAGGTATGACCTGGACAGATGAGGGTTGAGAGGATGTGTTGTGGGGGGATGTACATGTGCACTTGTGCAGCTCCAGGACTTGCATTCCCCATGACCTACTATTGTGACACAGTGCAGAGTGTTGTTGTCTGGCTGCCAAGTCATACATCACTGAGACAGTGATGTATGACTTTGCAGTCATGCCTCCGCCATGGCATGTGTCTACTGATTGGTGAGCCTGCAGGGGAGTGACATGTGCTACATGCACACCATAGTGGCGCTGGCTATCAGGACATGGGTGCATCATGGTGTCTGTCGCTGGTATGCATCACATGCATTTCCTATTTGACTCTGGGCATCCCTTTCATCCGGAAACCTGTACTGACTCAGTGGCAAGAGCTGTGATGTGTGCATGTCCACATGCCACACCGTGTCCTCTGCACTGTCCAACTACTGTGTACTTGGTGCATGTGTCCACACTGGGGTGTTGCAATCCAACAGACACCAGACAGATGGGTGCAAGGCCATGTGGGATGTGAGTGCCATGCTTGGCATCAGACTGACAATTGGCTTCTCCTGTTCAGTTAGGGCACTTTTAGCAATGTACAACTAATGATGCCAGGGCTTGCTCTGTGATGTGCTGTGCTCACAGTGGTGTGTGCGTTTTGTGCAGGTGACTGATGTCTGTCTGTTTCCCCATTGTTTGCAGATACATCCACGGCCACGGAAGGGGACAGCTCCACGGACCAGGAGGAGCCAGAGAGCCAGACTGGGTCAGCAGCCGAGGAGTGGTCGGAGGGACCCAGTGGCACGGAGGGCGAGGGGAGCCACACCGAGGAGTCCTCAGCAGCATCCACCTCAGCTGAGGACCAGAGCAACTCGGAGGATGACTCCCTTGTGGAGGCGGGTGTCAGCAGCCACCACACCCCAGCTAGTGTTGCTGTCCCCGCCACCACCAGCACCACCACCGCCCTCCCATCGGCTCCCATTCCCCAGGTCCGTGGAGGCTCCCATGTCCGGGAGCGTGTCTCCTTTGGGCCAGGCACCGCAGCCCCTGCCCCTGTGTCCCCTGCTGCCCTGAGTGAGGAGTCTGTGTACCTCCTTCGCCAGCTCCATGTAGGCCAGACAGCCATGCTGAGTGTCCTCCATGCGCACACCGCGCTGTTGACTCAGCTGGTGTCGTTCATGGAGGGCATCTCATCGGGCATGTCTGACCTACAGAGGGGCAATAGGTCCATGGACTCCTCCCTGACGGCAGCAGTGTCCCTCCTCAAACGGTCCCTCACCCCTCCTGCCTCTGCTCCATCCACACTCCCCAGCACCTTACCCATCCCAAGCACACACACACCGGCACAGGCACACACCAGCACACACACATCCAGCACACTTACACACACGCCAATGACAAAACGCACACGCACGCACATTCAGGGGACTGAAGCCAGACTCACAGGGGATGGGGCCCTGGAACACACACACGCATCCACATGCACTGCGCAGTCCTCAGTTCCCTCTCCCTCCAAAGCACCCTCCCTTGCCTCACCTGCAACCCCAAAGTCACAGCAGCTCTTCCTCTGTGACCTCGGCCTCTTCCCCACCGATGAAGCTGCTCCAGCATCCCGGGGGAAGAGGAAGCCCACCCACACGGAGCAGAGTGCCCCTCGCCCCCGGACACCCTCCCCCAGGCGCAGACGGACTGAGGCCCCCACCCGCAAGTCCCCACGGAGTCCTAAGAGCAAGACCCCGCCACCGCCCTGCAGCTCAAGCACCAGGTCTCCTTCCTCCATCCCTCAGGCCCCCACTCCACAGGTGCCCCCACCACACCCTGCCCCAGGTTCCCCCACCCACAGATATACCATCCCCAAGAGGCTCCGGCCTTCTCCCCTGCCACTTGCTCTCCCAGCACCACACCCCCGCTGCGCTTGTCTGTGCCACTGATGTGGTGAGGGTGTCCTCCCCTCTGTCCAACCCACCTTGCCTGTTCCCCATTCTCCTCCCCTGGAGGTAGGCACTGCAGTGGAGTCCACTACCGCCCTGTCTGACTTGGGCACTGCAGTGGCGGACCTGTCCACTCCATCTGCAGGGTCCACTGCAGTTGTGCCGGCACCCACGACATCTGAGTCATGCCCCCCAGTTGTGCCGGCACACACCATGTCAGACACCTCCACTGCAGTTGTCAGTGGCTCTCCAGCACCCACCACCCCTTCCCTGACTCCCCTGGTGAGCCCTGATCCTGTCCCTGCGGTGCCTGGCCTGCCCCCCGGTTGCCCCTCCTAGTGGATTGTCCCTGGTTTTGTGCAGGCATGCGTAGGGTGACATCTGCCAGTGTCACCCTGTTTGAACTTTGACAATGGACTGGCCATTGGCCTTTGCTCTTTTTTTCTGGACGTCGTTTTCATTCAACACATATGCTGAATAAAGCAACTTTCTTTTCTCTAGTGCTCATGCTTCAGATGTACATGTTGTTGGTGCTGCTAACCATGCCCTTGCTGCAGTGATGGTGATATCTGGTCTCATGATTATGAAGTGTTACTGTGCAGGAACCCATGTGGTCCAGGGGGAATGTGTCCTATCATGTGGTGTATCCATGTCATCCATAGCAGCATCTGAGGGTGTCATGTGTTCAGTATTTGGCAATGGGATTTCCTACTTACATTAGCAATTTCATATCTGTGGCTTCCACCCCTGCACATCTGTTGTGCCTTCCATTGTTGGATTTGTCTACTTCCCTGACCGTGTTGCCATCTCCACTGGACATGCAGGTTTGGGCATCAATGGGGAAGGACTCATCCGTGTAGTCAGTGCAACATTGCTATACAAGTGTGTTGGATCTGTGCTGATGATTCCGTTGGCACATCCATGACCAGGCTGATGTGACGGGAGCCCTCATTTGGTGCTAATTGTTGATTGTGTGACCAAGTGCTCAGCTGACATGATGGGGCCCTACTGAGGCAACATATGGCACAGCTTTCCTCACACAGGAGTGGAGTCCCCTCATGGCAGTGTGTACACGTGTGACATTGCCTGCGCCCAAGGTGTGTGTTGTATGTGCATGTCTGTGTGTTCACTTCCATTTATCTGCGCATGCTGTGATCCCTAGTGTTGTACCTGTTTGTGATGCTTGCTGACTTGAGCTATGTTCCCCCAAAGTCTTCTCCCTGTGTTCTCTGTGATGTGGGTGCATGGCACATTACTGGTCATCAGGGTGTCACCCATAGGTGTGTTTGCTGTCAGGGCTGAGTTTGTGTGCAGACGCAGATGGGTCACAGTCAGGTTTCCCCTTGGCACTTGTTGTTTGCCCCTGTCATGTGATTTTCAGTTCGTGTTATCTTTAAGTTATTGTGACACGTTGTGTGTGTGACTGCTGGCACTCCTCAGGGTCCGGGCTGCGATGTTGGTTGTTGTCTATGTGTGTTCTTTGTGGGTGACCTTGGCTTCTTCATTGGTGTGTGACTGTGGCTGGGATCCCATTGGTTGGTGTGGTATCGCCGTCATGTCCATGTACAGCGTAGTGTGCAGTGTGTCAGACATTCAGGAGTCTTGTTGAGTGGCCATGTGTGATGTGTTTCTGCACCTTGGTTCCCACCCACCACCCTGGAATAGTCATGGGTGCATGTGCAATGTCACCAGTGCATGTGTACTTCACTGCTGCACATTGTTGGAGGTCGAGGGGTGTGGTCTTGAGTGTGTGCAGATGGGAGTTGTTGCCCAGCTGGACCCCTGCCTCCATGTTGGCCTTGGCTTACTGGCCATGCTGATTGATTTGTGCTTGTGTCGGTGTGATGGTAGTTTGTTGCTCAGGACACATGACTGTGGTTCACAGTGTGAACCACATTCAGCTTTGTCATCAGAGTGGGAATTTTATGCAGCCAAGGGTCACCACATTGTGGGGGCCCTGGGGGTGGTGCTGTGGTGTGTCTGTGTCTTGCTGTGTCAGTTGTTGTTCCTACGTTCCTGTGTGACATGTGTGTTTTGTGCTCCCTCTCATCTGACAATGCCTGCTTGCCCACATAGGGGATTTGGATCCATGAGTTACCTTAGTGTGGCAGTGTATGCACATCTGTATGATTGGTATTCAGCTCTCCTCATGTGTTGTGTGGTTACCTGGGGACACTGGCACCCCCCCTCACCTGCTGTGTATGATGTCAGTGTTGGTCTGCCTGTTTGTGTTTGTGCATCTGCACCACTGCATTGGCATATCTTGGGTGTGCCATTGGCTGTATGTTGTTTGGTGTGTTTCCCCTGCTGTCCCTGGGACTCCTAGGTCATCGGTCAGCACAGTGATCATGGTTTGTGTGTCCCATTGCTGCCATGGTATGGTATCTGTTCACCTCACATCTGCTGTCTCCACAGGATATCTGCATTTGTGTGCCCATTGGTGCAAATATGTGGTTCTGCATTCTGATGGTCACTTCTGTCATTGTGTCATTGATGAATGTTGACGGTGTCAGCCACCATGGGTGTTGTTTGTCTGCACATGGCCAAAGGAATGTCTCATTTGCACTGCAGTATTTGGCTCACCCAATTTATGTTGCAATGGGACACATACACTACTTTGCCACAGATGAGTTTTTGGTTCTGTGACCAGGAATGATCCATGCAGTTTGGCAGTTGCAGCTCTTTCTTTGTCAACACTTACCTTTTGGTCACTGTGATGATGGGGGTGTAGACCCCATTGCCACAATGGTCAAAATGTGCTTCAGCTATGGACCCCACACTTCCCTTTTGGTCACTGTGATGATGGGGGTTTAGACCCCATTGCCACAATGGTCAAAATGTGCTTCAGCTATGGACCCCACACTTCCCTTTTGGTCACTGTGATGATGGGGGTTTAGACCCCATTGCCACAATGGTCAAAATGTGCTTCAGCTATGGACCCCACACTTCCCTTTTGGTCACTGTGATGATGGGGGTTTAGACCCCATTGCCACAATGGTCAAAATGGGCTTCAGCTATGGACCCCACACTTCCCTTTTGGTCACTGTGATGATGGGGGTTTAGACCCCATTGCCACAATGGTCAAAATGTGCTTCAGCTATGGACCCCACACTTACCTTTTGGTCACTGTGATGATGGGGGTTTAGGCCCCATTGCCACAATGGTCATGGGCTGCTTGCATTGTGGGTGCCACACACATATATGTGTGGCACATGTGCTAGGGGGTCACATTGTATGTTCAAAGTCATGTTCGGTGTTGTAGGCATTTGACACAGCCTACACACGCTTGTCATGGTGGTGGGGGGATGTCTTTATCTTGCATTCCCTAGGTTGTGGTGTGCTGGTTGTGTCATGCATTGTCCATCCTATGAGTGGGGGTGGTAGTAGTGGTAGGCATCCAGCCCCCCTGGCTAAGGGTGGTAGTAGTGGTAGGCATCCAGCCCCCCTGGCTAAGGGTGGTAGTAGTGGTAGGCATCCTGCCCCCCTGGGTGAGGGTGGTAGTAGTGGTAGGCATCCAGCCCCCTGGCTAAGGGTGGTAGTAGTGGTAGGCATCCAGCCCCCCTGGCTAAGGGTGGTAGTAGTGGTAGGCATCCAGCCCCCCTGGCTAAGGGTGGTAGTAGTGGTAGGCATCCAGCCCCCCTGGCTAAGGGTGGTAGTAGTGGTAGGCATCCTGCCCCCCTGGGTGAGGGTGGTAGTAGTGGTAGGCATCCAGCCCCCCTGGCTAAGGGTGGTAGTAGTGGTAGGCATCCTGCCCCCCTGGGTGAGGGTGGTAGTAGTGGTAGGCATCCAGCCCCCCCTGGCTAAGGGTGGTAGTAGTGGTAGGCATTGTGCCCCCCCTGGGTGACGGTGGTAGTGGTGGTAGGCATCCAGCCCCCCTGGGTGAGGGTGGTAGTAGTGGTAGGCATCCAGGCCCCCTGGCTAAGGGTGGTGGTAGGCATCCAGCCCCCCTGGGTGAGGGTGGTAGTAGTGGTAGGCATCCAGCCCCCCTGGCTGAGGGTGGTAGTAGTGGTAGGCATCCAGCCCCCCTGGGTGAGGGTGGTAGTAGTGGTAGGCATCCAGCCCCCCTGGCTAAGGGTGGTAGTAGTGGTAGGCATCCAGTCCCCCTGGCTAAGGGTGGTAGTAGTGGTAGGCATCCAGCCCCCCTGGCTAAGGGTGGTAGTAGTGGTAGGCATCCAGCCCCCTGGCTAAGGGTGGTAGTAGTGGTAGGCATCCAGCCCCCCTGGGTGAGGGTGGTAGTAGTGGTAGGCATCCAGCCCCCCTGGCTGAGGGTGGTAGTAGTGGTAGGCATCCAGCCCCCTGGCTAAGGGTGGTAGTAGTGGTAGGCATCCAGCCCCCCTGGCTAAGGGTGGTAGTAGTGGTAGGCATCCAGCCCCCCTGGCTAAGGGTGGTAGTAGTGGTAGGCATCCAGCCCCCCTGGGTGAGGGTGGTAGTAGTGGTAGGCATCCAGCCCCCTGGCTAAGGGTGGTAGTAGTGGTAGGCATCCAGCCCCCTGGCTAAGGGTGGTAGTAGTGGTAGGCATCCAGCCCCCCTGGCTAAGGGTGGTAGTAGTGGTAGGCATCCAGCCCCCCTGGCTAAGGGTGGTAGTAGTGGTAGGCATCCAGCCCCCCTGGCTAAGGGTGGTAGTAGTGGTAGGCATCCAGCCCCCTGGCTAAGGGTGGTAGTAGTGGTAGGCATCCTGCCCCCCTGGGTGAGGGTGGTAGTAGTGGTAGGCATCCAGCCCCCCTGGGTGAGGGTGGTAGTAGTGGTAGGCATCCAGGCCCCCTGGCTAAGGGTGGTAGTAGTGGTAGGCATCCAGCCCCCTGGGTGAGGGTGGTAGTAGTGGTAGGCATCCAGCCCCCTGGCTAAGGGTGGTAGTAGTGGTAGGCATCCAGCCCCCCTGGCTAAGGGTGGTAGTAGTGGTAGGCATCCAGCCCCCCTGGCTAAGGGTGGTAGTAGTGGTAGGCATCCAGCCCCCCTGGCTAAGGGTGGTAGTAGTGGTAGGCATCCAGCCCCCTGGGTGAGGGTGGTAGTAGTGGTAGGCATCCAGCCCCCCTGGCTAAGGGTGGTAGTAGTGGTAGGCATCCAGCCCCCCTGGCTAAGGGTGGTAGTAGTGGTAGGCATCCAGCCCCCTGGCTAAGGGTGGTAGTAGTGGTAGGCATCCAGCCCCCCTGGCTAAGGGTGGTAGTAGTGGTAGGCATCCAGCCCCCCTGGCTAAGGGTGGTAGTAGTGGTAGGCATCCAGCCCCCTGGCTAAGGGTGGTAGTAGTGGTAGGCATCCTGCCCCCCTGGCTAAGGGTGGTAGTAGTGGTAGGCATCCAGCCCCCCTGGCTAAGGGTGGTAGTAGTGGTAGGCATCCAGCCCCCCTGGCTAAGGGTGGTAGTAGTGGTAGGCATCCAGCCCCCTGGCTAAGGGTGGTAGTAGTGGTAGGCATCCAGCCCCCTGGCTGAGGGTGGTAGTAGTGGTAGGCATCCTGCCCCCTGGGTGAGGGTGGTAGTAGTGGTAGGCATCCAGCCCCCCTGGCTAAGGGTGGTAGTAGTGGTAGGCATCCTGCCCCCTGGGTGAGGGTGGTAGTAGTGGTAGGCATCCAGCCCCCTGGCTAAGGGTGGTAGTAGTGGTAGGCATCCTGCCCCCCTGGGTGAGGGTGGTAGTAGTGGTAGGCATCCAGCCCCCTGGGTGAGGGTGGTAGTAGTGGTAGGCATCCAGCCCCCCTGGGTGAGGGTGGTAGTAGTGGTAGGCATCCAGCCCCCCTGGCTGAGGGTGGTAGTAGTGGTAGGCATCCAGCCCCCTGGCTAAGGGTGGTAGTAGTGGTAGGCATCCAGCCCCCCTGGCTGAGGGTGGTAGTAGTGGTAGGCATCCAGCCCCCCTGGCTGAGGGTGGTAGTAGTGGTAGGCATCCAGCCCCCCTGGCTGAGGGTGGTAGTAGTGGTAGGCATCCAGCCCCCCTGGCTAAGGGTGGTAGTAGTGGTAGGCATCCAGCCCCCCTGGCTAAGGGTGGTAGTAGTGGTAGGCATCCAGCCCCCCTGGCTAAGGGTGGTAGTAGTGGTAGGCATCCTGCCCCCCTGGGTGAGGGTGGTAGTAGTGGTAGGCATCCAGCCCCCCTGGCTAAGGGTGGTAGTAGTGGTAGGCATCCAGCCCCCCTGGCTAAGGGTGGTAGTAGTGGTAGGCATCCAGCCCCCTGGCTGAGGGTGGTAGTAGTGGTAGGCATCCAGCCCCCCTGGCTAAGGGTGGTAGTAGTGGTAGGCATCCTGCCCCCCTGGCTGAGGGTGGTAGTAGTGGTAGGCATCCAGCCCCCCTGGCTGAGGGTGGTAGTAGTGGTAGGCATCCAGCCCCCTGGCTAAGGGTGGTAGTAGTGGTAGGCATCCAGCCCCCTGGGTAAGGGTGGTAGTAGTGGTAGGCATCCAGCCCCCCTGGGTAGGGGTGGTGGTGCGCATCCAGGCCCCTGTGTGCATATGTGGCATTGGTGATGGGCATCCCGCCCCTATGGTGCTGCTGTTGCTGGTGTAAGTATATTCAGCATCCCCGTGTGTGTGTGTGATGTGTCGTGTACGTGTTGTATGTGTTTTGTGGTTGGTGTCTGGCTTACCTTCTGCGCCGTACGCGTCCGTGCCTGTTCCGGTAGTAAATGTAGAATATTGGTATGATCGGGACGAAGGGATTCATGGTTGGTTCGTGTCGTTCGTCCTTCTCGTTGCTTGGCGTCGTCCTCGTCGCTTCGCCTCGTCCTCGTCGCTTCGCGTCGTCCTCGTCGGTGCCGTGTTCGTCTCGGAGCCGTGGATCGTGTTGTGGCGCGAATCGGAGCTTATGTGCGCCTCTCCCGGATGCTTTGACGTGCCGTGCGTAGCGACGGGTTCGGAGCGTACGGAAAGCGCATCGTACTTGTCCGGCCGGACGGGGCTGCATTTTCCCTTCCGTGCGACTCGATTCGGCGTTTCCGGATTCGCCTCGGTCGGAGTACAGGACCTGGTTTGGGTGAGTACGGCTCGGCCGGATTTTTGCTGTTGTGCGCATCGTACTTGCTCGTTCGGTGTACTGTACGGATCGGTCGGGAAACAGGCTTTCGCATGGCTTTTTTCCCGACCGAATGGTATTGGGTGCGCCTCCGACCGAGATCGGAATCGACCCCTCTGTCTACATAAAAGAAGACATCACTATAACTATCTAGTGGCGGCTGAAGCTGTCTCTACTTTTGTGCATCCTAACCGCTGGTGGTGCAGGCTCTGAGGCATACCGCAAACGCTTTGAGGTATAAATCACTCTTTCTCCCCGTCAAGAGAAAAGGCCTGCACTCTGAAACGTGAAAAAATACTTCATTTTATTAAGACAGCACTAGTCTCTGAGCACGCGTTTCGGCTGCTCAATCAGCCCTTTTCATCTCACAAGCACCATTTTTAGCCATTTTTTATATGTCAACCTCATGTGATTTCATTATGCTAAAGCAAACACAAGGAGATGATGGACGGAGCGCTGAAACTTTTCAGACACTCACCCCCAGTCACTGACTGATTTGCATATAGCTGGGTCTGGACTGAGGTGGTGAAGTGAGCTAAAGAATGATGATGGATTAAACCCAGATCTGTGACTGGGGGTGAGTGTCTGAAAAGTTTCAGCGCTCCGTCCATCATCTCCTTGTGTTTCCTTTATTCGCCCTAAGTTGGCAGGGTATGCCCAGACGTGGGTCCCTTGCTCACTTTGCCACTGGATTCAAGCTAGCCTGGCTGATGAAGGGTGTTACCCAGAAACCGGTCCCAGGATGCTTGTTTCCGGTTCAGGGAAGACTTGGCTTGGCAGTTCAGGCTGGACTGTTCCCATGAGGCACAGGGTCAAGACTGATTTGCATATAGCTGGGTCTGAACTGAGGTGGTGAAGTGAGCTAAAGAATGATGTTGGATTCAACCCAGATCTGTGACTGGGGGTGAGTGTCTGAAAAGTTTCAGTGCTCCGTCCATCATCTCCTTGTGTTTCCTTTGTTCGCCCTAAGTTGGCAGGGTATGCCCAGATGTGGGTCCCTTGCTCACTTTGCCACTGGATTCAAGCTAGCCTGGCTGATGAAGGGTGTTACCCAGAAACCGGTCCCAGGATGCTTGTTTCCGGTTCAGGGAAGACCTGGCTTGGCAGTTTGGGCTGGACTGTTCCCATGAGGCACAGGGTCAAGACTGATTTGCATATAGCTGGGTCTGAACTGAGGTGGTGAAGTGAGCTAAAGAATGATGATGGATTCAACCCAGATCTGTGACTGGGGATGAGTGTCTGAAAAGTTTCAGCGCTCCGTCCATCATCTCCTTGTGTTTGCTTTGTTTGCCCTAAGTTGGCAGGGTATGCCCAGATGTGGGTCCCTTGCTCACTTTGCCACTGGATTCAAGCTACCTTGGCTGATGAAGGGTGTTACCTAGAAACCGGTCCCAGGATGCTTGTTTCCGGTAGAGGGAAGACCTGGCTTGGCAGTTCAGGCTGGACTGTTCCCATGAGGCACAGGGTCAAGACTGATTTGCATATAGCTGGGTCTGAACTGAGGTGGTGAAGTGAGCTAAAGAATGATGATGGATTCAACCCAGATTTGTGACTGGGGGTGAGTGTCTGAAAAGTTTCAGCGCTCCGTCCATCATCTCCTTGTGTTTCCTTTGTTCGCCCTAAGTTGGCAGGGTATGCCCAGACGTGGGTCCCTTGCTCACTTTGCCACTGGATTCAAGCTAGCCTGGCTGATGAAGGGTGTTACCCAGAAACCGGTCCCAGGATGCTTGTTTCCGGTTTAGGGAAGACTTAGCTTGGCAGTTCAGGCTGGACTGTTCCCATGAGGCACAGGGTCAAGACTGATTTGCATATAGCTGGGTCTGAACTGAGGTGGTGAAGTGAGCTAAAGAATGATGATGGATTCAACCCAGATCTGTGACTGGGGGTGAGTGTCTGAAAAGTTTCAGTGCTCCGTCCATTATCTCCTTGTGTTTCCTTTGTTCGCCCTAAGTTGGCAGGGTATGCCCAGACGTGGGTCCCTTGCTCACTTTGCCACTGGATTCAAGCTAGCCTGGCTGATGAAGGGTGTTACCCAGAAACCGGTCCCAGGATGCTTGTTTCCGGTTCAGGGAAGACCTGGCTTGGCAGTTCGGGCTGGACTGTTCCCATGACGCACAGGGGCAAGACTGATTTGCATATAGCTGGGTCTGAACTGAGGTGGTGAAGTGAGCTAAAGAATGATGATGGATTCAACCCAGATCTGTGACTGGGGGTGAGTGTCTGAAAAGTTTCAGCGCTCCGTCCATCATCTCCTTGTGTTTGCTTTGTTCGCCCTAAGTTGGCAGGGTATGCCCAGATGTGGGTCCCTTGCTCACTTTGCCACTGGATTCAAGCTACCTTGGCTGATGAAGGGTGTTACCTAGAAACCGGTCCCAGGATGCTTGTTTCCGGTAGAGGGAAGACCTGGCTTGGCAGTTCGGGCTGGACTGTTCCCATGAGGCACAGGGTCAAGACTGATTTGCATATAGCTGGGTCTGAACTGAGGTGGTGAAGTGAGCTAAAGAATGATGATGGATTCAACCCAGATTTGTGACTGGGGGTGAGTGTCTGAAAAGTTTCAGCGCTCCGTCCATCATCTCCTTGTGTTTGCTCAGTTCATTATGCTAAACATAAACGAAAAACTATGTACCTCTTGAATTCCCCTATAGATCACATTATAAGTATTTTGTGATATCACAATCCATATTGTGTGAAATAATAATAATAGGAAGCTTGCGAATATTCAGGTGTATAATATTCAAATTTTATAATCCATTAGCATGGCGGTCAAAATACATTTTCCAACTGCAACTATCCTAACAAGTCAAGTGCCGTGTTTTAAAATGTCACAGTCTCACGTTCCGACCACTTGGCAAAGTTACCACCATAGTGCCCAGCTCCGAGCAGCCTCCATATCCTAAATTCCAAGGGCTTAGAACAGGAAAAGAAAATCCACTTCAAAAGCAACACACAGCTCCCAGCGTCTAACTCACTTCTGTGCCTGTATCCCTGCTACTCTCCATAATTCCATCATGGTGCACGGGGGCTCGCCAGCCATAATTATTTAACAAGGAAGCGGCTTGCTGGCGTGCATCCTAACCACTGGTAATGCAGGCTCTGAAGCGCAACCGCAAGCGCTTTGAAGTATAACTCAATCTTCCTCCCCGTCAAGAGAAAAGGCCTGCACTCAGAAACGTGAGGAATCACTGCATTTTATTAAGACAACACTAGTCTCTGAGCACGCATTTCGGCTGCTCCATCAGCCTTTTTTCAACTCACAAGCACCATTTTTAACCGTTTTTTATATGTCCACCTCACCTGATTTCATTATGCTAAACATAAACAAAATACTATGTCCCTCTGGCATGCCCCTATACATCACATTCTAAGTATTTCGTGATATCACAATCCGTATTGTGTGAACTAATTTCAATAGGAAGCTTGCAGATATTCAGGTGTAAAATATTCAAATGTTATAATCCATTAGCACGGAGGCCAAAATAAATTTTCCATCTGCAACAACGCTAAAAAGTTGTGTCTTGTTTATATATACATTTTTGTTTTAGGTCGGGCCTAGACAGCGCTTGCACTGTCAGGTGATCTATTGTATGTACTTTGTGGGGTCTGACTCCTCCCACCTCTTTGGATTGGCTTTTGTCTTTGTCATTCACAAATGGTAGCCTGCAAATGGCTTATGGTTGGTGTATTTCCCACCTTTTCTCACAAGTTAACTCCCATGGAGTATTGCCGCGGGAATGAGCAGCGGCGCGTAATGGCAGCTGCCACCTCCTCCCAAGCCGGAGTGCAGGCGCTCTCTCGATTGCTCGGATCAGAGCTGCTGTGACCAGGGTGCTCTGCGGTGAGTGCAGGCGCTCTCTCTTCATGTATGCCACATCAGTTCCAGCAGAATATGTTCATGCACACATGCAGCTTTCAGCCTATATGCGAACTTTAGGCTTGCCCACAAGGTGGAGTTCTAACATGACATTGTATTGTTATTTTGACCATGTCTTTGCTATTGTATCATCGAGACTTGCATACTGTTACAGCAATAGCTCTTTTGTGTCATCACTGAGCAAGCTAATACATTGTTTTCACTAGAAACGAACATGACTTTGTGGGGACACAGAGGCAGACAGTTGGTGCAAGAAATGGGTTTAGTTAAGATTGAAGAAGATAAGCAACCAACTGTAGGAGTTTAAGGGACTACCAGGGTTCACTCGCAAATGTACCTGATTCAACACTCCAGAAAACCTACATGTCAGGAGATGACATAGGACTCTAAACTCCCTTCCATGTACCTAACACAAGCAGCCAAGATTTACACCAATATCACCTCTCCAGCAACATGAAGTATAAAAGGCCATCAGCAAAGCCACTGGAATTAGAGGTTTATTAAGGCCCACTATTGATGTTTGATTAAATGATTACATTTGATTCAATTAATATATTGTTACATTTGATTGCAGTATGCAATAAAAGAAATGGAATCGATACAGCAGGGACGTAGATATATGCAGTACACTGTGCTGTTGAAGAGAAATTATGTTGTGCATTCTCTGGTTTAGTCATGTAGCTATTTTGATACATGGTGGTACTAAAGGGATGCATGTTAAACAGCGCCAGTAACACTATATCATTGCAAGGCGCATAGAACTAAGGTGCCAAAATCATGTGGCTAGACACTTCTGAGGTCCCACAATTATTCTGAAGCCAGAAAAGAAACAGCTATTAACATTCTTACCTTCACCTAGTCTTAGGCTGTAATGTAGTGGCTAGGCCGATGTAGTGGATGCCATTTTATTGGCATGCCATATAACACATGCAGTAGAGTGGGGGATTACCTGACAGTGCAGCCTGTGTGGGGAAGGAAGGATGGGTTTCACACAGGCCGACGACTTAAAGAGGGGGCAGTTATCATCTGTATTTAAATGCTGTCTGCTGCGGATCACCATAGCTAAACACAGCCGAAGCTTCCCAGGGGGGTAAGCACATTGAGGAGGACTGCCATGAGGGCCCGCAGTGACCCTTGTGGCTCTAAGCTAAGACTCACAACCAGCAGTTCAAGCAGGAATGGATCCGGGAGCAAACTAGGGATGTCACAAATGTCAGCCAGATTAGAACTGTGTTACATTAAGCTTTCTCCAATCCCAAACAAATTATAAACCCTGATGGGGTAGAGGTACTCTCTCATCAGTCGCACATGTATCCAGCCATGAGCACAGTATGGCTCATTACCACCTTGTCCAGCTCTCTCATCACAATATGTCTAACAGATATAAGGGAGATCCCCCACTCGGCGCATGGTGACCACACTTGCACTTTAAATAAAAAATGTACCATTTAATATTTAAACCCACTCCTCTCCCCTCATAAACAAGATCTCACTATTTCGTACACCCCCTTTTTTCCCTCTGCATGGCAGCTGGTTGCAATCGCCTACCATAAAGAACCTCTGTAGACACCTTGTATATTTTGGTCTAACTTTTTAAAGTAACAAACAAATGTTACTTTAGAGGGTAATTTTAAGGACATTTGTCATAGGCTGTAGAGTAGAGCTTCCCCACAGCATTTATGCAGATGCATGCAGTCATATGTGGCCAGCCAATCACATGGACTGTTGCCATTAAGGCTTTGAGGTATTCTAATTGAAACCTTCTGGTTGCCTTAGAGACAATAATAAAAGGGCCCTCAGCCAATTGGAGGTCTTTATTCAAGCTGCTTCATTTCACAGCCAATTAACATCCGGCAAGATATCTGCAGCCAATCCGAAACAATGGATGAGTCAACGGAGCCTGCCATTGTGGAATACCTGACAGTTTCCAAAGCCAATTGTAAGATACGATCGGCAGCCAGTATGGTGAGTAGACAGTTCTTTATTCAAGTATAAAGGTAGGCGAGCACAGAAACAGGTCCTGTGCAGAGGACCGCAATCTCCAACTGCTACTTCAATAACATTCGGAACAGAACACCATGTGTGAGGCACTCTGTACCCATAGGAACATGACAACAGAACACCACACACCTTCCCCCTTAAATATAAAAGCATAACAAAAACATAAGGTGGAACAGAGGAGGAAAACTAACTAAATAAAATGCTGAAGGAGAAGAAAAAAAAACAACAGAACTGGTAAAGGTATGGTACAATAAAATGTGGAGTTAAGAAAAATACACTCAATGGCTTGGTAACAAAATCTTTTAGTTTGGTAGGCATGGTTACAATTCTTCCACACCTGGTAACCTTACAACTGCTATCATTGGAAAGTGTGTTCACCTCAGCAGAACCACCCTGAGAAGCTGAAACAGTCTGACCAGCAGACTTATCCAATGTGACAGAATGAGGAATCTGAGAACTTTCAAGTAAACCCTCTGTTGGTGCAACAAGAGTAGGATCAAGTGGCAAGGACACATCATTCCAATAATCTAACAACCAAGAATTTGAAAGTCCAACACTGTTATTGTGCCAAGACAAAATGCTATTACATTTGGCAACTTTACTGAGGTGCCAGACTTTCCCATCGCTCAACCTAGCTGAACATTTAAACACTTCCAAGACTTTTAAAGGAGAAGAAAAAACGACTGTCCTCTTTACATACTTTGCCAGACAGTTTAACACACACCGAATCCCCTCTTTTGAGAACACAATCTTTTACCTTGTTTCTTTGGTCATAGTAAGTTTTGTAGAGTTTGTGTGCTTTCTCTAAATTATTTTTTGCTACAACAGGTAACCATTTGGTTTGATACCTCTGTGACAACCAGACAACATTGTCCTTGGTATACGGTTCTCTACCTCTCAAACTTTTTCAAGGACTGAAACCTGTAACAGACGGAGAAATCCTATAGGCCCAAATCATCCTGTTTAATTCAACTTCCCAATCCTTACCAGCATTGATAGCCCCTTGGATACTACCCATTATGACCCTGTTGAAACGTTCAACAGCTCCATTGCAGGCTGGGTGGTAAACAGGAGTTTTCTTTTCGGAAATACCATTCCTATGCAAAAAATCAGAAAACAATTTTGCAGTAAACTGTGGACCATTATCACTTAACAGAGATTTAGGAATCCCTTCTCTAAGGAAAGTTTTCTCTAAAAACCTCACAATGCTAGGAAAATCAGCCTTGTCCATAATTTCTAGTTCTGGCCACTTAGAAAATAGGTCAAATAAAACGACAATGCACTTAGCAGTACCATCCTTGTCTAAGATGGGACCTAAAATATCAATAGACAAATTACACCACGGACCAGAATGAAGTTCAACTTCACCTAAGGGTGGCTTAAAGGTTTGCAGAGTTTTATCAGCAGAAGCACAATGGACACAATTCTGAGAAAAAAATTCCATTTCTATATCAATACCAGGCCACCAATAACCAGACTTAACTCTTTGTTTAGATTTTACGATTCCAAAATGACCTTCGTGATTTAATTCATGAATCCTGGTCCATAAATTAATCGGTGGAACAACTCTATTCCCTTGTAAGAGAAAACCTGAATCAGAGACTGATAGCTCACTTCGCAATTCCAAGAAACTCCTACACATGCCTTTAACATCACATTTACTAGGCCACCCAAGCAAAACATATTCCTTAACCTTGTCTAAAGTTCCATGTTCAGTATAAGCAGATTGCCACTCATCTAATCCAATGGCTTGTCCCCCCCAATCAGAATCAATTCTGCAACGCTGCAGTCATACCAAAAGTCATTACTACAGTCAACTTCTGAAACATTGATGGAGGATCTACTCAAAAAATCAGCAACAACATTTTTCTTACCAGGCAAATAAATAACATCATAAGCATAGTCTGACAGATTGAGTGACATCCTAGCTAAACGTGGTGTGGCTCTACCTGCACCTTCAGTGGTAAGTACTTTGACTAATGGCTTGTGGTCTGAACGTATGGTAAGCTTAGAACCCCACAAGTACTGCCTGAATTTCTTTGTGGCCCAAACACACGCTAACATCTCTTTCTCAATCACAGAGTACTTAGATTCAGCCTCTGTGAGAGATCTCGAAGCAAAGGAAATGGTGCTTTCTTTACCATCTGTCGATACTTGGGATAGGACAGCGCCCAGGTCCTTGTCACTGGCATCAGTGGTTAAAAAGGAGTGAGATTTTACATCAAAACCTTGCAAGGGAACAGCATTACAAATGTCTTTTTTAATTTGGACAAACTCATTTTGCAAACTCTCATTCCAAATGAACTCTTGACGTACCTTAAGCAATTGTCTCATGCCAAAAGTTTTTTCTGCGAAGTCCCAGACAAACTTTGAGTAAAACTCAGCTAAGCCTAAAAAGGATTGTACCCCATCCTTAGTGGTAGGAGCAGGAGCTTCCTCAATAGCTTTAATAGTGCTGCTTTTGGGAAACACACCATTGTCACTCACTTCATGTCCAAGATAAGAAACAGAGTGTCTGCAAAATTTACATTTTTCCAATTCAGCAGTAAGCCCGCTGTCTCTCAACTTTGACAGGACAGAATGTAATACAATATCATGTTCCTCCTTACTTTTGCCCATAATGAGGATATCATCTTGGAAGCAAGTCACGCGAGGAATATCTTTAAAGAGGCAGTGCATCAATCTTTGGAAAACCGCTGCGGCGGATGTGAGCCCAAACGGCATGCGAATAAATCTAAAACATCACATGGGTGTAATAAAAGCAGTAAGATTTTTGCTGTCAGGGTGCAGTTCTATTTGGTGGTACGCTGATGACAGGTCTATTGTAGAAAACCATTTGATACCTTTAGTAAGACTTAATAACTCGTTTATTTTAGGTAGGGGAAATGTGTCCACTACAATTCTTTTATTTAGATCTCTTAAATCAATGCAAAGCCTGATTTTACCATTGGCCTTACAAGCTACAACTAAAGGGGCAAGCCATTCCGAACATTCCACTGGTTCAATGAAGCCTTTCTTTAATAACCCTTCTAGTTCCTCTGCTACTTCTTGTTTCACACTTAAGGGTATACTGCGAGCTTTGTGACAAACAGGTTCAACATCCTTTTTGAGCATAATACGATGAACGAAAACCTTGAGTTTGCCCACAGTGTATGAGAACACACTGGGATACTTGTTTTTAAGTTCTTCCACCGTTTTGTGTTCAACAGTGTCAAGTGAAAGGACTTGGTTGATTTCATTGGGATTAAGGATTATTCCTAAGGCTTTTTGGTCTACCCATCCCAAAACAGAAGGTCCAACTTCAGCTACATACATTTACTATTTGTGCTTCTATCTTTGAACTCGAAATTAAGATTTCTGAAACCCAACATAGGTATTTTCTTACCTGTAAAGGTAACAGGGTGTATATCAGAAATGGTCAAATCAGCACCCAGGGTTGGTACAAATTAATTTTTCCATAGTTTTTGGTTAATGACCGTGTACGGAGAACCAGAATCAGCAACTATTATAATTCTGACACCACCAATTAGTATTTCACAAACCGGTTTAGATTTGGAACAACCATCTAGATTAAGCACAGGAGTATCAATGCATAATACACTTTCAAAATTAGGAGTATCCTCTTCTGATTGTTCGGATTCAGATTGTTCAGTAACTAATTTTACCATGCAGGTTTTTTTAATTTTGCGTCTGCACACTTTGGAAAAATGGCCAATGATACCACAATAAAGACATTTTGCTTTCAATGCAGGACATCCTTTATTCATAGCAAGATGCTCTTTGCTACCACACCTGTAACAAAACATGTTTTTTCATTTAGGAAAGTCATTAAACTTTTGTTTGAAAGATTCACTATCCTTGTTTATGCCCTTATTAGAAACTTTACAAACAACAGTACTGTTACTACTACCAACATCAGAAGAGGTAGAGGGATGCACAATGGCTTTGGCACACCTCTTAGACATTTCGCTTTTCTTTGCAAGAGCAATTACATCCTTAAGAGGTGCATCACCAACAACCCAAAGACGTTCTTGAAGATTAGAGTCATTAGTGTGCATTATAACTTGATCTCTTACAATATCATCATGAAGAGAACCAAATTTACAAGATATAGCTAATTGTGTAAGCGCTGAAACATAATCATCAATAGGTTCAGATTTGCCTTGTTTCCTTTGGAAAAAATTAAATCTGTCTATTGCAGCACCAACGTTGGGCTGGTAATAATTATCTAAATCTTCTAATGCATTCAAGAATACATTTTGTTCTGCACCAACTCTGGGTTTCTTTTCCATTTGATTAAAAACTCGTAAACCTTCAGGTCCCAAATTATGTAGAAGTATTTTCTTTTTCCTTGCTGGAGAAAATTCATCAGAAGCTTTTTCTTTAATGGCACTAATATAATTAAGAAAGTACTCCTTCCATTCAGGCCATTTCATTGGTGGTTCGCCTTGAGAAGCTAAAAATGGTAATGGTGGAGTTAAAGAAAATGTTTGTGCACACATTTTGTAGACTTTAAGAAGAAAAAATAATAATTCTTGAAAAAATAATTAACACGCAAGGAACAACTTGCAAGTAGGTGTGAGTGTCACCTTGTAAGGAAGTTATAGCTTGTAATGGTGTGTGTGTCACCGAGCAAATATGTAAGATCCTTGGACGTATGTAATAACCTATAAGAATGTTTTAGATAACTGTTGAAATGGTGTGCGCACAACCGAAAAAGGAATGACACGCTAATTGGAAAATGCAATTGTAATTAGGTGAGCGTGTCCCGTTTTGAAAGGGTGTGCGCATCACCGAAGAAGAAATGACACGCAGAATGGAAAATGCAATTGTAATTAGGTGAGCGTGTCACCGTGCTGAGAAGATGATAAAAAGGTGTATGTATCCAGAGTAAAAGAATGACACACCAAACAACCAACAAATTGTGATAGGTGTGTGTCACCGTTGCAAGGAAATGGTTGCTAACAAAGTATCAATTAATTTTCAGCCGGTGCACGCACACAAGAAAGTATCCAATTAAGGAAGAGCGTGTGCAGAAAGTAACCTGGCCGGTGAAAATTGCATTGATGCGTTGAATTGACGGGCTAAACAATCCGCATCCAACAGCTGAGATAACTAGTGAGTAACCATGGAAACAGCAGCTTTGACGGCGTTGAAATTGACGCGCTACAGAAATACGCAGTCAAACCGCTAAGATCAACTTATTTATTTTTATTTATTTATTTAGTGCATTTTTATAAAGCGCGGACATTACCCGAAGGTGTCAGAGCGCTGTACAATAGAACCAGTTACGTTACAAGAGAAAAGTGTTACACAATAGAACAATACAAAGATAAACAGGAGACTTAAAAGGAAGGGTACACAAACACAAAATCCAACACAGCACGCAAGGGTGAGGAATGTACAAGAAAAAATACAAATTTACAATGATGAGCGAACTTCCTAGAGGGGCCTGAGAATGAAAGTATTAGTTCTCAAAGTGTCTTTGGAAGAGAAGAGATTTGAGGTCAGCTTTGACGATCCGGGTAGAGGAGGTGGCACGGAGCAATGGGGGAAGCGAGTTCCAGATTCTCACCGCATTGCCTGAGAATGATTGTGCCATCGATCTTTCCCTTTTGAAGGAGGGGGGCTCAAGCAGAAGCTTTTCCGCATTGCGAGAAGGTCGAGAGCCTCTGGACAATTTCAATCTATTCGCCATGTAACGAGAGGAGGAAGTGTGCAAGGCTTTGTGTGTGCTGCAGGCAGTTTTGTAAATAGATCTTGCCTCGATCGGAAGCCATCGAAGAGAAGATAGGATAGGAGTGACGTGGTCGCTTCGTTTAGACCCTGAAATGAAGCGAGCTGCTGAATGGAGGATGGATTTGAGAGGGGAGAGGTGGGATTTGGGTAGGCCCGTCAGAAGAGAATTGCAATAATCCAGTCTAGAGAGAACCATCGATTGTACCAAGGTTTTTAAGTCTTTCTCCGGGAAGAACCGACGAATCCCCCACAGAAGGCGCAACTGGTAACGTGCGTTCTTAGCAATAGAGTTGATGTGGGAGATTAAGTTGAGTCTTTTGTCAAGTATGACACCTAGGGATTTAGCGCTGTCGACAATGATGGGTTTGTTGTTGAGTAAATTCAGCTGATCCATCCAAGATTGAACAGGAGGAGGGGAGAGAGAGGTAGAAAGGAGGAGGAATTCAGTTTTGGCGGGATTTAGAATGAGTTGGTGAGCTAACATCCAGTTGTGAATAGAGTTGAGAGTGGAGTTGAGTAGTGAGAGATCGTGTGCGGAAGACACCTTGAGGTAGATTTGAGTGTCATCCGCATAAAATGGTAATGGATCCCAGATTTACTTAGGAGGTTCCCTAATTGTTCCAGGTAGAGATTAAACAAAGTGGGTGCAAGGATAGAACCTTGAGGGACGCCTTGACCTACAGACAATGGAGACGAAAGACTGTTCGCTATCTTGATCATTTGGGATCTGTCCGAGAGGAATGAGGCAAACCATTTAAGCACTGTGCCATCCAATCCCATTGTCTGATGAAGAGTGTTGAGGAGGGTGTAGTTGGTAACCTTGGAAACAAACAGCAGTGACGGCGTTAAAAATGACGCGCTAGGAAATGCGCAGCCAAACCACTAAGATCAACTTAGTTGGTAACCTTGGAAACAAACAGCTGTGACGGAACAAGGATGACGTACATAAACGTGAAGACGGCGGACCGCTCGAACGGAATGTTCGCGCTCATTGAGTAAGAGCACTCGCATGCTGAAGCGATGGCGGTTTGCGGTCGGAATAGAAAAAACCCTGGCGAAATTGCAGAAAGATCAGGGTGACACAGGGTGACACTGTGCTCTCCCCTTTGACACGCCTTACTGCCAAGTATGAAATTTGTCCAATACCATGGCAGGAACGAAGACAGGAATCCTCAATTGGTAGAAGCCTCGGCAGGAACCGCCTGTTGGGCTTCAAGGCTCCCAGGGGAGTGCTACACTGCACTGGACAGCGTGGAAGAAGACAGGCTGAGGTATTCGCAGGCTAGCAGATGGTGCCCAGTGATGCAGCTGTCAAGCTCTGGCTTTTTCATCAACAACGCATTGCATTCTGGGACTCGTACTTTTATAGTGTAATGCTGTACACACGGGCTCAGCAGCCAGGGCCTCCACGGTGGACTGGAGAGGTCAGATGTCAGCTGCCTGCTGTGCTGCCCTCAGCTCCCAGAAGTCCAGTACCAGGGCTGCAGTTAGCAGATTCCCTAACACCCGAAGGAACTGGCAGGCTGGCACTGGTATATTATGTGTATTTGTTGTTCATCATGTTAATAATGCCTATACAACATAAGCACTATTTAAGTTTAGGTATTTATCTTTCTACAAGTTGTTTTATATTCATAGACGTTCTGCATTCCTTTTTGCTGTGCTGGTTTAGGGCAGTGCGGCCTATGCAGTTGGGTGCGAAGGTGAAGGAGGGGGGCTAGCAAACTAAAGCGCCAACACTGTATGATTTTAATTAATCTTATCATCATAGACAATTATATTACGTTCTTCAATTAAATTAGGGATGAATCTAGTACTCTTGAATATTGCTTACTCGCGGTTCTTTCGCAATATCACTTGCATGAACTCAGTTACAAGAATTTCACTGGGCAACATTGGGTGAATGTACCTTTATGTAATGAATAGTAGGTTTACGTGCTATTGATTGCAAACTAAGCAATGAGGGCTTTTTACCCAGATTTTTCTTTAGTTTGTTATCTCCACCTCACAATTCAACCCCCGTAGATTTTCTTCACTGCCAAATGAATGCTCAGCTGCTTGCAGATGTTCAAAGTCATAGCCATGTTAACATCAGGTAAGTCATGTTCACTTTTAATAAGATGCTGAGATCAACATCTGCCGGATTAGCCAAACGCCTGTCTCTAAGATGATCACCTCAGAGTGCCTTAGTCCCGCAGCTGCTTGTAATGGTCTGCTGCCACTGGCTCCATGTGTAAAATTACTCTAATATATCAGCCCCGGCAACTTTAACCGAAAAGCAACTATTCGGATGCAACGTATTTTTGAAAATCTGCTAAAATAAGTTGGGATTTAATTGAAGTATAGTTTGATATCGAACAAAATCCTCTTCAACAACATATATTAGTGTAGTATATTAATTAGAAAGTTTCATTTAAAAAAGAAATACATAAATTTCAAATTGTATTATCTAATTCGTCCATCTTTCAATGGGCAGGACAGCAGCAGGCACTGAAGAGGTCCAGTTTCAGCGTGGTTCATGCAGGTAAGGCCATAATATGTGTTTTATGCAGGGAGGGTGCAAAGGGTGGACATCTTGGGGCGCAATTTAGTCCTCCATATTAATGTGCATATTCTTCAAATACATCGATTAGGGTTTCATAGCTGGAAAGTTTCAGTTTGCTTGTGTATGACATCTCCAGATTTTCAGTGTGGTTATCATACATGGAAACATTTTAGAAGAGGGAAGCAAGATGGCGGCATGCTGAGGCAGTCGCTCGCAGCTCACTGCACCTGACCTGCTGTAGCCCCCCTTGTTGATACCCACCCTCATCGTGGTATATGGATAATGATATCAGACATATTGGAGACCTTGTTGAGGCTGCTAAAAGAGGAGATGACCGAGTGTATCCCTGCATGTAAGATTGCAGCCGGACAACAAGAGCTGCTACTTGCGTGCAAGAACCTCTACAGTGCCTTGTTGTTACCCTGACTGCTGCCATTCGGGGATGCGATCGAAAACAGCGATGAAGCCGAAGATCCCTGTGGTGGCATGAGGAAGAGCAAACCAACACACAGACATTCCAACGACAGAGGGAACAGCCACGGTGGAGAAGGATGCCGGAGCGGAGACAGCGACTCGGCAGCATGGACGCCGCGGTCAGGCAGTGCCCCAGAAGGAAGACGCTCCAGAGAGGAAGGGGAAGGGAGGAGCTGCGCTCCAGCTGCGTCTCCCCGGTCCTACGATTGCGGAACTGCTCAGGGGCCCTAAATTGCGGCCTGGGACAGGTCCTGGGACTGGAACAGTGACCGAACCGATCTTGGAGTCTCAAGATGGTAATAGCGGCCCTACGGAGGAGCAGAATTAGGAGCACGCTGAGAAGAGAAGTCTGGCTGAGGACGCTTTGAAGGTAATGGACTCCCCGGTAGTTCCTAGCCAGATAGAATTTGGCAGTACACTGACTCCTGATAGTAGGGAGGAGGGGGGTGAGCAGCCACAAACAGATGGCATTACTTGGAACGGGGGAGGAGCAAAGCAGATCGCAACAGAACAGAGCATGGCTATGTGTGATCATGCCAGCAACAACTGTCCTGGAAATGCAAGAGATAGCACTACAGAAGTAGGGATGAAGGCACTACAAAGAGATGTTCTCGCAGATCCTTCCAATTTTTTTTTGCAAAACAGGAAAATTCTTGAGGGGACCTCAAAAACACAAGGGCGGCAGCCAAAACAGGATAGAAGACGCGAGGGAGATTTGAAAGACCCGTATTTAGAGGCAATGGATTGCTACTATTCCCTACCTGAGGAAACTAGCTCAGGGGATGGCTCTGTGCTAATGTCAGATATGAGTGAGAGTGGGAGCGAAAGTCTCCCTGACACAAGCGGGAAGCACTCTGCTACAACTATGCGCAACCCTAGCAGGAAATTGAGGCTCTCGGAGCAGGCCAAAAGGAAAGGCAAAGGGAAAGATCTGAATTGGGATTATTTTTCAACTAACCAATTGATGGGGGCTGCTGGCGGGGAAGTAGCTGGTTCAGAGGGCAGTGTTACCGCGGCACTCGATGCTATTCTACAAACTATCACGGCACACCGCGAAGAGACAAGGCAGGACAACAGACGCTCTCAGACAGCAATCCGAAAGGTACAAGGAACAGTGCGGAAAGTGGCTAAAGTATGTAGCAACATATCTGATCTTTAACAGAGTTGGAGACGAGAATCAGCATCCTTGAAACCGATGTTACATCCGCCCAAAATTTAACGGAGTCACATGAGGCTAGATTTGTTGATATCCAATGGAAATTGGAAGATCAAGAAAACCGCCAGTGCCAGAAAAATTTGCGGGTTCTGGGCATCCCTGAAAACAGGGAAGGCGCCGACATATGACTATACATGGTGGATCGGCTAAAAAACGCATTCCCCGATCTAGAGGGGTGGAACTGGGCTCAGGAGATACAGCGGGCTCATCGGGTCCCTCTGACGCTGAAGCATCCAGCTGGGCCTGACGCAAAACCCAGAGCTATCCTAGTATATTTTGGGAACTATCTCCTCAGGCAGAATATTTATGAAAAGGCCAAGCCAGAAAATAAACACAAAGTGGATGACGTCACTTTTTTTGTTCGACCGGACTTCTGCCACATAACTGTTTAAAGGCGTTGGACATTAAGGCAGATGATCACTCCATTTCAGGCAAAGGGGGCGCAGGCCTTTCTCATGAATCCAGCAAAGCTAAAAGTACTAGCTGATGACAAGGTCCATTTTTTTTACATCTGAGGTCAAAGCAAAAGAATTCTTGACAGAACTTCGAGGATAAATGCCATAATTAGGGGGGGGAAGTGTATTGAAATGATTGAGGGATCAGGATACTTGAGTCAGAGCAGAGGAGATTGGGATACATTAGTACTAAGGAGGATGGAGAGGGATGGATAGGGAAGAGATTAATAAGGGATACAAGAGTGCTGCATTTTCTGTGGCTCTCTTTGTTTTCCTCTGGGGATCGCTGTTTTTTCTCCCTTCTCTTTTGCCTTTATCTATTTCCTTGCCTTCCTGTTTGTTGTGCTAGTCTTCTGTAATGTATATGAGGTGGAGTATGAAAAGGGGGTATCAGGGAGGAGGGATGGGGGTGCTTTGATTTTTGGTTTTTCTTAGGGGTCGTTATACGTTTTGAATAATGGGAAACTGGGGGGGGGTTCACTGGTTAAGGTGTAATGCTGCTTCATCTCAAACAGACCTCGGTCTGGGAGCTTCCATGGGAAGGGAGGGGGGATGAGGGAGGCTCGGGGGAAAGTTTGTGGACAGGAGAGGGTAGGGGAAGGAAAAGGGGGGAAAAATCCAGAAAGATAAAAGAAAAGAAGAAAAGAGAGGAAAAATATCAGAATGTTACAATTTAGATGGAAAGCTATAGTATACGAATGTGGCTACATTGAGAATATGTTCCGTGTATGTGGGGGGATTAAATGACAAAAGCAAAAGATCTAGAGTGTTTGAGATATTAAAATGTATTAACCCTGAAATAATTTGCTTACCGGAAACTCATATACCTTGGGGAAATAGGGATACCCTGCAGATAAGGGACTACAATTTGGCTGTATGTTCTACCCAGTCATCCATGATAAGAGGGGTTGCTATATATATCAACCATCAGGCTGAGGTAGCTAAGCGGGTACTTGATGATAAGTGGGGACGATGGGCAACAGTTTCAACAACTACCGGCCTGACGATAGGGACGATGTATGGGTCGAATCAGGACGATCCAAAAATCTGGGAAGATCTAGAAGTGGAGTTAGCCTCCTGGTCAACCCCTTTGATAATATGTGGAGACCTGAATATACACCTCTGGGTTTCAAACGACAATATGTCAAAATATACTGGGAGGAAACCCCAAGTATATAGAGCATTAGCTGTGTTTAAAGATAGTCATGGACTGCCTGATGCTTGGGTACATAAAAACTCTACTGATCCCGGATATACTTATTTCTCCTATCCTCATAAAAAAAAATTTGACTGGACTATTTTTTGGTTCCGATGACTATGCTTAGTGAGGTAGAAATTAAGAAATCTCCCCAACTTTTCTCTGCCCATAATCCACTACTTCTGGAAGTAGAGTGGCAAGGGGCAGAGGCGAAGCAGAGGAGCTGGTCGTTTGACAGGAAACTAATAGCTGATGAAGAATTTGCCGACTATATAGAACAAAGGGTAAAAGAATTCTTTGACATAAATCGGTATAGTACATCACTTAGAGTAGTGTGGGATTCTTTCAAAGCCAGGCTAAGGGGAGAGGTCATCAGCTATGTGGGTCAATGTCGTAAGCAACATAGGGAAGAAGTCAACTCATTAATAACACGGTTGACTCAACTTGAGGTGCAACATTTGAAATTGATCATTGAGGGGCAGCAGGAGGAGGAACTAAGGGAGCATATAGCTAAATTGGCTATAACAAAAACGGAAATTAATAGCTACTTTCAGCTAAAGGTGACTCAAGCATACCAAACACACAGACGGGAGATGCACGAATATGGGAAATCATCTGGTCGGCTGCTGGCCTTACATACAAGGCAGAAAGCTATCAGAAATAACATAACCAAAATTAAGAATGATAAGGGGCAGTATGAAACGAGGCCTATGGATATTCTGGGTGTTTTTGAACAACTCTATAAAAAACTGTATCAGGCAAACCCTCCCGGACCCACCTTAACGGGGGAAGCAGACCAACTGTCGTGTAGTTCCTATATAACCTATAAGGATCTGCGCGTTTGGATAACATAAACTGTGGGATTGGTGGCAGACTGATTCCGTGCACCCCCACCGGATACGTTAGCCTATCTGTATTAGCTAGCTCACAGTGCCACTATAATCTCCTCTTACCAAGGAGAGAATAGATTCTGGCAACCTCAGAACATGACAAAACTGATCCCTCAGAATCGTGGAAACAATATACTACTTTTCACTCAGTCACTCGTGCTTACTTAGTTTGTCTCAGATAGATACACAGAATAAACAGGCTGGGCGTTTTCAATAAGTATTTATTGAACATTTGTTATTCTAGTGTAGAATAGATAAGCTGCAACAACCATTAGACAGAAGCAGAGATACATGATTAGCAGTACTACGAAAGTAAAGGGATGGTATAGTTCTACCATCTTGCAGAAATCATGAATATATACAAGTACATAAAACACATGATAAAAAGTTTGTACTCCTACGATGTCTCCCTAACTAGATGTACCTAAATGTACCTAGCATCTGTGTAGGTGATATGCCAAGAATCCCTCTAGGATCTACTCAACCCCATTACCTTAGAAAGAGAGAATATGGGACCCCGTCCTGGTCTCGAGTTGGACACCCCGCGAGGGATGTTAGACCACTGCGAGCTGGAGCGTCTGCATGCAGGAACCTTAGCATCTCTGGTCAGTGTGTCAGCCGGAAATTCTCGGTCTCCTCTATCTTCCTAAGCAAGGTGTGCTGTATATATACCCATAGGTCTCCCCAGGGGTCCTACCATGCTGTGTTACTGTGTCGGCCTAAAGGATGACGTTGGGCCTGAACTTTATACAGAGATATTATACAGGATATGGTAATCCTACTGTTAGTCCTGCTGTGCTTCCAAGAAGCCTCATGCATAACGTATGAGAATCGAACCAGGGAAAAACCTGCGTTCTGAATGCAGTGTCATATCTAGGTAAAAGGTCAGTACCCAAGAACCCTTATGTGTGTAATGTAGGGAAGAAAATAGGTGAAAGGTTACAAGGTTACCTGCGCCTATATAGGGTAACTATATGGAATATAACACCCACTCCTCTTCCGACTGGAAGACATATGTAACTTATTGCCGTACTACTAGGCTAACGCATATTAGTATAGATTTATAAAAACATTGATTATGCTAAAAAATGTTTAAAATCCTCTAAATTTCTTAAAAACTTTTAAATTTTAAAAAAATAAAATAATGCAAGCCATAGTTCTAAAGTGTCCATAATTATAGTCCGAAGCACTATAAGCATTAAAAAGCTGTATGCCCAAAAAATGAAAGGAATGTCAATTTTTGTTTTTGAGTTCCAAATTAGAGCTTATTTAAAAGAGGGCGAATTTCTTCCCAGCACATGACGAGCCAAATGAGTCAAATGTTTATGTGTCCTGGCTGGTAGACGCATCATTTCCGTTGCTTGCTTCTGCCGTAGACGGCCCCTGTAAAACCTCGCAGATTATGTCAATTGAGCACAGATGATGTTCCACGCTGTCTGCAGCCGGTGCTGGGGCAGCCTGTGCGCCGTCTAAAGCCTGGGTGTCAGTGGAGGAGCCGGTGTTCATACCAACAGGTGCAGTTACTACCTGCGGTGGTTCAAGGAATGCCGCCATCAACATTGGAATACGCTGAGGACACTGCAGAATATGGGCCATTATCTGGTCCAGTAACGCATTCACGTCCGGTTGCGCACATGATGGGAGTGTCAAACACAGGTCTAACACGCATTCTTCTCCGCAAAACAGGCATCGGAGGACAGCTAATATGCAGTCCATCCAGACTGGTCGAAATGACAAGAACCAAGATGCACTTAGTTCTCTTAGGCGAGTTGTGCCCAGATGTTGTACCATGCGGTCACGGTATTTACGCTCCAGGAGTGCTCTTTCCATCTCCTTGGTGACTGGGATGTCCATTGCGTAGCAAATATAAAACAATCAGGATACCTGCTGCTAGGAACAGGATGAGCGGAAGTCCTCCAAAGATGCTTCCGAATACGGAGTGTATGAAATTTGGTATAACTCCAAGTACCGTCTGAAAGGTGCTCAGAAGTCCCGAACCTATGGTCTTAAATAGGTGGACAATGCCTGTCGTATCAGACATGTTAAAGATACGATTTACCATTTCTGCAACATGGAATGGGCAGTTTTTATGGATAAGCGCCTGTATCTCTGCCGAAACCTTGCAATCTGGAGATCAAAAGTCTCTCGAGCGGAGGTTAAGGGCACAGACTTTTGTAGAAGCATGGCTTTCATTCTGCTTAGAGTATCAAACCGTATTAAAGAAACATTCAGTGAAGGCCATACGGCGCTTCCCTGACTGTATATGTCAGTGGAAACAATACTTGCATACAACAAGTAACCCTGGAGCTCACGGTTACCAGATATGCGATGCCCAGGAGCATGCCGCAGCAGCCTTGACTGTTCAGCATCAAGTAACGCCCATTCAAAAGTAGCCTTAATGCTGGAGTAATTACAGCAGCTGGGGCACCCCTCAAATGGCAGGACAGGTTCGCCACAGAACCATTACAAGCCCCGTGCAGCATTATATCCTGGCATATGAGTGATCCACCTAAAGCGTTCTCACAGGTTGTACCGCTCAGAAACACTTCTCGATCCCCACTCCGGCATCGAAATCTGTATGGTAATACCCATGATTCCTTAATGTATTCCTTACTCATTTCGTCATATCTGCCTACTTGCTTTTGTTCAAGGCAATACTGAAACTGAAAAGTAGTGACCGGTAGAGTTATGTGGCCATGGATTAGCCATTCTGTGGATGGTGATTCTGCCACTGTAAATGCTAATCTATCCAGTTTTTCAATACGCAGCATTGTATATTTTGCTCCCCTTTGTGCCATTTCTATCTGTTAGATTGCATTCAGAAAATAGAGACGTACTGTTGATATAACGCCAAGGCACGTAGCCTTCAAGCAAAGATTGCAGCATCCAGCTTAATAACATAATAGAACGTAATTGAGATTGCCCGTGTTGTAATATGGCCAAATCTTGTTCTAGTATGTCTTTCGCAGAAGATACAATGTTGCCTAAGGAATATATCCTGGAGGTCAATGTAGTTAGCCCATTGTCTACCACTGCTAGAGATTTTTCTAGATTTATACGATCTATTTCACGTAACCTCTCTGCGGCCTCTTGTTGTGATATTTTCCATATTTCATTGTAGACAGCATAATAGAAACGTTTCTGACGTGGTTGTCTGGGACCCAATAAAAAGTCCCTGAGATCCACATCCTGTGTTAGTAAGGATAAGTGTTGTTTCACCTTTGTGAGTGTTGAGGTTTTTAGCCAATCAAGGCACAACTTCCCAACACTGTAGGATGTCACTGCCCCTGGATGTTGTCTCTGTACATAACGTGGATCTGGCCTATGGATACTAAACCCTTCGGCTCTACCCATGAATCTTGCCTGACAACTATTAGTGTCTGTGGGCCAAATCAACCATTTTTTTCAATCGGGGTCTGATCTGTTGTATTGTATGATGTCATCTACTGTAATCTCTTTCTGTGATGTTTCGTTACCCCCGGTGTGTGATGGAGTTCGCAAACGAGGTGTGTTCAAGTCTTTGTTCTTGGCTAGTCCAAAGCAATCCGTCAGTTGCACTGTCTCATTCAAAAACATGATTTGTTGAGGGATGAGGCATCCTCTAAACAAAGCTTCTGTTCCCTGACCTTGCCATTCTCTAGTACCCCTGACTGATTTTAGGTCTATGGTGTCTTTCCATAAGTCGAAACCTTGTTCAGACAACTGGGCAATAAAGGAAGCAGAGTAAATCTGTTTGGTGTTTGTCAACATATTTTTCTGTGCTGATGCTGGTGCAACCTTATAATAATATGATGCTGGGTCAGACATATTAAACCCCGAAAAATATGGAAACTGTTGTGTAAATGTTTTTGAGCTGCCTTTCGGCGGTGTTGGACAATGTTCCCACTGGTGGTATGTGAACACAGGTCTAGGATTAGCAGATTTATGCAAAAAAGTGATGACCATAGTGTTGATAACAATACATAGTTTCCAAATCTGATGTGCTTTCCAATGTTTCACTATT
This sequence comes from Calotriton arnoldi, assembly GCA_963921515.1. Taxonomy (NCBI): domain Eukaryota; kingdom Metazoa; phylum Chordata; class Amphibia; order Caudata; family Salamandridae; genus Calotriton; species Calotriton arnoldi. The sequence continues at coordinate 910,503 of CAWUFW010007397.1, read as the reverse complement.
AGAAAATGCAGCACATTTTTCCAAATCAGACAACATGTTATTAACAGTTTCGAAATGCCAATCATCCGAAAATGTACTTGAGGTAATGATATCACTCAATGATATTTTAAATATGGAATTCTTAAGATTTCGGTCGGACCAAATATATCGAAATCAACCTTGTCCCAAACTATACAATCAGGTATAGGAACTGCTGTAATGTTCACTGATGACAAGTCTCTTTGTTCTCGATGAGATGATAGGTGTGGTTTTAAAAGTAAGTTCACCTTTTGGGCTGCAGAGCTTTGTCGAAGGTATCTTCCATTAATAAGCACACTAAAAACTATTACCAAGCCTACCCAGAAAAGAAAGAAAAGTATCCCGGTGATTACCCACAGTTGTACAAAAGGTGACACCAGGTAAGTCTTTTAAAAAAAGTTCAGAAAGTCTTTTACTTGCTGCTTGTGTGATTTTTTGTCTGGCGTCATTTCCGGTTCGCTTGAATCCAAAGAAAACGTATCAAAGTTTATGAAGTAGCCAGAAGCAGTTCAGTCAATTGTTGGTATTGCATAAGGGTGGGCGTAGTTCGCGAAGTAATGCTTCGCGAAGCTACGCAAAGTGCAGTTCGCGCTACGCAAGCTTCGCGTAGCACTACGCGAACTGCGTAGCGCACTGTGCGCAATGATTGCACGGTGCCGGATGCTTGTCCGCACTGTGCAATCATTGAAAACGGCAACTTGCACAGTGCGAGCTGTCTTTTACTGCCGCTCGAGTAGATTTTTACTCGAGCGGCAGCTTTCTCAACGCGGACTGGTAGTTTCTCATCGCGAGCGGTCGCAAGCATACGCGACCACTCGCAATGAGAAACCTGACCTCCCCGCGTTGAGAATCTCGCCGGGAGGTTTATTTTCCACGCTCGCGATCGGCAACTTGATGTTGCTGATCGCGAACGAGAAAAGTCTCGCCGGGATGTCATTTTGCTTGCTCGCGGTCGCCAACTTGACGTTGAGGACCGCGAGCAAGCAAATGACCGCGGCACTACGCTACGCTACGCTACGCGTGTTCGCACTGTGCTACGTGCAATTCGCGTTGTGCGAAGTAGCGCAAACTTCGCAAACTACGCGAGCGTAGCGTAGCACTTCGCCCAGGGTTAGTATTGCATCAGGAAGGATTTGTAGAAATCGTAGTTTGTTCTTGTCGAGGCATGTTGACGTAGACACCTGTATTTGGTTGAATAGCGAGTTGTCTTTCATTTTGAGTTTGATTTTGAAATTGAACTTCAGGTTCAAGAGGAACGAGTTCCGTAGCATTGTTGCATAGACCTTCATTCCGTGCAGGGTACTCTTCGAACGTGATGAGTCTTTCCGTTTGAACTTCTTGAATTGTAGCGAGAGGAGGGTGTCTGCTACTTTGGAGTCCACGTGGCCTACTACTCAGTATCGGCCACATAGTGTGGTTTGATTAAGTCGATTGAGACAAATCTCTTCTCCTTTTGTCCGGCAAAAGGCGACAGAAGTACAGTTCTTGTTCCTTCAATTGTTAGGACCGGTACAGGCTTTCTGTATGATGGCCCAAATTCTTTCTTGTCCGCTATGTTCACTCTGACCAGATCCCCGACTTTTGGGATCTAGACAGGCCTTGCCGTGACTGATTTGATTTCCCCAGTGGCGGTCTTCTTCAGGTGGACATTACTTTTTTGTGTCCTGGATTCATTTAGATCCTGTAAAACAGCCAAACGATCATGGATATCAAAAGGCTTTTCATCTGCCACTGCGCCTTCACAATCAAGATCAGGTACCCACATTCTTGTCCCAAATAGGACCTCATATGGAGTGACCCCCCCTAGAGAACTTCTTGGCATGTTGTTCAAAGCTCGCTGGACTCCATACAGATGTTTTACCCAACTTTCACCCGTGCCTAATACTCTAGCTGTTAAAGATTGCTTTAAGTCCCGTTTTTTTCTCTCCACAACCGAATTTCCCTCGGGATGTTACGGAGATGAGTACTGCAACGCTACACCCAATCCACGCATGGCCTCCTTGTAAGCCCGAGAGCTAAACGCAGGGCCCTGGTCAGAGTGTAATGTGCCAATTGCATATGTCCCTATAAAGACTCGCAAATCTTTGATAACAGTTCGAGCATCAGCCGAGCGTTGGGGCCACACCCATAGGAATCTTGAGCAGGAATCCACTGCAACCATGATATACCTGTAAGCCCCATCTCTTTGCAAGGGGCCGCAGTGGTCCAAATAAACACACGCTAGTGGTTTGTCAGATATTAACAGCGGTGTCTGCGCTGGACGTGTTACGGTGGAACCTTTCATCTTCAGTTAGGTTTCTTCAGGAGAGATTTTACCATTGCCCTTTTCCACAGGGGAGGAACTATACCCCTGGAGAGCGAGGCATTGATCATGTCAATAATGGTTGGGGCAACTGTGTTGGCTACCTGCTTCAGAATATTGGGAGGAGCCGGGTCACATGGCGACCCACTCTTAACCAGTGTTGAAATAGCCTGGAACGATTCCCGGTTCATAGGGGGAAAGGCCTCCAAGGAATGTCCCAAAACCGGCAGGTCAGAATCCTCCTGGTGGAGGTTGGAATAACTGTCGACCAAGGGGAAGGATGAGTATATGATTTGGATTTTATGATAAAAATAATCTGCATGTTCATTGCATCGACGGCCTGACGCATCTGGAATGTCTGGAGGAAGAGGGGCTTTAAGTAATTTTTTCGCAATGCGAAAGGTTTCCCATGGGAGTTGGAGGCCAGGGAAATCCTCTCCTCATAGTACGAAGCCTGGGCCCTTTTGATTTCTGCCTTATAAGTTCTAACTGCCTCCCTGTAATCCAGTTTCTTGCTGGGGGATAAATCTTTCCTCCACGCTCTTTCGAATTTTTTGCAGCTTTGTTTTAACTCCTGAAGTTTGGGGGAATACCAGGCCGTCTTATTGGGCCCTTCTTTCATCTGAATCAGTTTTTTCGGAAGACCAGGTCGAGGGTGCCCTCTATCAAGCTGTTGAATCTATCATTAGCAACAGCCGGATTGGTGTTCAGGGTTGGCTTCGACCTTTCAAATTCCCAGACCCACTTATCTAAGGGGATATCTCTCCTGAAGAAACCTAACTTGGACGCGGACTCTTTGAGCAACTACCGTCCCATCTCGCTCCTTCCGGGGATAAGCAAGATAGCGGAGAGACATGTAAACCTCACACTCTCCACATACCTGGAGTCCCATAAACTTCTCCACTCCTCTCAAACGGGTTTTCGCCCGCGCCAAGGCATGGAAACTGCGTTACTATCAGTAGTCGAGGAATCCAGAAAGATCCTTGATGCAGGAGGATCTTCAGCTGTGATTCTCTTAGACCTGAGCGCAGCTTTCGATACGGTTAACCACCAAATCTTGGTTCACCGACTCAGAGGTTTGGGGGTAATCGGCACAGCCTTATTGTGGCTGCAGTCTTTCCTGGAGGAAAGATCTTTCCAGGTGTTTGAGGGCGAGGCTATCTCAAAAGCTCTGCCCCTTCATTGTGGAGTTCCTCAGGGATCGTCCCTGAGCCCCACTCTTTTTAATGTTTATATGGCTCTGCTGGCGGATATTGTTCGTCCTTTTGGGGTTCACATAGTTACCTATGCTGATGACACCCAATTGGTTGTGGCACTGAATCATCCCGACCAGGTGTCCATGGGCCTTCGCCCCTGCCTTGAGGAAGTCGCCAAGTGGATGAACCTGTCGCATTTGAAACTGAATGGCGACAAGACCGAGCTTATGGTTCTTGGAGATCCTATTTGTTTTAAAGCAAGCACAATGTGGCCAGTCTCTATGGGCCCGGCCCCTGCTCCAAAGGCAGAGATAAAGAGTCTGGGTGTCTGGCTGGACCAGGACCTCAGTTTTAAAGTTCAGGCCAGGAAGGTTGCAGCCTCCTGCTTCGGCATCCTTATGATGCTCTGTAAAGTGCTCCCCCTTCTCCCCTTCTTGGCTAGAAAGCTGATGATTCAGGCACTAATTTTGTCTCGGATTGACTATGGCAATGCCCTATATCTAGGCGCGCGAAGCTCTGCAATCGCAAAACTCCAGATAGTGCCGAATTGTGCAGCAAGAATGCTCATGGGGATCCCGAGTCGTCACTCTGCGAGGCCCGCTTTGCGGTCCCTCCACTGGCTTCCTATTCAGGAGAGAATCAGCTTCAAGGCCCTGTGCATTGTTCACAGGTCACTTGGAGGGAATGGTCCTCCAATTAATCACTCCTTGGTCCGGCCCTATCGGGCTAACAGGCAGCTGCGTTCAGATGAGCTTTTTCTAGCAGTTCTTCCCAGGATCAAAAAGGCCAGAAGTGGCGGGCAGCTCTTTTCTTACAATGCCGCCAGATTGTGGAACTCGCTCCCTCTGCTTCTGCGGAAGGAACCCAACCATTTGGCCTTCCGCAAACAGCTAAAGGCGTGGCTTTTCCCCTAGGTGTTCCCTTCTGCTTCTATGAACCGCCTTAGCGCTGGGATGCCTCTGGGTAGCTACGCGCTTTAGAAGTGCTGTTTCATTCATTCATTCACCTGCTGGCAGATGTCGCATTTTAAGACATAGTCTTTAATCTGCTTAGTTAACCCAGGCCACCAATAGCATTGTTTCAGTAAAGAAACAGTCTCCGTAACTCCTGCATGTGCAGAACCTATCCCTTTGTGTGCTGCTAGAATTAAACCTAACCTACGATCCATTTTTGGAATTACTCTATCTCCCACTCCAGGAATCTGAGCAAATTGAATGTTATTGGCATCTAACTTGTAGGAGTACTTGAGTGGAAACCTTTTGGTACTGCTCCGCAGTTTTTGTGACAAGCATTGATAGCTACCATAATCTCACCGTCTATTCTCGTTCTAGAACGAGTGATTGCAGCTATGGAAGCCATGCGTACAGCCCCCTTTACGGCTTCATCAGCCAATGAAGTCCCTTCAACATGAACGCCTTCACGCTGATGACTCAGTGTATGTATCACGTGAGCTCTCGGTAGTTCGGTTTTCAACTCCACTACCTGTTCCCATAGCTTTTTATGCTTAATTGTGCCACCTTTTGCATCTTTGAACCCGTTTTGAAACCAGTGCTGCAAATATTCATTGTAAGACTGCACACAGTAAAAGGAATCGCACACAATTAGTGTGGGGAATACTCGATCCGTATTTATCAGTGCCAGTACCAGAGCTTTTAACTCTGCCAGTTGTGCCGTGCAGTCTCCTAGAGATTGCGTTTTTGTGTAACTTGGGTGAAACTTTCCATCCCGCATGCGACCTTTAACGATTGTGCATGCCGCGCTATATTGTTGCTTACTTCCTGTGGCCGGTTGAGCAGATCCATCAGTGTAAATGATATATTCATACTGATTTAGAGGCATTATTTCGTTTGGTAGAGGATATTCTTGCTCGTATTGCAGAAATGCTTGTGTCTTTAAACTTGGGTCGTACCTGTATTCTACATCTGATGCAGTGAGTGAATTAGCCCATTGTATCCATCTCGGATGTAAAGCTTTAGCATTAGGAACGCTTGTCTTTGTCGCAGCCTCTAAGGCTGGAACCGGAGTCACTACTATTATTCATTTCCCCTGAGCCAGTGCTCTTTCTCTCACTACAGCAGTCTGTACTGCTGTCAGAATCTTTTCTGTAGATGCAAAGCGCATCTCAGCATTTGTGTACAAATGTGATTTGTATGCAATTGGTACTGTCTCACCTTCATTATATGTTAGATAGGTGTACCCAGATTGACCCACAACTATACGGATCACCAGGTTGCGTACGTTTACGCGTATCTGTAAGTGTTTGGAAGCTATCATGTCAGCTTGTAAGGACGAAGTGTATCTGTATGTTCCTGTGTCCATTGTTTTACTGAAAAAACAGGTTTTATTAAATCGTAGAAAGGTTTGACTCTTTATGCGTAATCAAAAATGTATGTTCCACCAAAGTTTAGGAATCCCAGAATTGACTGTAAATTTTTCAATGATTTTGGAGGTTGGAGCAGTGCGCATTTTTCTGAAATATTTGCTGCCAGGGTTTTTCCTTCACTTGAAAGCTCATATCCTAAAAACAGGACACTGACATGGGCAATTTTTGATTCTTTAAAGTTGAATTTGTAGCCCTCAGATGCAAATCCCAGAATTATGGTATTTACTCTGTTCAAGTGCTCCTCTAGGTCATTGTCCGTTAGATAAATATCATCCACATAGGACAATGCCTCTTCATCCAAATTTTGAAGTAACTCAGTTACTCTGGCCGAAAACAACCCCGGGCTGTTTTTATACCCTTGGGGGAGTCGACAAAATGCCGCTGAGTCCCTTGCGCTGAGAAGGCTGTCAGATACCTGCTTTCAGGCGCTATATTTTGGCAGAAAAATCCATTTGAGATATCAAGTGTTGTTTTATATTTTTTCCGCACAATGTTATTCATTAATGCGGCACTATGTGCATTTTGGACTGCAAATGTCTTAGTGTAAGTGTTTAAATGTCTATAATCTAAAACTAAACGATATGTATTGTCAGGTTTCATGACCGGAAACAAAGGATTGTTCATTGATGAGGTGCAATTTTCGATCACCCCTTGGTACTCAAGTTGATCTAAGATCTCCCTGACCTGTCTTTTAGCTTCTTGCTTTATTGGATACTGCCTCTGTGCAGTTGGAGTATTTTTTAAAGGAATTATGTGGTGGGTCTAATTCTTGGTTAGTCATTGTTTTTAGAACACTAAATAGTTTTCAAGGAACCCAAGATACAGTGATTATGCACAATTTTAGGAACACTGTGTCCTTCAAGCTTGATTAACCAACAGCCAATAAATAGGATTTTGTAGCCTACTCAGCTGTTGCGGAGTTTGTGCCCACCCACTCCAGACGTCTCTGGTGTTTTGTGAGTAGGGGTCTCTGAGAATAGCACGACTGAACTACTCAGATTCTACTGTTAAATTAGTACCCAACCAACGTTGGTGGCGCCAAGTCGTGTAGTTCCTATATAACCTATACAGGATCTGCGCGTTTGGATAACATAAACTGTGGGATTGGTGGCAGACTGATTCCGTGCACCCCCACCAGATACGTTAGCCTATCTGTATTAGCTAGCTCACAGTGCCACTATAATCTCCTCTTACCAAGGAGAGAATAGATTCTGGCAACCTCAGAACATGACAACCCTGATCCCTCAGAATCGTGGAAACAATATACTACCTTTCGCTCAGTCACTCGTGCTTACTTAGTTTGTCTCAGATAGATACACAGAATAAACAGGCTGGGCGTTTTCAATAAGTATTTATTGAACAGTTGTTATTCTAGTGTAGAATAGATGAGCTGCAACAACCATTAGACAGTAGCAGAGATATATGATTAGCAGTACTACGAAAGTAAAGGGATGGTATAGTTCTACCATCTTGCAGAAATCATGAATATATGCAAGTACATAAAACACATGATAAAAGGTTCGTACTCCTACGATGTCTCCCTAACTAGATGTACCTAAATGTACCTAGCATCTGTGTAGGTGATATGCCAAGAATCCCTCTAGGATCTAGTCAACCCCATTACCTTAGAATGAGAGAATATGGGACCCCGTCCTGGTCTCGAGTTGGACACCCCGCGAGGGATGTTAGACCACTGCGAGCTGGAGCGTCTGCATGCAGGAACCTCAGCGTCTCTGGTCAGTGTGTCAGCCAGGAAGTCTCGTTCTCCTCTATCTTCCTAAGCAAGATGTGCTGTATATATACCCATAGGTCTCTCCAGGGGTCCTACCTTGCTGAGTTACTGTGACGGCCTAAAGGATGATGTTGGGCCTGAACTTTATACAGAGATATTATACAGGAGATGGTAATCCTACTGTTAGTCCTGCTGTGCTTCCAAGAAGCCTCATGCATAATGTATGAGAATCGAACCAGGAAAAAACCCGCGTTCTGAATGCAGTGTCATATCATATCTAGGTAAAAGGTCAGTACCCAAGAACCGTTATGTGTGTAATGTAGGGAAGAATATATGTGAAAGGTTACAAGGTTACCTGCGTCCATATAGGGTACCTATATGGAACATGGTAGCCGGCACTTAATAGAATTGATGGGGCTACATATCTGGAAATGGAACATGAGTTCACATTGCAAGAGGTAGTGGATGCATTAGGCTCTCTGTCTTCGGGTAAAGCCGCAGGTCCGGACAAGATACCCCTGGAGATATATAAACTACTTCAATATGAGCTGGCTCCAATAATGCATGATCTCTTTTTAGATGTGCAATATCATGGAAATCCACCCGCCTCATGGCAGGGAGCGGACATTTTAATTTTGACAAAAAAAGGGAAACCACCAGAACTAGCAGCTTCATATCGCCCGATCTCTTTGATGAATTCTGAGGCCAAGGTGTACTCAAAGATCCTAGCGAATCGACTACAGAGGATCATAATCAAACTAGTCTCACCTTGGCAACACAGCTTTGTTCCGGGTAGGGGGACCACAGATCATATCAGATTAGTTATTTCGCTATTGGACATATCTGAGGTAAAAAGAAGTGATATGGCTGTAGTCCTTCTGGATGCTGAAAAAGCTTTCGATTGGGTGACATGACAATATCTGTGGGGAGTTTTGGCAGAGAGAGGGTTTGGGCCATGATTTAATACTGCTATCCGTGCAATGTATTATAAGCCCTATGCACAGCTACAGATGATGGGCAACACCTCGGGTAAGATTGAAATTGCTAGAGGGATGTGACAGGGGTGCCCCTGCTCCCCAATCCTGTTCGCCGTGTATATCGACCCTTTCATTAATCAGACATTACAAAACCTATCAATTGAACCTGTAATAACTAATGGATATGAGACCAAGATTTTGGTCTATGTGGACGATATTGCTATTATCACATCAGATCCAGAGACAGCAATTAAGGAAGTTGAAGATATGGCGGAGGGATTCTGGAGCAGATCAGGGTATCGTTTGAATAAAGGGAAGACACAAATAATATGCTCACGGCAATGTAAATTTCAAGACCATCGAAAAACTGAGTTGGCCATGTACTTGGGGTTAGCATAAGCCCCATCATGGACGAGATATGGCCTATAAACTTAGATCCGGTCCTTGATGGTGTAGGAACAGAATTAAGGCGCATAGATAAATTACACCTGATAATTATAGGGAGGACCAATGTGTTAAAAATGAAAATATTACCAAAAGTATTATATCTGTTTCGCTCCATCCCCCTGGAATTAGGAGATGACACTATACAAAAAATGAATTCGATGTTTTCTAATTTTTTATGGAATTATCCAAAAACGTGACAGGCACTGAAAACGATGATCCTACCACTAATCAGGGGAGGTTGGGCTGTTCTGAACCTATTGTTTCATTATTGGGCAGCAGCACTGCAGCAGATGGGCAAGTTCCTAATGTCAGGTGATATAAGAGATGGGGACACAGATCTGCCTAATATTTATCATCTAGCCTTGGGAAAAGAGTCGGAGGGGATTTTTCTTAAGCAGCTAGAACCTAGCTACTACAAAAAGACATGATTTAAGTGCATAATGGCGGCACGGAAGATCTGGGGCAAAGTGCTAGATTGTTTAACAAAACCAAGGTATAATAGATATACACCCCTATGGCGATCCTCCCTCTTTCAGGCTGCAATATATGATGCGATGGGCAGAAGTTGGAAGCAGGCCGGTATAGTTAGAATAGCTAACCTATATAATAATACAGATGCTGTTCCATTTGTAGATCTAGTGCACAATCTAGGGATAGATAGTAAAACGCAATTTAAATATTTGCAGATTAGGGAATGTCTTAAGTGTATGCCCAGTGGGTCTATCAACCTGGATAAAATACCAATATTGGAAATATTAAAATGAGGGGCGTGTAGGATTAGGGATTTTTATTCAATCTTAATAGAAACTCTCCCTGATGATTTGGAGAAAAAGGAGGTAAAATGGGCAACAAAGCTAGGAGATTCAGAGATAGATTTGGATATGTCAATTGAAATGGGGAAAAGATTTTCCAATCCGCAAATTTGAAGGCTCAGCATTTTAAAACAATTTTTAACTTATACTACACGCCTGCGAAGCTCTATGGATGGGGAAAGAAGGAAAATGATAAATGTCCCAGATGTCAAATAGAACCAGCTGCCTGTGTACAGATGTTTTTTGCATGTAGTAAGCTGATGCCTTTTAAAATTGGCATAGAGAACTTTTGGCAGCAAACAATGAATAAGAACATTTCTATTAGCCCAGCTTTGATGATGTTAGGGTATGATGAGTGTGTTTACTTAACCCCAGCACAAAAGTACTTTGTATTTATCACAATAGCTGTGGCCAGACTACTGATTGCTACGGCATGGAAAGAGATTGAACCTCCTACTTATCAAGCCAGGCTTTATCGCTTGTTGAATATTCATGTTAAGGAGACCGCTATATATAAGGACAAAGGCTGGCGGACTAGGGAGAGAGGTCGAAGGATGTGGGCACTGATGACAATGTGGCTGAGCAATAAGGCAGGATAGAATGAATTGTTACAGGTATCAGCTGAGAATAAGGGGCCCTTTATGTTAAAGATGAATTAAGTAAAAAAAAGAAAAAGATACACGACGAAATTTGGTTTAAAGCTATGTATTTATAGGATTGTATATGTATAGATGATGGAATAAGCAATCTATTAATCAATAAGTCTGATATGTTGTTTGCAATTGTAAATATCTATTTATATCTTTCTGGAAAAAAAAGGAAACATTTTAGAAAAGGAAAGTGGGAGATTTTAAAAGAATAATCGGAGCTTTCTACTATTTTGCCATTCTTGACATGTAAACAAAAATGCTTAAAACACTTTTTTATTATAGCTTTTCAACATGCTACACAGCAGCCATGCTGCTCTACAACATAGATTGAAGACATCGGCAAAGCCAGTAGCTCTGGCTAATCCCTTCTAAGGTCCCAAATGCGAGACCTTTTGATTATGTCAATGCTTGTTTTAGTTGGGCCCATGTTTCCATAGGAAAAGCGTTTTTTAATTACCTATATTTTTAGTGCCGATTGACGAATCTTCACATTTTTTATTTTTATAAGAGCCCCGATGATTATTGTTGTGCATGAATAGTTTTGGGGTGATCCGTTAAGCGATAGCCGAGAAAAGCGGGGGTCAATAAACGTGCGATAGTCCAAACTGCTGAACGGAATTACACAAAATTTGGCAGAAAGATAGATATTGGTCCGGGGATGTTTTTTTTTTTTATTTGGTGTAAATCCGTTTATTAGTTGCGGAGTTATTAAAAGAAATTCAAATTTGGATATATAGGAGACGCGAAGGCCCTTCAAACCCACCTGATCTTGTGCTGAGAACTGATTTGCTTCCACCTCTCCTGAGCTATTTAATTTTGTAATGGGGGGCGCGTGGCCCCCCTGCCAGGCTGTTCTTGGCCCTGGGGACCACCACCTCCACCGGGCAGGCCCTACTTTGACAAAGGAGGGGGCTACACGGCCCCCCTCCTGAAGCCATAGATGGCCCTGGGGACCCCTCCTGAAGCCATAGATGGCCCTGGGGACCCCTCCTGAAGCCATAGATGGCCCTGGCGACCGCCACCCCCCAGAGCCAGCTCCTGCTATGTCCCAGGGTGCCCATCCTTGGGACATAGATGTTTCCTGTGGCTTGGCGGGAGCTTTAACCGCTCCCACCAACCCACAGCAAACACTCTGCTTCCAGCAAGCGAGAGCGGAGAAATGTTCTCACTTGCTGGAAGTGCAGCATTCATCTATTTCCCTGCCAACTGTCAAGTGAGCAGGGAAACAGACTAATGCATTCAGACACAGGGACCTGCATGTTTAGCAGCTCCCTGTGTCTCAGAGCAATGCTGGCTCTCACAGGAGATGGGGAGCCGGCAGGGACCGTGGGGGCCTTCAGGTCCCAGTCATCAGTGATGTGATATATGTATATATGTATTTATCTCCAAAGTAGAGATAACTCCTCCTGGAACCCCAGACCCATGAGTGGTGGGGCGTGATACCAGTGGAGCATACCAACCTGTCAATATAAACCACAAATACAGATGCTCACTCGGGACATAGTATAGTTGAAGAAAGGATTTACTTCAAAATCTTTGTTATGCATTTCAACTGACTTGCAGTCTTGCTCACATGCATATATATAAAGGGTATAGGGGGTTTCTCTTACCTGAGATATACTTACATTTTTGTTGCAGAGGAATGCGTGGTAAAGGCATAAGTGTGGTAAAGGACGTGTGATAGAGGCATGCGAGGTAAAGACATGCGTGGTTCCATCATACATCCATCAGGCTGTCTCGTATATGGTCCTAACGTTCCCTTTCCCACTGGTGATGGTCTTAGTCGAAATCAGGTGTCAGGTGGATCAGTTTCTAGGGACCTCTGGCTTTCACCAAAAGCCATCATAGCTCTCTGTTGAGAAGATTCCTCTCAAACCAAGGCCTGGATGTCTTGCTGTTGATACTTCTGTAGCAAGGATTTTTTTAAATGGTGGGGTAGCTAACCCCACGCATAACCATCCCTTTTTCGCTGCTGGGCTTGGGACTGGCCATGGCGGAGTTCTTAGCCTTTCGACAGCCTTTTATTTGTTTTGAAGGACTATTGGATGGCCAGACAGTGAATACCACATAAATTATGCAGTGCATTAGGGCCTGTTTACTTTCTGTAATGCTCATAACATTCATAAAGGCTGTGAATAGGTGTGGTAGCTGCTAACATTGTCTAACCCTAATTGACCCCATGGTCACCCATGCCACACACTTCACCTGGTACATATGGCTTGGAAAATATGATATATTTGTGGATCTTCAGAAATACTTATAGGATTTTTTCTACCAGAAGTGTCTGGTAGTCCTGATTTTGGTATTAATCTTTTCTGCATTCTGATGAAAAATTGAAAATGTGTGCAAATAAGTGACACATGCACAAAACATTTGTGAATTAGGCGTCCCACATCAAAGCCTTCTGTCATCCAAGTTCATAACTTTAGCTCTTCTTAATTTAAAAAAAAAAACCTATTATTGTTCCAGTGGAAGACGGGTGGATATTGCCAGACAGTTGCCAGGTTTTTGACATTCGAGACGTGTTAGAAGTTTGTTCTTTTCTCTCAGAATGAAATGTTGGACTGAAAACAATATAGCAGCTTCCAAAATGTGTCATGTCTTTGTAACCTTTTCAAAGCAAAATCTTTGAAAGGTAGAGACACAGACTGCAGCTCTGCACCAGAACTGAAGATATTTGAGATAGAAAAACAAAACCATCAAGACTGTTTCAAATTTGATTTCATATGTTTTGATAAACGGTTTAATTACAATTTCAATGCTTTAAAAATTAAAATTAAATTATACACATTTTATCTGGATGGCCCTGCTATTAATTACTGATATTAAGGTGTGAATATGGCAACCTCTGCCTCTGTTAGGTGAAGGGCAAGATTAAATGTAACATGGCTTATGCACCTACCTGCCAAATGATTTTGATGCTTACTTAAAAATGATGTGCCCACTTTTTCTCTATTGCATATCTGTAGTTACCACTTTAACCCATATTTGTTGCAAAATTATCTGATTTCATCAGTGTATGAACAAATATATATTCCTGTAAATGTTGTAATGTGTCTGAATTAAACAAACTAAGGACAGTTAACACTAGTGAAGCATTATATTTGCTCCAACATGTTTGCTGTACTCACTCACTCACCCACTCACTCATATGACTGATGTTTACCACTTGAAGTTGCTACTGAGAGAAAGTGGAGCAGTAATCCAGGTAATCAGATCAGATCCACATGTGCATGTGTTAGGAGGGATGTAATAGTATGATCCAATGTGCTCGGAGTAAAAGACGATGAGGACATCAGATTGAAGAAAAGGTATAGCTCTGTTAGACCTGTAATCCTTAGAGTGGTCTTACCCCAAACTTTTTGCCTGCTTACCTCCTTACTTTTTGTGTATCTTTTTGTTGGCCTTGGGACTCTGAGCACTTTTCCACTGCTGACCAGTACTAAAGTGCATTTGCTTCTCCCCTAAACATGGTGACATTGGTGTATACACAATTGACATATTTAGTTTACTTGTAAGACCCTTGTAAAGTGGTATACCATATACCCAGAGCCTGTAACCTAAATGCTACTAGTGGGCCTGCAGCATTGATTGTGCCACCCACACAAGTAGTCTTTCAAACCTGTCTCAGGCCTGCCATTGCAAGGCCTGTGTGTGCAGTTTACTTCCATACCAGCTTGGCTTTTAAATCCACTTGCCAACCATTAACCTTCCCTTTTATTACACATACGTCACCCCTAAGATAGGCCCTAGGTAGACCTCAGGAGAGGATTCTGCGTAAGTAAAAGGTAGGACATGCACTCTTATGTTTTGCATGTTCTGGTAGTGACAAACACACAAATGTGTTGTTCAGTACTGTGAGGCCTACTCCTCTCATAGGCTAGCATTGAGAATATCTAAAACACTTTTAAGAGGTAATTCCTGATCAGAAATGAGTAGCTACATCATGTTTTATATCTTTGGAATGGTAATGATAAATCATCTTTTTTGGTAAAGTTGGATTTAGCATTCCTATTTTGGAAATGCCACTTTTAGAAAGTGGGCATTTCTCTGCTCTTACTGCTCTGTGTGCCTTGCAGCCTGTCTCCAATACATGTCAGGGTGGGTGACAGCTACACTTTGTGCATTATATCTAGATAGCCACAAACACAGGAAGGGTAAGGTGGGACAGAGAACTCATCTGCATTTATCTGCATTCTGATAGCTCTTTCTGGGCAGGACGAAAGGGGAGAGCTGAGACTTACACATGAATAGGCAGTATCCTGCATCCCACACAAAGGGCTGATTACCCCCTACTGATAGTCTGAAGCCCGGACTGGGAAGAAAGGGCCTGTGTGCACTTCAAAAACCCTTCTTTGAAGTCACCCCCACTTCAAATGCACAACTGAGTATAAGTACTGGGCCTCTGACCCTATTAAGACAGTACACTACTGTACCTGTGAAGAATTTTGCCAGGAGTAAAGATTGCTGTGCTACAAGGATTGCCACCCAGCATGGCTGCTGCTCTGGAGGAGCTGCTTTTCTGCTTTGCTGTGCTGCCCTGCTGCCTGCTGTTCTCTGCTCTGCTAAGGACAAGGACTGGACCCATCTCACTTGAACTCAGAGTGACTCCAAGGGCTTGCTGGCTTGACCCTGTTCTGAAGTTTAAGGGCCATCATAGACTTCCTTCAACCCTGTAACAGCACTAGGACTCTGCCATCTATGAGTCCTGCCCTGCCAAGTGGTGCTAATCCAGTCCTGGGCCCTTGAAAGGTAACTTTACTGTCCAGAAGCATCAAAATCGATGCAGTGACGGCTTTGCACAGATCAGAACCAATGCAATGTCCTTTGATGCTGATGCAGGAGCTTGACAACGATGGACATCGCTGCTTGACATGGACACAGTGCCTGCATAATAAAAGGTTTCATCGACAAAGTCTTCATCAACTTCGTGGATCAGAACCGACGCATCGCCTGCATCCACGGGATCGACGATGACGCATCGCCTCCTGAGCTCATCGCATCAAGGCTTTGCTGTCGATTCTTTCTCCATCCAAGGTTCTTTTTCAGTGGGACCTGCATAAGTCCTGTAGCAAGCCTGCCCTCCATCGTGGTCGGCCTGAACTTTGGATTTACCCCAGTCCAGCGCAACCTAAAATAACCCCTAAGTGCTATTTGTTTCTAAGCACTACTTTTTGATTTATTCTTTGAAAATTCATAACTCCGGTTCGACTTACATTTTTGTCATTTTTGTCTTGTTTTGCTCATAGAAATAGAATCTAATTTTCTAACCCTGTGTGGAGTGTTTTTGTGGTTTAGTTATTGTGCTACTGTGTGTGTGTGTTTTGCACAAATACTTTACACCTTGCCTCTTTTGATAAGCCTGACTGCTCTGTGCCAAACTACCAGAGGGTGAGCACAGGTTATCTGTTAGTGTGTAACTAACTTATACTGACTAGAGTGGTGGTTACTACTTGTACAGGGTGCAAACTTTGACAACCAGAAACCCGAATTTCTAACAAGCTCATTGTAAAGGGCTGCTGCCTTTTTGCAGTCATGGCATGCAGAGGGGTAGAGGAAGATGTAGGCCAAATGGCAGCTAGGCAGGGACAAAAGTAAAATAACAGTGGTCTTTGACAGAGACTACTGGGGGAATAACTTCAGAAACACAGATGGAAGGAGAGGAGAAATAAATTAAAATGGCAATGCACAACCCTCTAGACTACCTTGTATGCCATGCGGTATGGTTTTGAAAGTATGCTTGATCTCCCAAGAGCAGAGGGCTGGTGTATGCATTGGAGCACTACCCAGTGGGCACTGAAACCCATAGAAGATACCAAAGTAGGAACATTACTATACGTTTCTTTTCAGCATTAGGACCACATGCCAAACCAACACCTCCATCGAGAAAGACAGCCCAACATCATAACATGAATAACAAGTGAAAATAGAGGATCCATTGTGAAAGAGATGTATAGATTAGGCTTGGGCGTAATTTCAATTGTGCTGGAGTAATCTGAGTAATTCTGGTAATTCTGCGTTACTCTTTGACTTGAAATTACTGATAAATACACAATTACTCCTGCTCTCATAATCATGATTCATTTCAGGGGGAAAAATGCACAAAATGCATCTATGCACCCATTTTGAACAAAAGGGTGCATTGTGAGCTAAGCAAATAGCGCTAAATGCTGAGAGTAAGTTGGGGGAAAATCCTACTCAAAAAGCACATTTAGCACTATTTCTTAGTGCAAAATGCATTCTCATGCCCATTTTGAAGGTGAGGGGGCATTTTGCACTTAGAAAAAAGTGCTAAATGGCAGGAGTAAGTTGGGGTAAACATCCTACCACAAGAGCACATTTAGCAAGTGCGAGTGGCTCCGGCACCCGCTATTCATGCTCTGTTGCATTTAGCTTTTATTTCTTGGTGCAAAATGCATTCTTTTACCCATTTTGGACACAAGAAAACATTTTTGTGCTAAGAAATACCACTAGATGCAGAATTACTCTTCTGGCTTAATTAAGCGTAGTCTTGTGGAATTCTATGATAATTCAGGGTGATTACTCTAAACTGAATTATGTGAGGTATGCCCACCCCAAGCATAGATAACCAGTGTTTAATAGCAAAGCATGGTAAATAACAATAGAATCCTGTAGTGTGTATAGCATGTAAAATAAACACCAAGGGGCATATTATCGAAGGTCAGTATCGCCACTTTAGCGGCACTTTTTGCCGCTAAAGCGGCGATTTTTTTATCGCCCTATCAGCAATTTGTCGCTAACAGGCGTTAGCGACAGCTTTCTGGCGATAGCGGCCCGTTTTCCCATCGCCTTGCATGCCAGCGATAAATATCGCTAATGACATGCAAGGTAGGCGTTCCCAACTAAAAGCGACTGGAAACAGTCGCTAACACAACTTCTCCCTATTAGCAACGCAGGCGAAGCGATAAAAAAATTCGCGCTAAGCGCGAATATCGCTAGAATATAACACCTGCTAAAAACATGACTTACCTGTTTGTAGAATAGGAGGTGGATTGTCAGCCTAAGTCCCCCATGGCGTTAATGCGTGAATATCGCTGGATTTCCAGTGATATTCACGCATTTCGCTTCTATCGCTGGATATTTTATCGCATTGGAGATAAACCTTGCTAATAGCATGTTATCTCCGCGATAATATCCAGCGATAGGCGGCGTTAAGAAAATGCGCGCTAAGCGCGGTTAGCGATAATTTTCGCCTGTTGTTGCTAATATCCCCCCAAATGCCTAAGCAGGACACTTTAAGGAAACTGAAGATGAAACGCCGTAAATATATTGAAAAGTTACTGCAGAGCACATAAGAGAATGTACTGTGAGCCCGTGTCAAAATTATGACATACATACATTGTAGAAATCCCAGGGTGAGTATGACTTTATAAAACCAGTTCTTTAATTCACAGAAAAACTGTAGAATTTTAGCAATTAAGACAGGGTAGAGGATGCTGACCTTGTGCAAATCCAGAAGCTGGAAGAGATTCTGAGAAGATGCTAGATGACTCTATGATCCCATAGGTACGAAAAAATGTGCTTCATATCTTTTACCTCATTGTGTCGTATTACGCTATGAGTAAAATAATTCTCAAGCATCAAATCTTTAGATTGAAAAACAGAAAAAATAGGAAAAGCTAACATTTTAATGCTATGGTACTTCTTTTAGAAACATTTAAACTCCTGCCAAAATGCAAAGGGCTTTAAAAGAGAGGGAATCCTCATAATGGTTCAAAAAGGCCAAGCAAGATGATTCCTGTTTATGCCTCCAAAACTGGTATAGAATGGTTTCTTCAGCAAAAGTCAGAAAAAAGGTAAGGAAGGTTTTGCACAAGTCACACAAGAACTCGAAGTGTGTGATATAATGCCTTTGCCCAATTTTATGTGAATGTTTACAGAATAAACAAGTGGACATATGTGAAAGGAGAGGTAACGTCTCAGAACACATAAATGTA
Organism: Calotriton arnoldi; assembly: GCA_963921515.1. Taxonomy (NCBI): domain Eukaryota; kingdom Metazoa; phylum Chordata; class Amphibia; order Caudata; family Salamandridae; genus Calotriton; species Calotriton arnoldi. Next base: position 892,028 of record CAWUFW010007397.1, on the reverse strand, counting down.
AAATGAACACACGGAATACAAAATCCTTAGCAAAGCCCTTGCTAACCGGCTGCTGCCTGCTCTACCTGCTCTTATACACCGGGACCAATGTGGGTTCCTACCAGACAGGAGTACATCTCTCAACATTAGGAGGCTACATCACCTAATGACGGCCACTCCGGTGGAATATCACAATGCAGGATGTTTGGCCCTGGACCTCAGACAGGCCTTTGACTCAATAACTTGGGAGTATATGTTTGCGGCTTTATCACGCTTTGGCCTCCCACTGGAGTTCATCCGATGGGTGCGGCTGTTGTATACAGAACCTACAGCGAGAGCCCGCACAGGCAGATGCATCTCCCGGGAATATGAGGTACACAGGGGCACGAGACAGGGGTGCCCGCTCTCTCCCCTGCTCTTTGTTCTTACGCTGGAGCCATTGGCTATTGCCCTGAGACAGTCGTTCGACGACTTGGGGATAACTATACAAGGTGTGCCACACTTGACATCTATATACGCAGATGACATCCTCGTATACCTCCGAGACCTGGAAGGGGGGGCGGGCCCTCTCCCCGGTATTTTTGAAGCCTTCGAGGCTATATCGGGCCTAGCTATTAACGCCGGGAAATCGCACGCCTTTTACTTCCGAGATGGTCCGCGGCCAGACGGAATCCAATTTGGTACATACCACATACCTGTAGCGCAGGACACCTTTAAATATCTGGGAGTCCAAATTTACAGAGATCCCACAGACCTACTGGAGGGTAACTTAATGAAAGCAATTGCATCCCTCCGCTCCAGCATTGCCTTTTGGATATCCCTGCCATTGTCAGTGATGGGGAGGATAGCCATCTCCAAGATGGTGATGTTACCTCGCCTGCTGTATTACTTTGCTAATTTACCCTTGACACTGCCTCTACCCATCTTCCACACGTTGGACAAGCTACTACTAGAACTTATATGGGGCGCGGGTAGGCGCAGACTGAGTCTCAAGAAACTACAGCTGGCAACGGACAGGGGAGGTCTGGGTGTCCCCGATTTCCGGGCTTATTATTATGCTGCACAACTGCAATGGCTGTCCAATTGGACGGCGGGCAGGAACCTAGTAGAAATTGGCTACGACACGCGGAAAATAGAGCGCGGTACGTTACATACCCTGCTGCTCCCCAAAGAGAAAATACCGACGGGCGCACCCCCGCTGTTATTAACGGCACTAAGGTGCTGGAAAAAAGCAGTGCAGTACACTTCAGCCACGGTTCCCTATGCCAACAACATTCCACTACTGGGGTTACCCGTTGCGGGTGATCGTCTTACCATAGCCAGACTGCATGACTGGATAGAGGCTGGAGTGGCAGAAGTGGGTTCCTTCTTTGGGGATGGAGTGCTTCTGGACCATGCCGCATTTATAAAAACCACAGGCGCCCCGGATCACCTGTAACTCATACACGCAGCAATAGCAAATTACATTCGGAGGACATGGGCACCTCAGCGTAGTGAGCCCCCACAACATGAGATGGTACACCTACTTTACCATATGGGGAGGGGGGGACATCTCATCAAATGGTTATATATGGGTATTAGAGCGCAGGCCTCAGTACAACTTATAGGTCTCCGGGAACAAAGGGCAGAGTCCATGGGCAAAGAAATTACAGACGATGCTTGGTCAAGTATCCTAGAGCACCCGAAAAGGGTTTCCCGTAATGCCAAGCTCAAATATATACAAACTATGGTTCTGCACAGGGCATACTTAACACCGAAAAGAATACACCGCATGTTCCCAGACGCTCAACACTGCTGCCCGAGATGTGGAGCGGAGGAGGCGGGCTTTGTCCACATGTTGTGGGACTGTCCGCACCTCAGAGACTATTGGAGTCAAACCTGTGCGATACTTGCGGACATCCCAGACCTCACACTGACGAACGACATTTCGGAATGCTTATTGGATCTCCGCAAACGCACTAAGGCCCAGAGGGTACACCTGCGCTTCCTGGACCTGGCCACGATACTGGCGATTAGAGCCATCACCATGAGGTGGAAGTCCCCGAGAGGCCCCCTGGTATACATGTGGTGGGAGGAGGTAATACGATGGGGAGGCGCAGAGAGCGCGGCCCTTAGGAGGGAAGAAGCGCAAGCTTTGCGTAAACATCCCATTTCTATGACCTGGGATATTATGCTGGAGAACCTCAAACAACTGGAGATCCCCCACACCTTCACTAACCAGACTGTGTGAACATACACACACCCTGACATACGTTGACAGCAATGGACCGATTGCCCCACAAGCCAAAAAATAATACACGACAATGGGTAGGACAGGAATGCCAGAAAACACTGGACCGAAATATTGGCAGCTTAAATAAATAAAACCAGGACCAGGAATGGGGAGGGAGGAGGGAGGGGGTTGGGAAAGTTCAATGGGTGCACGGCTATGTTGAAAACATGGAGATTCATTGATATCATTTGGGACTGGAGTCGGACATCCCCTATTTCTTTTTTGTCCCTCCACATGATAATATGTACATACTGTTGTCAGTTAGACTGATATGCGATTGTACCCGATTAAAAGTAGAATATGCTCAGGATAATACTCTACAATGAAAGAAAAACGAAAATGCTTTGGATGTATTTGTAATACTGTCAATTCTATAGCCGATGCAACAATAAAGTTTGTGTTTAAAAAAAAAAATGTAAAATGAACACGGCCAACCCTCTAAGATACCCTCAAAAATAAAACAAAAATCAATTTTCTACCCAACTTTACACTCTTCTTCCTCAATCCCACATCATTACACACAAAAGAGAGATTTTGAAGAACATATTTTGGGAAGAGCAGTTTGCTTGAATTATAACAAAAAAATATAAAATCAGTGATCAGAAATGACCTCTCTCGGTTTCCGATCTGCGCTGTCAGCAATGCATGCATTAACTTAGAGAACTTCTAAGTTATATGTATGAACTTCAGACACTACAAGCACATAGAGCAGTCAAATAGCTCTGCCCTGAGCCAATAGAACTGGTCATTATACAGCCCCTGGTATACTAGGCAGCTTGGACTTGTATTATGCTGTGAGCTGCGCATGCTGTGCCTAAAAACTGTTATCTATTTTGTGTCTAAAATAAAATGCCTTGTTGTAACGCTTTGATAAGTACACTGTAAATGTGTGTGTAGGTTTTGCACATAGGTAGAAGTAAAAATCTGAAAGGTAAGTGTTAGGAGAACACTTGCGTAGTAGAAATGTTCAGTTCACTTTATTGCATCCACCATATAACAGCACAGCTCAAGGCGCCAGCTCTTCTCTATCAACTGTCTTCCCATTCATCCAAAGTGCATTCTACATGATGTATACAAGACACCAAGGCCTACATCATAATGTAGACCAGGAACATGCTTTCAGATAACAGGCCACAACGCTCCTCCTCAACAATAAAACAAGATAAACAACTTAAACATCTAAAACAAATCACAAAATAGTATGCGGAGTACTAGTGATAACTTGGAACGGGAAGCAATTTCATTGCACAGGTAATAACATATCAATGAACAGGAAAGCAATTTCAAGGCACAGGTATTAACATATCAATATAACAGGGAAAAGAAAAATTACCAACAATAGGGAAAATAAAAAAGGAAACAAAAAAGACTTTTAGGATAAAGACACTTTCACAGGAAATAAGAGTAAATCACACATAGTCCTTGAGATAAGTGGGTCTCTTCCTGGTACGTGTTCCTACAGATGGTAACTTTGTAGGTAAACCCTGCTCCACTACTCCATTGTGTTCAGAGTTGATGATTTGTTCACTCCTATTACACGCAGAAGCTCCCCCTCTTCCCTCAACACACAAGGCGCACTTTGCCAAGTGAGACATACTCCACATCTCACCATTTTCTAAAAGCACCACATTTTTCCTGACTTCAACAATTCAGGATGGTCCTACGAACTTGGACCCTCCCAATACAGACCACCTGGGTTGCTTGACATAAGCAAACTCCCCTACCTGTCATGACCTATGAACAACACCATGTTTAGAATCAAAGCGTTTTCTGTACTCCTTTTGATGTTCCACCACTCTATCCCTGTTAGAATTCACTGTTTCCCTCTCCCATTTCAATTATTTAGGATTGAGTTTGGACCCTGCCATGCGTCCTTTCAAACTATGAAAAGGAGAAGTTTCTGTCAAAATGTTGGGAGTGGTGCGGTGTGCCCACAATTTCTCTCTCAACAGTTTCCTGAGAGATACTCTGTTTGCCACAGCAACTTGGGCATAATCTCTCACTAAACTATTCATTTTTTCCATCAAACCATTTGCCTGGGAGAATACAGAGCAGGATGTTGATGCTCAATAGACAAATCTTGAAGGAAACTCCTCATCTCCTCAGACATGAACTGAACCCCATTATCAGTAACAATGATCTTTGGTATCTCTTCACAGGCAAACATATCTTTTAGAAATTCCATTACACTTGTGGTGGTGATAGAGTTTGTACAGCAAGCAATTACCCACTTGGACATATAGTCAACCAGCACAAAAACAAACCTTTCCCCAGGAGCCAGCAAATTGAAAGGCCCAACAATGTCCAAACCCAGTTTACACCAAGGCTCATCTGGTACCTCCACAGGGGAGAAAGTTGCAGTTCTCACCACCTTAGATTTGTCACTTCCTGCACACAACCAACAGTCTCTTACAGTGCTTTCCGTCTGTGTGTCAAGGCCTGGCCACTAATGACTCTCCCTTATTCTTGCTTTGGTGAGATTGTGGCACAGATACCACTCATGTGCTAAGTTCATTATCTTACTTCTCAAACCAACTAGTGGAATCAGGCTGTCACCCCTGAACAGCATACCATCCAGAATACTTAACTCCTCCTTCACTCCACAGAACTTTTTCTCCTCCTCCGACAAAAAACTGCGATTAGGCCAACCTTCAACAGCGTGTTTTTTCACCACCCCCCAGTTTGCATCTTGTTCACATTCTTCATTCCATTCTATTTCATTTAATGCTGACTCCATCACCCACATCACCGAAATCTCAGTTTCCAGAAATGCTTTATCCTCCAAAGGTAGTCTAGAGAGACAATCCACAGCAGCATTGCGAAGACCAGAATACTTCACTTTGAAATTAGCATCGAGTACACCTTCAACCCATCTCTTGATCCTGGGGGTTGCTCTCTCTGAACCTTTACATGTAAAGAGTTACACCAAAGGTTTGTGGTCTGACCTCAAAGCGAAAGGCAGACCCCAGAGGAAAAATTTTAAGTGATGGATTGCCCAAACACATGCAAGTGCCTCCTGCTCAAAAACAGAATATCTCTCCTCAGCTCCTTTGAGAGAGCGTGAGGCAAATGCTACAACCTTTTCTTCACCATCTACAATTTGGGCTTAGACTGAGGCTAGCATCCATTGTTAAGATGGTTTTCTTGGTTACTCCAAAATGTCCCAGGCTGGGCATGCTCCCAATTATTTCATTAACTGTCAAAAAAGCTGTTTCACTCTCAGCCAACCATTGAAACTTGGCGCCCTTCTCCAGCATGGCTCTCAAAGGCAACACCATAGCAGCAAATCCCTGAACAAATTTAGAGTGGTATTTGTCCAGTCCAAGGAATGGCCGGACACCATCTTTGTCCACAGGAGCATGAGATGTGGTGATGGACTCTGTTAAGTGTACCTTGGGCCTGATACCTTCCCCTGAGATAGTGTGCCCAATGTAAGACACAGTGCCCACTCAAAATTTGCACTTCTCACATTTTAATGTGAGTCCAGGCTTGCTCTGTCCTTGCCATATACCAGGATGTCATTCTGGAAGAAAACAAATTGCTGACTCCCTCCAGGACTCCGTTCAGTAACCTTTGAAAACATGTAGCCACCGAAGCCAAACCAAAAGGCATTCTTTTAGACAAGAAAGCTCACACAGGTATCACAAAATATGTGAGATGGCGTGAGTCTTTATGCAACACGATACCTGAATAACTGGATCCCATTTAACATAGACAACCTCTCTGTTATGTTGGGAAGGGGCTGACAGTCCACCCAAATACACTGATTGAGGTCTCTGAGGTCTACACACATTCTCAATTTGGACCCATTGTCCTTGGGTGCGAGAACCACTAGGGCCAACCATTCTGATGATTCAATCTCTTCCACCAAATCCAGTTGCTTCAATTTGTCCAATTCTTCCTTCAAGGGGACCAACATAAAGTTGGGAACCTTCCGAGCGTTATGAACTACAGGTTTAGCACCGGTCTTGAGGATGATCTTGTGTTCAAATTCCCTCAGAGACCCTAAACCTTCCCTGAAAGCGTCAGAAAAGTCTTCAACCACATCTTCATCCTCACCAACATTGACACTAACCATGACTTGGTCTCTGGCATTGGGATTTAGAGTAATCCCTAAATTATTTTTGTGCCACCACCCTAAAAGGTTGTCTTTGCGTTTAGCCAAATATACTTTCCCTACTGTTTCACGACCCTTAAAATGTATCTTCATTATGGTGTAACCAATAATATCAATTTTCACACCACCATAGCCACCAGGGGGTATATCTGGAGCACACAATTGTATATTTTAAAACCCAAAGATGTGCTCCCAGTTTATGTCACCAATGAGAGTGAATGGAGAACCCGAGTCTGCTAGAACAGTGATCTCTTTGCCATCCACAAGTATCTGGCACTCTGGCATTACAACACGGCTAACATTCACTTCTTCACCCATCTGATATACACCAACGGTTTGATCCTGTGATACAAAATTATAGCCTGCTGATGTACCTCTGGCTGGTCATGAATGTGATGCACTTTTGTATTTTGACACACTCCTGCCAGGTGTCCTCTTTTGCAACACGCCCTGCAAGATACATTTCTGGCATAGCCATTGGGGCTGTTAGATAAATGTTTGGGATTACCAAACCTAAAATATTTAATTCTTTTCATCTCATTTGTTTCACAACATCCTTCGTGTCTTTAATGGCATTACCTTTGCTTTTAGCATCAGAACTATTACCCCTGATACTGGTAGTTCCTACTTTATGTACCATAACATGACATTCGTCATCTTCATCAGTACTTAATGTGAAGAGAGCTTCACTCTCATCAGAAGTGGTAGATCTATCCCGCATCTCCATGACCCACCCCGTTGTGAGATCCTTACTCTCCACTATATCCATTGCATCTCTTAGCAAGGGCTTTTTCATGAGCAATTTCTCCTGTACCCTGAGGCTATTAGTACAGCGTACCAATTAATCTCTAATTAATGACTCTGTTAAATCATCAAACTCACAAATACGTGCTAAACTCTTGAGTGATGCTATATAATTGCCCACTTTCTCTGTCTTGTTCTGAACTCTCGTAAAGAATTTGTGTCTCACCATAACTACATTGATCCTAGGACCAAAGTGTTTCTCCAACATCATCATAGACATCATAAAAATATCACCAGGGTTCCCTTCAGCATTTCCTATGGTGATCTCTTCCAAACTTTCATAAATGTTACACCCCTCAATACCTAGATTACGCAATAAAACTCCTTGTTTTCTTGCTGTTGAGAACTTTTCTCCTACTATTACAAATAAATAAGAGTCAACTAGTTTTTCCACTTGTTCCACAGTAGGATTGGATCACCTGCTTTTGAGAGAAATTGCAGAGGCAGAGCCATACTTTCTGTTGCCATTGCCTGCATGAAACGTCAACTTGGATCCTCAAATAATTAATAATACAACAATATAAAATAACTAACTGAAACAATAAGTTACCACAATAAGTTAACAAAAAGAATTCAAATAACAACTATGACTATCTGTGCTCAGATAAAAGGTGAACAGACAGTCTTCAAATGTTGCTGTGCATTGGCAGTGAATGAAAAGAATGAGAGAAGGAAGAAAAAAACAATGAAAGAAAAAAAAACCAGTAAAACCTTACTGATGTAGCCATAGGTGTACCAGTTTATCTATGGGTGGTAAAACAGATGTTATCATCTGTTCTCTGTTGGTTGGTAAAAAGGGGAAACACTGTTCTCATGCGCACTTGTCCAAAATGAATGACAACACTGGTTAGCAAACCAGTGTTTTATAACTTTTATGTGCCAGCGAACTACTTCCTGGTCATGTACATCAGCTGGCAAATGAGCCTACTTCCTTTCCGAAGAGAGCTCGGGAGACACGCCGGTTTCACTGAACGCATTCATCAACCTGGGCCCACACAGCACCGATGACGACTCTGGCAGCCGGTCGTGCAGGGAGTACGCATCAATCTCAGCACGCTCTGTACACACGCGTCTACTGCTAACACCGGCTACGGTAAGAGTTCCTTAGCAACCCCGGGGTCCCACACACTGTTAGTTTCAAATCCCCCATCTCTTCGTGACATCGGCTAATGATAAAGGCTAAAGGTGCCCGTTTATGAATAAAATACAATTTTCAAAATGTTCCTAATGCACAGCACAGCACAAAGGGCACCGTTGGCTGTTAAATGTCCAACATCCACGACTAAATCAAAGTCACCGGAACCAACTCACAGCCAATATAAGAGTTAAAGTTCTTTTAAAATCCAAGGAAGAACAACTTTATACGCTGGGTTTTTCAGTGTTTGCCTCAACTCGTTGCCAATGTTAAGAGAACACTTAACGCAGTAGAAATGTTCAGTTTTCTTCTTTGCATCCACTGTGTTACAGCACATCTCACAACACCAGCTCTCCTCTACCAACTGTCCTCCCACTTACCCACAGTGCATTCTACATGATGTATACAAGACTCCAAGGCCTACATCATAATGTAGGCAAGAAACATGCTTTCAGATAACAAGCAACAACAGGTAGCTTAAAGGAAATTGATTGCCCAACTTACAGCCGCCGCCCGTGCAGGTAAGAGCGGTAGGGCTGGGTGGGGGGAATTTTGACAGTCAACGAGGGAAAATTAATTATTTATTTAATATTCCCTTGTGGTCGTCTGTCGAATTCCCCTCCAACCCGGCCCCACCGCCCTACCGCTCTTACCTGCACGGGCCGCGGCTGCAAACGTATGTACAGAAAATAGCATATGTTTATAAGTTGCCATATCGCTTGCTTGAAATTTAGCAATACAGTTTGCAAAGGATTTTAATCCAGCTTCTGTGGCTGAAATCCCTATGTCTTTTACCGAAATGTACCACAGCACACCTAGGGGCATATCACCAAGGATTTGCAATAATTATCGCAAAGCGCGCTTAGCGCTGTTTTTTTTATCGCCGGCTATCGCTGGATTTCATCGCGGAGATAACGCGTAATTATCAACGCTTATCTCCAAGGCAATAAAAAATCCAGCGATAGCGGCGAAACCCAGCAATAGCACGAGAAATCCAGCGATAAATTCACTGCGCTAATGAAAAGCTTGCTAATAGGCAGGTGAGGACTTAACCTTACAATCCACCTCCCATTGACAAGATGGTTAAGTCAAGTTTTTATCAGGTGTTAAATTCCAGCGATAATCGCGGTTAGCGCGAATTTTTATCGCTCGCGGGCATTGATAATAGGGGAAGTTGTGTTTGCGACTGTTTGCAGTTGCTTTTAGTTGGGAACGCCTACTTTGCATGTCATTAGCGATAATTATCGCTGACATGCAAAGCGGCAACAAAACGGCCGCTATCGCCATTAAGCTGTCGCTAACAGCTGTTAGCGACAGCTTGCTAATAGGGCGATAAAAATATTGCCGCTTTATCGGCAAAAAGTGCCGCTAAAGTGGCGATACTGCCCTTGATAATATGCCCCTAGTTCCCCTGACTCACAGTGGCCAAATGCCTGGCTTTAAAGAAGAGCATTTCAATGCCTTCATAAAACACCTCTTTTTAGCTACCACTTGGACATAATACAATACTTTTGAGCATTACTGTCTACTTTTGTTGAGGGGTGCTAAAACACACCGAGTATATTGGATCTTCTTCAGGCACCCTCCAACATTGTTATATTACACATGCGCAGCTGACCTACAAACCTCATCACTCCCTTTTTTTTCAGAGTCCTGTCCCATCAAGGTATTTCTCTCCCCCTGAAAGTGACAGAGAGGACAAATCACCACCTCTTCAACATGTCACATTTGACCATACGAACTCCAATTAGCTTTGATTAAATCCTCAATCCATGGAGAAACACATGTTTATAGATAATAATATTATAGTTTGTCAGTTGATATTAAGGCCTGTATTCTGAAAAGAATGGAACCAAGCAGAATAAATAAAATATATCCTTTTCGACTGAGAAAATCAGGGGTTACTATATTGGGAGGGGGGGGGGTCCATTTATTTCATCCAGTGAAGATTCTGACCTGCAGTTTCTGGTCTGTTTGTTACTGTTCTACTGCACGGTATCTTTGGATTACTTAAAAGATATAATTTCTTATGCGATACCACTTTAAGGGCCAGATGTACGACCATACTAAATTGTGACTCGCAATTTGCGCTAGTTTGCGAGTCGCAATTTAGTATGTACAACAGTGTCAGAGACACTGATTGCGATTCCCAATGGGGTCGCAAAATGTGAGGCTCATTAATATTAATGAGGCACTCGCATTTTGTGACCCCATTGAAATGGCTGGCCTCCCAGGGATGGTGGCCTGCTGGGCTCAGCAGACCTCCATGTCTGGGACTGCTTTTTAAATAAAGCAGCTTTTTTTAAATGCAGCCCGTTTTCCTTAAAGGAAAACGGGATGCATTTAAAAAAATGTAAATAAAACATTGAAGTAGGTGGTAATTGCGAGTGTTTTGCGACTGCAATTGCGGTTGCAAAACATTAGTACATGGGTTAGAGAGCGGCTATTTGGAAGGGAACGCCCCTTCTAGATAGCGAGTCTCCAAACACTTTTTTGCGGGTCGCAATTCATTTGCGACTCCCAAAATTGTGTTAGTACGTGGCCATACCAATTTTAGCATGCGCAAACGGGTCGCTAACCCGTGTGCGCATGCTAAACTTGGTCGTACATCTGGCCCTTAGTTCTTAATGAATATTTCCCTCAATGTCATCATTAGTGGGTGGGCAGAGATAGTTATTGGATACCTGTGTGCTGAAGCATTTCCTTGGATCTAGGAACTAGCACAGGATCTAGCACAGCGCCAGTAAAAATATACAATTCCCTTTTCCTTTTTTCAGAGACTACAGTGCATGGTCAGTAACCACTTACACAGCTGCTAAGCAATAGTTATATTTATAGGAAAGGGCTTCTGACATGTATCCCAAAAGGGGTTACAATTGTATGTGGAATGTATGTGGTGTTTATATTGAACACACCTAGCCGAAAGGCAACAGAGAGCTGTGCAAGTCAAAAGCAAGGATCCAGTCAAAAAGTGACAGGAGGAGAAGCTTGTTTCGGAGAGTAAAGCTGTACGGGTACTTCATCATGATGTTGTGTTCTTTAAGGACTTCTTTCAGCTCTTCTAAATTGAAGCAGGGTTGGTGCTTTCCCAATGGATACAAGGATGCACAATTTAATAAGACCTTTTACCTTGTTTCTTCTATGCAGTTCTTCAACTTCAGTCTGATAATTTCTTGGCTGTAGTCATCGCAAGAACCACTGGAGGTTGTGAGCTTGCCAACCACATAAGTGGTGATGCCAGTTGTGAAAACTTTGTCGATGATGCAGCTGGTTTTGAGCAAGATGTGAGCTGGCAAATTGAGCAAGTCAAATTTATTAAGGGAAGTAAAGTGAGTGGGGATCCCTCCAGGAAGGAGTGATATGGTTGTATTTTCTCAGTCCCTTGATGAGATGTACTGTTGCAAGTATAATGCCCTTAAGGTGGGACAATGTGAAGACTTGGTGGTCTTGGAGCAGAGCGTTTCCAATATTTTGGAAGGCAGTTATGAGGTCATTCTCTAGGAGGCTGTCATGATCACCACGCACATGTTCGATAAACCCATTTATTGCAGGTCTTATTTATAGAAACCCACTCTTGGGATTGCTTTGGTTGGACGGAGAAGGTGTAATTGTAGCGAGAAAGAATAGCGTTTGCCAACCCCTAGTTCAAGCCATCTTTGAAGGATTTTCTTTTAGAGCTACCTACCAGGAGAGAACCTAATGCCAGAGCAAAATGTATGTGTTATAGAAAGTGATATACATTTTAATATAAAATTGTTTGCAGTTAGAGCTAGCTACCAGTAGCACAATAAAATCATCATGGACTATAAAGACATCTTCCTAAAAAGCTACCAAAGCTTTCAAAGGGTAGAACATTTTGGAAAAGGTTGTGATCTCGACAGCCATCTTAGACACCATTATTATACACACCACACCCTGACTGTCACTCCCTCGCTAGGCAATGCTGCAACTGTCAAGGCAAAAAAATCTTAGAAATTCAGGGGCAGATTTACAAGAACTGACGCATCTCTGCATATCAGCAGAGATGCGTCAGTTAATTTGCGTCACACAAAAGAACCCTTGCGCCACCATGGATGCGTCACATTTACCATGCGGCGCACTGTGGCCCAAGGATTGACAGATGCGTGACGCATCTGTTGGCGTAAAGGCAACGCATTGCTGGAGTCGTGTCGCAAGCACGACGCAACTCCAGCAATGCTTAGGAATGCCTATTCCTATTATGCTGCGTCACTCCTTACGCCTGCTTGAAGAAGGCGTAAAGTTTTGACGCAGTGGCGTCGTAGAAGTGATGCAGTGAAATCTTGTAGATTTCACTGCGTCACTTTTACGAGGCTTTCTTACGTCGGAACGCCCACCCTGAATACATTATACCTGATGCAGGTATAATCTAGCGCTGGGCTTTACAACGTGGCGCATCTCCCTAGATGCGTCACATTGTAAATGTGTCGCAACGTGGCGCATTGTTTACGATGCCACTGCGTCACAAAAGTGACGCAACAGCGACGTAAAAATGTCGCAAGGGGCTTGTAAATCTCTCCCTAAACACCTTAGAGAATCACCCAGAACCTTCAGACACAAAAATTGTACGTGTAGCCGCTTGCTCAGCACACATCGCAAGGAACTGGTAAAGTGAAAAAGCAAGAAAAGAAAGTACTGTATTTTTCATTTAAACTTGAGAGCACATTGTACAAAGTATCGCTAATTTGCTTTAGAGTGAAAGTGAATCAGACCATGACAAATAGTCTCAGCAAAAACACGACATGTTATTTGGCAAACTGTTATCACAGCAATAATCAAATCAGGAAAATTTCTTGAATAGCAATATTCAGACAGCTATAAAAACAAGCATTGGCAAAGCCAATAGGTCTCACCCTTGGCACTTAATAGTTTTGCCAATGCCTTTTCGTGACGCTGTACAACACAGTGAAGATGCTGTGCAGCATAGACCAAAAAAAGTATTTAAAGAAAAGGCACAGCTGTATGATTTTGTAGCCACGTACATGCATAATGACACATATTCGTGCACTGTTACACATGTGTACCTACAAAATGGTGAGGGTAATTTTTTTTTCATTTATCACTCTGAGATGGAGTAGCAATAAGGTGGTGGGGCTGAACCATGGAAAAGCCAACAGTTAAAGGGGCTGTCAAAAAGCGTACTCTCTCTATGAAATTAGAGCCGTTCTCTTTTAACGCCCGGAGCAGTGTCACACTCTTTTCTTGGGAGAGGAGAGAGACTGGTTGGTATGTTGTGCCAGCTGCAGGTGCTGGCTGAGTGACACGCCCTCTCGATAAGGTGCTACGTGGCTTACCTGCACTTTTGGTGTTCGCATGAGACTGCAATGCGTAGGCCCCCCCCGGCGTTTGATTTCCACGAGGAGTTTATCGCCAGCATGGGGAGAGAGGAGGCAAAATTGTTTGCCTGATAAGGGGGACACAGGACGACTTTACCACCCGCAGGACTGCGACGGCGTGTGAATCAAGGCCAACCAAGTTTGGGACACCACTGGGTGTGATAAATGGCCCGTCATTGTATGGGCGCTTACGAAGGACTCCACTAACCAGAATGCAGCAGTGCGGATGATGAGCGCCAAGTGCCTTGCACCTGTGAGGCGTAGGAGGGCCAATAACCATGTGACTGGGAGTGGTCACAGGCGGAACATCTTCAAGAAGAACCCCCCGGAACAGCAAAGAAAACAATCTGGAATGGGCACTGATGAAGCCATTGAGGCGGAAACGCGTCTGCCCTGCGTTTCCAGAGACCTTTTATGACATTGCTTGAAACAAATTAAAGCCGTTCTCTTTTAACCCCCGGAGCAGTGTCACACTCTTTTCTTGGGAGAGGAGAGAGACTGGTTGGTATGTTGTGCCAGCTGCAGGTGCTGGCTGAGTGACACGCCCTCTCGATAAGGTGCTACGCGGCTTACCTGCACTTTTGGTGTTCACATGAGACTGCAACGCGTTGGCCCCCCCCGGCGTTTGATTTCCACGAGGAGTTTATCGCCAGCATGGGGAGAGAGGAGGCAAAATTGTTTGCCTGATAAGGGGGACACAGGACGACTTTACCACCCGCAGGACTGCGACGGCGTGTGAATCCAGGCCAACCAAGTTTGGGACACCACTGGGAGTGATAAGTGGCCCGTCATTGTATGGGCGCTTACGAAGGACTCCACTAACCAGAATGCAGCAGTGCGGATGAGGAGCGCCAAGTGCCTTGCACCTGTGAGGCGTAGGAGGGCCAATAACCATGTGACTGGGAGTGGTCACAGGCGGAACATCTTCAAGAAGAACCCCCCGGAACAGCAAAGAAAACAATCTGGAATGGGCACTGATGAAGCCATTGAGGCGGAAACGCGTCTGCCCTGCGTTTCCAGAGGCCTTTTATGACATTGCTTGAAACAAATTAAAGCCGTTCTCTTTTAACCCCCGGAGCAGTGTCACACTCTTTTCTTGGGAGAGGAGAGAGACTGGTTGGTATGTTGTGCCAGCTGCAGGTGCTGGCTGAGTGACACGCCCTCTCGATAAGGTGCTACGCGGCTTACCTGCACTTTTGGTGTTCGCATGAGACTGCAACGCGTTGGCCCCCCCCGGCGTTTGATTTCCACGAGGAGTTTATCGCCAGCATGGGGAGAGAAGAGGCAAAATTGTTTGCCTGATAAGGGGGACACAGGACGACTTTACCACCCGCAGGACTGCGACGGCGTGTGAATCCAGGCCAACCAAGTTTGGGACACCACTGGGTGTGATAAGTGGCCCGTCATTGTATGGGCGCTTACGAAGGACTCCACTAACCAGATTGCAGCAGTGCGGATGAGGAGCGCCAAGTGCCTTGCACCTGTGAGGCGTAGGAGGGCCAATAACCATGTGACTGGGAGTGGTCACAGGCGGAACATCTTCAAGAAGAACCCCCCGGAACAGCAAAGAAAACAATCTGTTATGGGCACTGATGAAGCCATTGAGGCGGAAACGCGTCTGCCCTGCGTTTCCAGAGACCTTTTATGACATTGCTTGAAACAAATTAAAGCCGTTCTCTCCGGAGCAGTGTCACACTCTTTTCTTGGGAGAGGAGAGAGACTGGTTGGTATGTTATGCCAGCTGCCGGTGCTGGCTGAGTGACACGCCCTCTCGATAAGGTGCTACGCGGCTTACCTGCACTTTGGTGTTCGCATGAGACTGCAACGCGTTGGCCCCCCGGCGTTTGATTTCCACGAGGAGTTTATCGCCAGCATGGGGAGAGAGGAGGCAAAATTGTTTGCCTGATAAGGGGGACACAGGACGACTTTACCACCCGCAGGACTGCGACGGCGTGTGAATCCAGGCCAACCAAGTTTGGGACACCACTGGGTGTGATAAGTGGCCCGTCATTGTATGGGCGCTTACGAAGGACTCCACTAACCAGAATGCAGCAGTGCGGATGAGGAGCGCCAAGTGCCTTGCACCTGTGAGGCGTAGGAGGGCCAATAACCATGTGACTGGGAGTGGTCACAGGCGGAACATCTTCAAGAAGAACCCCCGGAACAGCAAAGAAAACAATCTGGAATGGGCACTGGTGAAGCCATTGAGGCGGAAACGCGTCTGCCCTGCGTTTCCAGAGACCTTTTATGACATTGCTTGAAACAAATTAAAGCCGTTCTCTTTTAACCCCCGGAGCAGTGTCACACTCTTTTCTTGGGAGAGGAGAGAGACTTGTTGGTATGTTGTGCCAGCTGCAGGTGCTGGCTGAGTGACACGCCCTCTCGATAAGGTGCTACGCGGCTTACCTGCACTTTTAGTGTTCGCATGAGACTGCAACGCGTTGGCCCCCCCGGCATTTGATTTCCACGAGGAGTTTATCGCCAGCATGGGGAGAGAGGAGGCAAAATTGTTTGCCTGATAAGGGGGACACAGGATGACTTTACCACCCGCAGGACTGCGACGGCGTGTGAATCCAGGCCAACCAAGTTTGGGACACCACTGGGTGTGATAAGTGGCCCGTCATTGTATGGGCGCTTACGAAGGACTCCACTAACCAGAATGCAGCAGTGCGGATGAGGAGCGCCAAGTGCCTTGCACCTGTGAGGCGTAGGAGGACCAATAACCATGTGACTGGGAGTGGTCAGAGGCGGAACATCTTCAAGAAGAACCCCCCGGAACAGCAAAGAAAACAATCTGGAATGGGCACTGATGAAGCCATTGAGGCGGAAACGCATCTGCCCTGCGTTTCCAGAGACCTTTTATGACATTGCTTGAAACAAATTAAAGCCGTTCTCTTTTAACCCCCGGAGCAGTGTCACACTCTTTTCTTGGGAGAGGAGAGAGACTGGTTGGTATGTTGTGCCAGCTGCAGGTGCTGGCTGAGTGACACGCCCTCTCGATAAGGTGCTACGCGGCTTACCTGCACTTTTGGTGTTCGCATGAGACTGCAACGCGTTGGCCCCCCGGCGTTTGATTTCCACGAGGAGTTTATCGCCAGCATGGGGAGAGAGGAGGCAAAATTGTTTGCCTGATAAGGGGGACACAGGACGACTTTACCACCCGCAGGACTGCGACGGCGTGTGAATCCAGGCCAACCAAGTTTGGGACACCACTGGGTGTGATAAGTGGCCCGTCATTGTATGGGCGCTTACGAAGGACTCCACTAACCAGAATGCAGCAGTGCGGATGAGGAGCGCCAAGTGCCTTGCACCTGTGAGGCGTAGGAGGGCCAATAACCATGTGACTGGGAGTGGTCACAGGCGGAACATCTTCAAGAAGAACCCCCCGGAACAGCAAAGAAAACAATCTGGAATGGGCACTGGTGAAGCCATTGAGGCGGAAACGAGTCTGCCCTGCGTTTCCAGAGACCTTTTATGACATTGCTTGAAACAAATTAAAGCCGTTCTCTTTTAACCCCCGGAGCAGTGTCACACTCTTTTCTTGGGAGAGGAGAGAGACTGGTTGGTATGTTGTGCCAGCTGCAGGTGCTGGCTGAGTGACACGCCCTCTCGATAAGGTGCTACACGGCTTACCTGCACTTTTGGTGTTCGCATGAGACTGCAACGCGTTGGCCCCCCCGGCGTTTGATTTCCACGAGGAGTTTATCGCCAGCATGGGAGAGAGGAGGCAAAATTGTTTGCCTGATAAGGGGGACACAGGACGACTTTACCACCCGCAGGACTGCGACGGCGTGTGAATCCAGGCCAACCAAGTTTGGGACACCACTGGGTGTGATAAGTGGCCCGTCATTGTATGGGCGCTTACGAAGGACTCCACTAACCAGAATGCAGCAGTGCGGATGAGGAGCGCCAAGTGCCTTGCACCTGTGTGGCGTAGGAGGGCCAATAACCATGTGACTGGGAGTGGTCACAGGCGGAACATCTTCAAGAAGAACCCCCCGGAACAGCAAAGAAAACAATCTGGAATGGGCACTGGTGAAGCCATTGAGGCGGAAACGCATCTGCCCTGCGTTTCCAGAGACCTTTTATGACATTGCTTGAAACAAATTAAAGCCGTTCTCTTTTAACCCCCGGAGCAGTGTCACACTCTTTTCTTGGGAGAGGCGAGAGACTGGTTGGTATGTTGTGCCAGCTGCAGGTGCTGGCTGAATGACACGCCCTCTCGATAAGGTGCTACGCGGCTTACCTGCACTTTTGGTGTTCGCATGAGACTGCAACGCGTTGGCCCCCCCCGGCGTTTGATTTCCACGAGGAGTTTATCGCCAGCATGGGGAGAGAGGAGGCAAAATTGTTTGCCTGATAAGGGGGACACAGGACGACTTTACCACCCGCAGGACTGCGACGGCGTGTGAATCCAGGCCAACCAAGTTTGGGACACCACTGGGAGTGATAAGTGGCCCGTCATTGTATGGGTGCTTACGAAGGACTCCACTAACCAGAATGCAGCAGTGCGGATGAGGAGCGCCAAGTGCCTTGCACCTGTGAGGCGTAGGAGGGCCAATAACCATGTGACTGGGAGTGGTCACAGGCGGAACATCTTCAAGAAGAACCCCCGGAACAGCAAAGAAAACAATCTGGAATGGGCACTGATGAAGCCATTGAGGCGGAAACGCGTCTGCCCTGCGTTTCCAGAGACCTTTTATGACATTGCTTGAAACAAATTAAAGCCGTTCTCTTTTAACCCCCGGAGCAGTGTCACACTCTTTTCTTGGGAGAGGAGAGAGACTGGTTGGTATGTTGTGCCAGCTGCAGGTGCTGGCTGAGTGACACGCCCTCTCGATAAGGTGCTACGCGGCTTACCTGCACTTTTGGTGTTCGCATGAGACTGCAACGCGTTGGCCCCCCCCGGCGTTTGATTTCCACGAGGAGTTTATCGCCAGCATGGGGAGAGAGGAGGCAAAATTGTTTGCCTGATAAGGGGGACACAGGACGACTTTACCACCCGCAGGACTGCGACGGAATGTGTGAATCCAGGCCAACCAAGTTTGGGACACCACTGGGTGTGATAAGTGGCACGTCATTGTATGGGCGCTTACGAAGGACTCCACTAACCAGAATGCAGCAGTGCAGATGAGGAGCGCCAAGTGCCTTGCACCTGTGAGGCGTAGGAGGGCCAATAACCATGTGACTGGGAGTGGTCACAGGCGGAACATCTTCAAGAAGAACCCCCCGGAACAGCAAAGAAAACAATCTGGAATGGGCACTGATGAAGCCATTGAGGCGGAAACGCGTCTGCCCTGCGTTTCCAGAGACCTTTTATGACATTGCTTGAAACAAATTAAAGCCGTTCTCTTTTAACCCCCGGAGCAGTGTCACACTCTTTTCTTGGGAGAGGAGAGAGACTGGTTGGTATGTTATGCCAGCTGCCGGTGCTGGCTGAGTGACACGCCCTCTCGATAAGGTGCTACGCGGCTTACCTGCACTTTGGTGTTCGCATGAGACTGCAACGCGTTGGCCCCCCGGCGTTTGATTTCCACGAGGAGTTTATCGCCAGCATGGGGAGAGAGGAGGCAAAATTGTTTGCCTGATAAGGGGGACACAGGACGACTTTACCACACGCAGGACTGCGACGGTGTGTGAATCCAGGCCAACCAAGTTTGGTACACCACTGGGTGTGATAAGTGGCCCGTCATTGTATGGGCGCTTACGAAGGACTCCACTAACCAGAATGCAGCAGTGCGGATGAGGAGCGCCAAGTGCCTTGCACCTGTGAGGCGTAGGAGGGCCAATAACCATGTGACTGGGATTGGTCACAGGCGGAACATCTTCAAGAAGAACCCCCCGGAACAGCAAAGAAAACAATCTGGAATGGGCACTGATGAAGCCATTGAGGCGGAAACGCGTCTGCCCTGCGTTTCCAGAGACCTTTTATGACATTGCTTGAAACAAATTAAAGCCGTTCTCTTTTAACCCCCGGAGCAGTGTCACACTCTTTTCTTGGGAGAGGAGAGAGACTGGTTGGTATGTTGTGCCAGCTGCAGGTGCTGGCTGAGTGACACGCCCTTTCGATAAGGTGCTACGCGGCTTACCTGCACTTTTGGTGTTCACATGAGACTGCAACGCGTTGGCCCCCCCCGGCGTTTGATTTCCACGAGGAGTTTATCGCCAGCATGGGGAGAGAGGAGGCAAAATTGTTTGCCTGATAAGGGGGACACAGGACGACTTTACCACCCGCAGGACTGCGACGGCGTGTGAATCCAGGCCTACCAAGTTTGGGACACCACTGGGAGTTATAAGTGGCCCGTCATTGTATGGGCGCTTACGAAGGACTCCACTAACCAGAATGCAGCAGTGCGGATGAGGAGCGCCAAGTGCCTTGCACCTGTGAGGCGTAGGAGGGCCAATAACCATGTGACTGGGAGTGGTCACAGGCGGAACATCTTCAAGAAGAACCCCCGGAACAGCAAAGAAAACAATCTGGAATGGGCACTGATGAAGCCATTGAGGCGGAAACGCGTCTGCCCTGCGTTTCCAGAGACCTTTTATGACATTGCTTGAAACAAATTAAAGCCGTTCTCTTTTAACCCCCGGAGCAGTGTCACACTCTTTTCTTGGGAGAGGAGAGAGACTGGTTGGTATGTTGTGCCAGCTGCAGGTGCTGGCTGAGTGACACGCCCTCTCGATAAGGTGCTACGCGGCTTACCTGCACTTTTGGTGTTCGCATGAGACTGCAACGCGTTGGCCCCCCCCGGCGTTTGATTTCCACGAGGAGTTTATCGCCAGCATGGGGAGAGAGGAGGCAAAATTGTTTGCCTGATAAGGGGGACACAGGACGACTTTACCACCTGCAGGACTGCGACGGCGTGTGAATCCAGGCCAACCAAGTTTGGGACACCACTGGGTGTGATAAGTGGCCCGTCATTGTATGGGCGCTTACGAAGGACTCCACTAACCAGAATGCAGCAGTGCGGATGAGGAGCGCCAAGTGCCTTGCACCTGTGAGGCGTAGGAGGGCCAATAACCATGTGACTGGGAGTGGTCACAGGCGGAACATCTTCAAGAAGAACCCCCGGAACAGCAAAGAAAACAATCTGGAATGGGCACTGATGAAGCCATTGAGGCGGAAACGCGTCTGCCCTGCGTTTCCAGAGACCTTTTATGACATTGCTTGAAACAAATTAAAGCCGTTCTCTTTTAACCCCCGGAGCAGTGTCACACTCTTTTCTTGGGAGAGGAGAGAGACTGGTTGGTATGTTATGCCAGCTGCCGGTGCTGGCTGAGTGACACGCCCTCTCGATAAGGTGCTACGCGGCTTACCTGCACTTTTGGTGTTCGCATGAGACTGCAACGCGTTGGCCCCCCCGGCGTTTGATTTCCACGAGGAGTTTATCGCCAGCATGGGGAGAGAGGAGGCAAAATTGTTTGCCTGATAAGGGGGACACAGGACGACTTTACCACCCGCAGGACTGCGACGGCGTGTGAATCCAGGCCAACCAAGTTTGGGACACCACTGGGTGTGATAAGTGGCCCGTCATTGTATGGGCGCTTACGAAGGACTCCACTAACCAGAATGCAGCAGTGCGGATGAGGAGCGCCAAGTGCCTTGCACCTGTGAGGCGTAGGAGGGCCAATAACCATGTGACTGGGAGTGGTCACAGGCGGAACATCTTCAAGAAGAACCCCCGGAACAGCAAAGAAAACAATCTGGAATGGGCACTGGTGAAGCCATTGAGGCGGAAACGCGTCTGCCCTGCGTTTCCAGAGACCTTTTATGACATTGCTTGAAACAAATTAAAGCCGTTCTCTTTTAACCCCCGGAGCAGTGTCACACTCTTTTCTTGGGAGAGGAGAGAGACTGGTTGGTATGTTGTGCCAGCTGCAGGTGCTGGCTGAGTGACACGCCCTCTCGATAAGGTGCTACGCGGCTTACCTGCACTTTTGGTGTTCGCATGAGACTGCAACGCGTTGGCCCCCCGGCGTTTGATTTCCACGAGGAGTTTATCGCCAGCATGGGGAGAGAGGAGGCAAAATTGTTTGCCTGATAAGGGGGACACAGGACGACTTTACCACCCGCAGGACTGCGACGGCGTGTGAATCCAGGCCAACCAAGTTTGGGACACCACTGGGTGTGATAAGTGGCCCGTCATTGTATGGGCGCTTACGAAGGACTCCACTAACCAGAATGCAGCAGTGCGGATGAGGAGCGCCAAGTGCCTTGCACCTGTGAGGCGTAGGAGTGCCAATAACCATGTGACTGGGAGTGGTCACAGGCTGAACATCTTCAAGAAGAACCCCCCGGAACAGCAAAGAAAACAATCTGGAATGGGCACTGATGAAGCCATTGAGGCGGAAACGCATCTGCTCTGCGTTTCCAGAGACCTTTTATGACATTGCTTGAAACAAATTAAAGCCGTTCTCTTTTAACCCCCGGAGCAGTGTCACACTCTTTTCTTGGGAGAGGAGAGAGACTGGTTGGTATGTTGTGCCAGCTGCAGGTGCTGGCTGAGTGACACGCCCTCTCGATAAGGTGCTACGCGGCTTACCTGCACTTTTGGTGTTCGCATGAGACTGCAACGCGTTGGCCCCCCCCGGCGTTTGATTTCCACGAGGAGTTTATCGCCAGCATGGGGAGAGAGGAGGCAAAATTGTTTGCCTGATAAGGGGGACACAGGACGACTTTACCACCCGCAGGACTGCGACGGCGTGTGAATCCAGGCCAACCAAGTTTGGGACACCACTGGGTGTGATAAGTGGCCCGTCATTGTATGGGCGCTTACGAAGGACTCCACTAACCAGAATGCAGCAGTGCGGATGAGGAGCGCCAAGTGCCTTGCACCTGTGAGGCGTAGGAGGGCCAATAACCATGTGACTGGGAGTGGTCACAGGCGGAACATCTTCAAGAAGAACCCCCGGAACAGCAAAGAAAACAATCTGGAATGGGCACTGGTGAAGCCATTGAGGCGGAAACGCGTCTGCCCTGCGTTTCCAGAGACCTTTTATGACATTGCTTGAAACAAATTAAAGCCGTTCTCTTTTAACCCCCGGAGCAGTGTCACACTCTTTTCTTGGGAGAGGAGTGAGACTGTTTGGTATGTTGTGCCAGCTGCAGGTGCTGGCTGAGTGACACGCCCTCTCGATAAGGTGCTACACGGCTTACCTGCACTTTTGGTGTTCGCATGAGACTGCAACGCGTTGGCCCCCCCCGGCGTTTGATTTCCACGAGGAGTTTATCGCCAGCATGGGGAGAGAGGAGGCAAAATTGTTTGCCTGATAAGGGGGACACAGGACGACTTTACCACCCGCAGGACTGCGACGGTGTGTGAATCCAGGCCAACCAAGTTTGGGACACCACTGGGTGTGATAAGTGGCCCGTCATTGTATGGGCGCTTACGAAGGACTCCACTAACCAGAATGCAGCAGTGTGGATGAGGAGCGCCAAGTGCCTTGCACCTGTGTGGCGTAGGAGGGCCAATAACCATGTGACTGGGAGTGGTCACAGGCGGAACATCTTCAAGAAGAACCCCCCGGAACAGCAAAGAAAACAATCTGGAATGGGCACTGGTGAAGCCATTGAGGCGGAAACGCATCTGCCCTGCATTTCCAGAGACCTTTTATGACATTGCTTGAAACAAATTAAAGCCGTTCTCTTTTAACCCCCGGAGCAGTGTCACACTCTTTTCTTGGGAGAGGCGAGAGACTGGTTGGTATGTTGTGCCAGCTGCAGGTGCTGGCTGAGTGACACGCCCTCTCGATAAGGTGCTACGCGGCTTACCTGCACTTTGGTGTTCGCATGAGACTGCAACGCGTTGGCCCCCCGGCGTTTGATTTCCACGAGGAGTTTATCGCCAGCATGGGGAGAGAGGAGGCAAAATTGTTTGCCTGATAAGGGGGACACAGGACGACTTTACCACCCGCAGGACTGCGACGGCGTGTGAATCCAGGCCAACCAAGTTTGGGACACCACTGGGTGTGATAAGTGGCCCGTCATTGTATGGGCGCTTACGAAGGACTCCACTAACCAGAATGCAGCAGAGCGGATGAGGAGCGCCAAGTGCCTTGCACCTGTGAGGCGTAGGAGGGCCAATAACCATGTGACTGGGAGTGGTCACAGGCGGAACATCTTCAAGAAGAACCCCCCGGAACAGCAAAGAAAACAATCTGGAATGGGCACTGATGAAGCCATTGAGGCGGAAACGCGTCTGCCCTGCGTTTCCAGAGACCTTTTATGACATTGCTTGAAACAAATTAAAGCCGTTCTCTTTTAACCCCCGGAGCAGTGTCACACTCTTTTCTTGGGAGAGGAGAGAGACTGGTTGGTATGTTGTGCCAGCTGCAGGTGCTGGCTGAGTGACACGCCCTCTCGATAAGGTGCTACGCGGCTTACCTGCACTTTTGGTGTTCGCATGAGACTGCAACGCGTTGGCCCCCCGGCGTTTGATTTCCACGAGGAGTTTATCGCCAGCATGGGGAGAGAGGAGGCAAAATTGTTTGCCTGATAAGGGGGACACAGGACGACTTTACCACCCGCAGGACTGCGACGGCGTGTGAATCCAGGCCAACCAAGTTTGGGACACCACTGGGTGTGATAAGTGGCACGTCATTGTATGGGCGCTTACGAAGGACTCCACTAACCAGAATGCAGCAGTGCGGATGAGGAGCGCCAAGTGCCTTGCACCTGTGAGGCGTAGGAGGGCCAATAACCATGTGACTGGGAGTGGTCACAGGCGGAACATCTTCAAGAAGAACCCCCGGAACAGCAAAGAAAACAATCTGGAATGGGCACTGATGAAGCCATTGAGGCGGAAACGCGTCTGCCCTGCGTTTCCAGAGACCTTTTATGACATTGCTTGAAACAAATTAAAGCCGTTCTCTTTTAACCCCCGGAGCAGTGTCACACTCTTTTCTTGGGAGAGGAGAGAGACTGGTTGGTATGTTATGCCAGCTGCCGGTGCTGGCTGAGTGACACGCCCTCTCGATAAGGTGCTACGCGGCTTACCTGCACTTTTGGTGTTCGCATGAGACTGCAACGCATTGGCCCCCCCGGCGTTTGATTTCCACGAGGAGTTTATCGCCAGCATGGGGAGAGAGGAGGCAAAATTGTTTGCCTGATAAGGGGGACACAGGACGACTTTACCACCCGCAGGACTGCGACGGTGTGTGAATCCAGGCCAACCAAGTTTGGGACACCACTGGGTGTGATAAGTGGCCCGTCATTGTATGGGCGCTTACGAAGGACTCCACTAACCAGAATGCAGCAGTGCGGATGAGGAGCGCCAAGTGCCTTGCACCTGTGAGGCGTAGGAGGGCCAATAACCATGTGACTGGGAGTGGTCACAGGCGGAACATCTTCAAGAAGAACCCCCAAGAACAGCAAAGAAAACAATCTGGAATGGGCACTGATGAAGCCATTGAGGCGGAAACGCGTCTGCCCTGCGTTTCCAGAGATCTTTTATGACATTGCTTGAAACAAATTAAAGCCGTTCTCTTTTAACCCCCGGAGCAGTGTCACACTCTTTTCTTGGGAGATGAGAGAGACTGGTTGGTATGTTGTGCCAGCTGCAGGTGCTGGCTGAGTGACACGCCCTCTCGATAAGGTGCTACGCGGCTTACCTGCACTTTTGGTGTTCGCATGAGACTGCAACGCGTTGGCCCCCCGGCGTTTGATTTCCACGAGGAGTTTATCGCCAGCATGGGGAGAGAGGAGGCAAAATTGTTTGCCTGATAAGGGGGACACAGGACGACTTTACCACCCGCAGGACTGCGACGGCGTGTGAATCCAGGCCAACCAAGTTTGGGACACCACTGGGTGTGATAAGTGGCCCGTCATTGTATGGGCGCTTACGAAGGACTCCACTAACCAGAATGCAGCAGTGCGGATGAGGAGCGCCAAGTGCCTTGCACCTGTGAGGCGTAGGAGGGCCAATAACCATGTGACTGGGAGTGGTCACAGGCGGAACATCTTCAAGAAGAACCCCCCGGAACAGCAAAGAAAACAATCTGGAATGGGCACTGGTGAAGCCATTGAGGTGGAAAAGCGTCTGCCCTGCGTTTCCAGAGACCTTTTATGACATTGCTTGAAACAAATTAAAGCCGTTCTCTTTTAACCCCCAGAGCAGTGTCACACTCTTTTCTTGGGAGAGGAGAGAGACTGGTTGGTATGTTGTGCCAGCTGCAGGTGCTGGCTGAGTGACACGCCCTCTCGATAAGGTGCTACGCGGCTTACCTGCACTTTTGGTGTTCGCATGAGACTGCAACGCGTTGGCCCCCACGGCGTTTGATTTCCACGAGGAGTTTATCGCCAGCATGGGGAGAGAGGAGGCAAAATTGTTTGCCTGATAAGGGGACACAGGACGACTTTACCACCCGCAGGACTGCGACGGCGTGTGAATCCAGGCCAACCAAGTTTGGGACACCACTGGGTGTGATAAGTGGCCCGTCATTGTATGGGCGCTTACGAAGGACTCCACTAACCAGAATGCAGCAGTGCGGATGAGGAGCGCCAAGTGCCTTGCACCTGTGAGGCGTAGGAGGGCCAATAACCATGTGACTGGGAGTGGTCACAGGCGGAACATCTTCAAGAAGAACCCCCCGGAACAGCAAAGAAAACAATCTGGAATGGGCACTGATGAAGCCATTGAGGCGGAAACGCATCTGCCCTGCGTTTCCAGAGACCTTTTATGACATTGCTTGAAACAAATTAAAGCCGTTCTCTTTTAACCCCCGGAGCAGTGTCACACTCTTTTCTTGGGAGAGGAGAGAGACTGGTTGGTATGTTGTGCCAGCTGCAGGTGCTGGCTGAGTGACACGCCCTCTCGATAAGGTGCTACGCGGCTTACCTGCACTTTTGGTGTTCGCATGAGACTGCAACGCATTGGCCCCCCCCCGGCGTTTGATTTCCACGAGGAGTTTATCGCCAGCATGGGGAGAGAGGAGGCAAAATTGTTTGCCTGATAAGGGGGACACAGGACGACTTTACCGCCCGCAGGACTGCGACGGTGTGTGAATCCAGGCCAACCAAGTTTGGGACACCACTGGGTGTGATAAGTGGCCCGTCATTGTATGGGCGCTTACGAAGGACTCCACTAACCAGAATGCAGCAGTGCGGATGAGGAGCGCTAAGTGCCTTGCACCTGTGAGGCGTAGGAGGGCCAATAACCATGTGACTGGGAGTGGTCACAGGCGGAACATCTTCAAGAAGAACCCCCCGGAACAGCAAAGAAAACAATCTGGAATGGGCACTGGTGAAGCCATTGAGGCGGAAACGCATCTGCCCTACGTTTCCAGAGACCTTTTATGACATTGCTTGAAACAAATTAAAGCCGTTCTCTTTTAACCCCCGGAGCAGTGTCACACTCTTTTCTTGGGAGAGGAGAGAGACTGGTTGGTATGTTGTGCCAGCTGCAGGTGCTGGCTGAGTGACACGCCCTCTCGATAAGGTGCTACGCGGCTTACCTGCACTTTTGGTGTTCGCATGAGACTGCAACGCGTTGGCCCCCCCCGGCGTTTGATTTCCACGAGGAGTTTATCGCCAGCATGGGGAGAGAGGAGGCAAAATTGTTTGCCTGATAAGGGGGACACAGGACGACTTTACCACCCGCAGGACTGCGACGGCGTGTGAATCCAGGCCAACCAAGTTTGGGACACCACTGGGTGTGATAAGTGACCCGTCATTGTATGGTCGCTTACGAAGGACTCCACTAACCAGAATGCAGCAGTGCGGATGAGGAGCGCCAAGTGCCTTGCACCTGTGTGGCGTAGGAGGGCCAATAACCATGTGACTGGGAGTGGTCACAGGCGGAACATCTTCAAGAAGAACCCCCCGGAACAGCAAAGAAAACAATCTGGAATGGGCACTGGTGAAGCCATTGAGGCGGAAACGCGTCTGCCCTGCGTTTCCAGAGACCTTTTATGACATTGCTTGAAACAAATTAAAGCCGATCTCTTTTAACCCCCGGAGCAGTGTCACACTCTTTTCTTGGGAGAGGAGAGAGACTGGTTGGTATGTTGTGCCAGCTGCAGGTGCTGGCTGAGTGACACGCCCTCTCGATAAGGTGCTACGCGGCTTACCTGCACTTTTGGTGTTCGCATGAGACTGCAACGCGTTGGCCCCCCCCGGCGTTTGATTTCCACGAGGAGTTTATCGCCAGCATGGGGAGAGAGGAGGCAAAATTGTTTGCCTGATAAGGGGGACACAGGACGACTTTACCACCCGCAGGACTGCGACGGCGTGTGAATCCAGGCCAACCAAGTTTGGGACACCACTGGGTGTGATAAGTGGCCCGGTCATTGTATGGGCGCTTACGAAGGACTCCACTAACCAGAATGCAGCAGTGCGGATGAGGAGCGCCAAGTGCCTTGCACCTGTGAGGCGTAGGAGGGCCAATAACCATGTGACTGGGAGTGGTCACAGGCGGAACATCTTCAAGAAGAACCCCCGGAACAGCAAAGAAAACAATCTGGAATGGGCACTGATGAAGCCATTGAGGCGGAAACGCGTCTGCCCTGCGTTTCCAGAGATCTTTTATGACATTGCTTGAAACAAATTAAAGCCGTTCTCTTTTAACCCCCGGAGCAGTGTCACACTCTTTTCTTGGGAGAGGAGAGAGACTGGTTGGTATATATATATATATATATATATATATATATATATATATATATATATATATATATAGTTAATATATACACATATGCTGCCTGGAGAAAGCAACCTCTCCTCCATCGTCTATTCAGGTCCAGGTTGTGGGCTTTCAAAATGGAACATGCAGGCCTGTATCACTCATGCACAACATACTATCACGTTTAGCACACATACATACGTACAATGCATGGCATGTTGCGTTCAGGATTCTGGGA
The DNA here is from genome assembly GCA_963921515.1 of Calotriton arnoldi. NCBI lineage: Eukaryota > Metazoa > Chordata > Amphibia > Caudata > Salamandridae > Calotriton > Calotriton arnoldi. Next base: position 863,514 of record CAWUFW010007397.1, on the reverse strand, counting down.
TCATCATGAGCAGTGGAACTTTATATGAATGGGCCTGGAAGTGCACATTCATGTCTCTCAGAAAAAAGCCTGCCACTATACTTCACCAACCATGGTACTCTGCCACCGCCGCGTTCCACGCATGAAACCCGCATTAGGGTGGGCAGTCCCGTGAGTCACTGTGAGAGTGGTATTGGTGCATCTCTCCTGGTTCAGGGCTAGGTCCAGAACTTACCATTGTCAAAAGATATGGGCTAGGTCAACACACGCCCACAGGATACTAGTATGTGGCATGACCAAAAATGTTTAAAAAAACAGGATTGCAGGTGTGCAGTTTGGGCTTACAGACCAGCGGACACAAATGTATCTCATGCAGGGTACATTCCTGTCCCAGCACAGGTGTACACTATTTTCTCTAAGGTTAGTGCAGATACGATACATTCTATTCCCTATTGAGCGTGGTGGCAACATTAACGCCAGAGCGTGACTGCACCTCTGTGGCATGTGTACATGCAAAACTCTAGCAGCAGCGAGTGTTCCACCCACTGGGCCACCTTCCTGCCTCTAGAACTGCCACCAATCCCGCTTTCATGAAATCATCTCTTTTAGTCACCGGGTAGAACAGCACCCACTTAAGCATATCTCGGACCTCCCCAGCAGACCCATTGGGCTGTTCACTGACAAGCCATAAAGCCAGTTTCACAAATGCTTTGTTGACCTTTGACCAAGCCCCTCGGCCGTCGCTGGCCCCTTCCGGTGCACGCCCTGCTGGGCCTTATCGGGTGACTGCAGCCCTGGAATGCCGCTCCATTTCCTGCGTGGCTGCAGCTCGGGCTCCCTGGCAGCCCAGCAGGGTACCATGGCAACCAGTGCTTTGTATTGGTATTTTGCCGGTCGATTAATCATGTGATATACATGGTGTGCTTCATGAGTCACAGCACGTGCATGGTGGCGCCCCGCCACATTCACACAAGCATAACATGAAATGAGGGCCTGGCGAACACCAGGGGAGGGCAGAGAGGCGATGAGGTAGAGAGAGGATGCGAGGGACAGAAGCACGAAAGGAGAGAGAGAGAAATAAAAGAGCGACAGAAACCGAGAAGGAAATCAATGAACAGGAGAGGGAAATCGGGATAGTGGGAGAAAGAGAAAAAGACAAAGAAGAGCAGAGGCACTGAGGGTAGAATGGTCCATGCTGGACAGAAAGGAAGAGGGAGCTGATACATGACAGGAGAAGAGCAGACAAACAATAGGAGAAGGAACTCTGAGAGGGACAGTGAAACGGCGACAGGGGGGAAGATGCGGAGAGTAGAGAAGAGAAAGGGAGCGGGAAGCAGTGACAGATGAGAGGGAGCGAGGGCAGTGAGAGGAGAGAAAAGTAAGTGGTGAGATGAAGTAAACAAGCAAAAGTGAAAGCACATGACCCCACGTGACCCAGGAGGAATGCAGCTTCCACCCTGCGCGCCGCTGCTCGCTCCCCAGACCCAAACGCCATGGGAGTGAACGTTTAGAGAAAAGGCAGGACATGCACCCGTCTTTGGCCAATTGCGTGCTTCATTATTGAAAGCCACACGCAAAGGCCAATGGAATGTGTGGGAGTTGCCAGACCCACACGGAGAAGTCTCGGGAAAGTTTGGAGTGCTTACAAGAAGCCTACCCATAGCGCAGTGCATGCGCGCTGCGCTAGGCTCGAACTAAAAACACGTTGAGCTGCTTGAAAAAATAACTAGTGGAGTACTGTGTAGGACAAACAGTACTGGAAAAGACATTTGGGAAAGATATTTCCAACCCAGTAACATGTTTTTTGCAAAGACCTTAGAAAGCTCAGCATCACTGATTTATTTTAAAGACTGAAACTTGGGTCTACACAACTAGCTGAAGGAAGGTAAATTCAGAGAAACTTGAAAGAGTGTGAAAGGTATGAATTCAAAATATAAGTAAAAGATGTGAAATGATTTTTGAAAGAATTAAGGTAGAAATAATTAAAGTGCATTTAACATTTTGCCACATATGAAGCAGGATATCATTCAAACTAGCGAAAGACACGCAGGGAAAGAGAATTACAGCAAGTGTGAAGGAACATGTTGTGCTGCTCTTTTTTTTAATCTCTATCATCTCAATTCCCCCTTCCCTTCTTTGTCCTCCTAGAGTGCGGGCATGAATCAACCCGCTCTGTAAGACGCAGTAAGGTGCAAGGGGGCATATGCCATTCATCAATTCCTCTGGGCCAGTTGTTTAAAGTTAGGCCAACCTTAGATTGATTTTAAAGTTTAGTTTACTTAGATTATTGAGACAAGACATAATGTTTCACCTGTTGTTGGTTAGAGTTGTAACAGAGCCGTGGTTTCAGTTTCTTCAGGAGACAGAAATGACAAAAGACCATCTTCGTTTTCTTAGTGATGCGATTCTTGAGGGTGAGGTAGGTATGGCTGGTGAATAAGCATTGATTGGAAGTTGGAGTTCAAATCCTTCCAAGTTCATGTCATTAACATAGGTATGGACTAGTCATTGCTTGCTGTTGTTGAACAATAGTAGATATTCTGACGTTATGAGATTGACATCAGTGAAGTACTGGAAATCCACACTCGCTCTCTGTGTGTTCAAGGGATCTCAAGGCTACAGTGGAACCCTTCACAAAATGTGTTGGGGTAACTAAGACTAAGTGAGGTAATGATTTTCTTTGCTCAATTGGAGAGAGTACGCCTTAGCTGGAGATTGTGGAAAGACACAAAGAAATATGGGGGAATCATGCTACTGTAAACCTGGGTAAGATGGTTTTTGCAAATAAGCCCTTTTCTGAAAAAAACACTTGCACTAGCAATCTTGAACAGAGCGTGACTGAAATAGAAAACAAGAAGACTTTGTTTACCCTTGTAGTACCATCTGCCTCATAAGGAACTGTGGAGATAGCTTTGTGCTCAGCTTTATTGTTAGTTTATAGGCTGTCCTTTGAGTCTGAGAAGTTGTTCCAATGTCTAAGGAAAATAGACTCTTGATGACCCACGAGGACAAGGGGAGCTGCTTACCTGCTTGAATAGCTGATCTGCAGTCAGAGAGTGTAGGAGATACTGGAGACAGACAAAGCTGTGTCCACCAGAAAGAAAACCAGTAGACCACTATTAACCAGACAGTTTAGCCAACCCATTTGAAAGTTCTTCTGAGGCTCTGGAGAGCTAGGAAGACTTAGATAAGTGTGGGAGTAGAAATTAAAGTACAGGGAATCCTGAAAAAAGTTACAATTGGTGATGTTGTTGTTTACTTTACAGAGAGCTGTGACACGTTCCACAACTTTTTCATTGTCCTAGTGCCCAAGAAGTTGTTCATGAAAATTTGAAAACCTTTGAAGGCCTGGGGAATCAGTTTGCATGTATACTTAAAGTCAGACTCAATTCACCTCTACCCTCTACTCCGAATGTTGCTGTGGGAAAGGCGTGGAACCCACCAGTCTTCTTCCCTATTGACAGTGCTGAACATGTCCAAGATTGCGATTGGTACTGACAGAGAAGAAGGGGGCGGGGCTAGGAATATGAGAGAAGGCACAAAAAAGACACTGTCTGTAGTCACACAGCTTGTCTTGTCAGCTTGAGGCTCTTTCAGATTTCCTGCATTTTTATATGGTAGCCCCTCATCACCACAATAGATGCCAACAGATGACATCTGGATGATATCTGGTGATGCCACAAAAAGACTGTGATAACTAAAACCAAACCCAGTGTTACAGAATCACCCTTACGGCTGGGTGACTCACTTTTATGACATTACCCACTTGTGCACCATTGTAATCATGAGTCTTGTAGAGACAGTTAGCCCAATCCATGTCTACTCCCCTGCCTGCAACACCCACACAACTTCCCTGGGTTCCAGAACAATACCTAGATTGACACTGTAATGGGATGGGAAACATGGTATGTTCAGGACTGTTATCACTTCTCTTGCCCCTTGCACTCATTTGCACATTTTTATCCACGACCTGCAAATGTTGGTCCGTATTAATAAATTTGCAGTGACATAGCAGCACAGTACACAAGTTTTAGGTACATAAAAACCTCTCATTCTCTGACTATGCATGTCTTTATTAGTGAAATCACAACGTTAAAGAACAGTGTTTTAACTAAAATTAAAGCTGACTTATTAATTCATGAGACACTCCCATGAGTCGCAGGTTCAATCCTATTTAGCATGGCATTGGTTTCTATGTCCTATACAATCACTATACTCCATGTTAAAATTCCCACTGATGTTATGTTATCCGGACTTATCGAGCACATGGCTGCCCCAGCAACGGGGCGTCCCAGAGCTAAAACAGATAGATGCGGACAGAGAGGCAGTTAGGCTAAAGATTGGAGAAAAGCCACGTCTTAATCATTTTCCTGAAAGCCCAATGGTCCTGCATGCCACGGGCAGCAAGAGGATTGGAATTTCAGAGGGCAGGTGCCAGTGCCCTAAAAGAGCACCCCCCTGCTCTTGTCTGCGCACCCGCGGGACACAGGCCAGGTGCAGGTCTGTGGAGCGCAAGGCTTAGGCCAGAGCATACACCAAGCACAGCTCGCTCAAAATTTGCGGACCCATGCCATGCAGGATCTTGTGTGTGGTACATAGGGTCTTAAAGTGGACTCTCTGTTCTATAGGCAACCAGTGAAGCTGTCGAAGGAGGTCAGAGGCATGGCACTGTTTGGGTAGTGCAAAGAGCGTGCGAGCAGCTGCATTCTGTGCCCGTTGAAGTCTTTTGGTCACGGTTTTGTTGGCACCAAGTAATAGCCCATTACAGTAGTCAAGTCGTGACAACACGGTGGATTGAACAATCATCTGTCGGGTGGGTGCATCAAAGAATCCCAAAATGGCCACGTAAAAGACCAAAACAAGTGCCCGCCACAGCCTTAGCATGCCCCTCGAACAAAAGGGTGCTGTCCATCAAAACTCCCAGATTCTTAACCACGCTTTTCGGCTGGGGAGAGGTACCAAGGGCCAAAGGCCACCATTGATTGCCCCGTAGATGGGTATCTCGGCCCACCAAAAGCACTTCTGACTTGGCGGAATTCAATAATTCACCCAAAGTATTTTGCCTTGGTGATGAAGTGTAATATAATAATCCGAACTGCCATCCATGACTAGGCATTCCTTTGCACTTTTGCCCTCTCTCAAAAGTCAGCTAACATCTGCTAAGTTGGCCAGCTTTTTAAAAGTTGCAGTTGTACAAGTCTCTAAAGACTTTGATGGTCCTTTTGTATTTCACAAACATTGACCAGGTGAGAGATTTAATGGATATCGGTTTAAATCTAGTTGATGACATTTTGCCCCTACCGCCAGAGCCAGATCCAGATCCAAAAATGCCTTGTCTTGAAATAAGAAAGTGAATCAGCTATGCCATTTTAATTCCATGAATAAACTTTGTAGTGAAATATATCTTCATTCCTAAACATTTCAGTACAACTGCCCTTCTTAATTTCAATATACAGAGACAGTTAGCAGAATACTTGCTGAACATACACACAATTGACCTGCTTTCGTACATGAATATAACGGATCTATTTGTAATTTTTCTACCACGTACTGTCAGAGCAACTATTATTTGAGATAGCTCCAGAAAACTGATGTTCATGATCAGCATGCTAGTCCCTCCACCATTTAAGGCACCTTATGACACACCACTTCTTGCCTCTGATTGCCCCACATCTGACACAGCCCTTTGTGTCTACATTCAGCTCCAACCATACATTCGTTATTCAATGTCCTCAACATGGAAGACCACATACAACATTTTGATATCATCTTTGGCCACTTTAGGGAACCATGTGTAATAATTCTATTGTTTCTATCCCCTCCTTTTGCTTGTGTCAAGTACCTGAGAAAAATCCTCTCCTAGGTACAAATTCCGTGGCAAAAATTGTTTTGTCTCATCAAGGGCTGCAGCAGGGGTAACTATCCTTGATAGGACGCAACATTGAATTATCACCTTTAACTTTACCACCTTCTCCTTTGGTATCCTACACTGATTGTGCTAGTTTTGAGTACCAGAAAGGCCTATATTGTGGTCAGGTCATTGCATCTCTCCAATGCTAAGGGGACTCTCAAACTTTCTACCAACAAATGAGATGTTACCTTGACTTTCTCACATTCTTTTATCTCTGCCTTACTGATAAACACGAAGTCATCCTGATAATGCAACATTGCTTTTAGTCCACTTTGAGTTGTACACTCTGTTAAACCTGTCACCTTAGGGTGGCCTTCCTCTAAACATTTTGCTTCACCTTTTCCATTTTTGCTACACTTAAGTTTGTTGGCCTTAAGACTCTGTGCACTTTACCATTGCTTACTAGTGCTAAGGTTTTTGTGCTCGTCCCCTAAAACATGATTACATCGACTTATGCCCTATTAGCATATTTCATTTACTTGTAAGTGCCATGTAGAGAGGTATACAATATACCCAGGGCCCGTAAATTAAATGCTACTAGTGGTCCTGCAGCACATAATGTGCTACCCACTTAGTAGCACTTCCAAACATGTCCCAGGACTGCCACTGCAGCCTGAATGCAGTTTCAAACTGCCATATCGACTTGCCATTTAAACTCTCTTGCCAAGCCTTAATCTCCCCTTTTGTTACATATATGCCACCCATAGGATAGGGCCTAGGCATTCCACAGGACAAGGTGCTGTAATTGAAAGGTTGAACATGTACTTTTAAGTTTTACATGTCCTGGTAGTGAAACAACTTCCAAATGTGTTTTTTCATTACTGTGAGGCCTACCCCTCCCACAGGATAACAATGAGGATTCCTTATTACATTTAATAAGCTGTGATTTCCATTTGGGAGCTGGTAGCTATGTCATGTTTGGTGTTTTTGGAATTGTGCTGAAGAGCCCTATTTAATGGTAAAGTAGGTTTTTAATCACAATTACAAAAATGCTACTTTTAGAAAGTTGGCATGTTTCTGTCCTTAGGCCTTTTTTGCCTTTGCCGGCCGTGGGTCACATGACCGGGTGTAACTGACAGACTTTGTAAATTCCTCCCAGTCACACAATAGAGGGATTATGTGTGCCTGAATGGGCCATTTGCTGGCAAGATGGGAGCAGAGCTAAGTGCAACCCCGCTTACAACTGCATAGCTTGTGCTCTGCCTTCACACAAAGGCCCTGACAACCCTACATTGTCACTTTGGCCAGCTTCGAACCAGGGCGGGGGAGACAGGAAATTTCACGCACTTCTAAATCACTGTCTAGAAGCTTCTCCCACTTTACAGAACCAGGACACCAGGGTATAAAAGCAGGATCCTAGACACCAACACTTCAGTACACTTCTGACCTGCCTGGATTGCTGCCTTGTTTATGTAACTGCTCTGCTACCTTCTGCCTGGGAAAAAGGATCTAGGGACCTCCAGAGTGACTCACAAGGGCTACTTTGCTGACTTCCTGTTCAGAGCCACAGGGACACAAAAAGCTTCCTTCATCTTGAACCCACGCCTGGACCCAGCCTGGGTGAGTCCTGGCCCTCCAAGTGGTGCCCCTCCAGTACTGGACTCTTGGAAGTGGTGCTAAAGGTGCTCAGATAGCCAAAATCCAAAAGTGGGTACTTAGAAAACTTTTGGCTAAAAACTGCTCTGAGAACCAGGAGGAGACAGGGACCAACCTTCTAGTCCATCCACCCTAGGTGCTTAGCCGGTTGGATTGACTTTGCATCTCCTTCTGCTACGTTCTTCTCCATAGCAGCAAATCCGTTTCAGTGGTCTTTTGCCAAAAAGGTAGCCAACCTCATTGTGAGGGTTCCCCTACCGCAATAGCGGAATCACCCGACCTTTCCAACATGGCGGCCGCCATGTGGCAAACAGGAAACAGAGACGACGGTCTAGCGGTCCAACCGGATACCGACAGCCTCCCACCAATCGGAGAACGGCCAGACGGGACCTTGGAGGACAAGAGGACGTCGCAAAACACACCCGAGGAGAAGAAGGAGAGAGGTGAAGCTGACGAGAGGGAGGTGATGGAAGAAACGATTCCAGCCAGCGAGAAGGAGCAGCAGACAGATGACCGCTCTAGGAGCAATGCAATCGAGTCCAGTACTCCACCAGTGGAAGGGGAGGCTGTGACTTCCACCCCCACGGCCCAGGAGGGTTGTGGGTCCAGGCAAGTGCCCCAAACAGGGTTCTTTTCTTTTAGGGGCTGGTGGGCGGGGTTTAAGGGCCCCACCACCCCAAAGCACTGAATTTCACCTGGCACCTAGGCACCGTATGTTAGGGAGCACAGGTGACGGGAGCACTCATCACTGTTATTAGTACCGGTCCGAGTTTGCGACCTGATTGTGTCCTTTTCTTTCTTTTCTTTATTTGGTTCCCGTGAACTCCATTGCCGGCACCCCTTTCCCCCTCCTCCTTCAAGAGGACGAGAAGCAAGGCTGAGACAAGACCAGCAAGAGAGGGAGAGAACAACCACCGGTGGATGCGTACTGTGTTGCCTTGTTTACCTTTTGTTTTCCCAGTTTCCTGACTTTCACTTTTGGCAACCCTAAACTTGGGACCAGGTGTGCCTACCCAAGTCTCAATGGGATATACGAACCTGACTGTGTAAAAATAAAGATACCAAACAAACTTAATAGCCCCTATACAAGCCTTCAGAGCATTTTTTTATTAACGGGAGAGACCGGACGGCCTGAGCAACTACTTGCTCAAACTCATGGAACTGTCTTCCGCTACAGCCCTCCTTCTCATCCTGCTGGAGATTTTTGTCCTCAGGCTATCCGGTGACGAAGATCCCTCATCGGACACCTCCTGCAGACTTGCCCGCTGAACCTTATCTTCGCAGAACATTTTTCTCAAGAACTTTTATAAGTGCGAAGGTAAATGTTCACTGGGGTCCAATCCATTTCTTGTATCAGAACCACGTTCCATAGATGTCAGCCATATATTTCAACTTTGACTCGGTTTCATGCAACTAGATGTTCGCAGTTGGTGCTTTGATCTTGTAGGCACTAGATTTTGCACAAAATTTAAAAATTAATAACTCTAGTTCTACTGATTGCATTTTTGTCATGTTGGTGTTATATAATTTGAATCACTGACAAAATATCGACCTCAAAAATATCGTGGTACAAAATATCGTGACAAAAATATCGAAGTCAAGAATATCGACATCCTATCTACATCATGGTAAGTACAAAAATATCGAAAATTAAATATCGATGTCAAAAATATCGTTTTTTTTAAATGTTAAGAAAATAATCTAAAATAAAGTAAATAATACATATAATTAAAAGAAACATAGTTAAAATTATTTTAAAATGTTTAGAAATAAAAACTGATACATATAATGTTAAAATAAATTAAACATATACATATAAAATCTAATATATATACTTAATAATATTCATAAATAATTATTTTAATAACATAAATTGTTAAAAATATTTTATAAATTATAAATACATACATACACATACAAAAATATTATTATTAAAAATTTTAAAAATATATTTAACAAATTAATAAAATTACAATATTTTTAATTTTTGTAAAATAAATTATACACAACATTAAGTAAAACAATACAGAAAATATTGGATAGCGGAGGGAAAAAAATTACTATTCCCACTCCAAAGAGTGCAACAGTAGGGAAAGTGTTGGATAGCGTAGGGGTAAAAATTACTATTCCCACTCCAAAGAGTGCAACAATAGGGAAAGTATTGGATAGCGTAGGGGTAAAAATTACTATTCCAACTCCAGGGAGTGCAACAGTAGGGAAAGTGTTGGATAGCGTAGAGGTAAAAATTACTATTCCCACTCCAGAGAGTGCAACAGTAGGGAAAGTGTTGGATAGCGTAGGGGTTATAATTGCTATTCTAACTCCAGAAAGTGCAACAGTAGAGAAAGTGTTGGATAGAGTAGGGTAAAAATTACTATTCCAACTCCAGAGAGTGTAACAGTAGGGAAAGTGTTGGATAGCGTAGGGGTAAAAATTACTATTCCCACTCCAGAGAGTGCAACAGTAGGGAAAGTGTTGGATAGCGTAGGGGTAAAAATTACTATTCCCACTCCAGAGAGTGCAACAGTAGGGAAAGTGTTGGATAGCGAAAGGATTAAAATTACTATTTGCACTCCAGTGAGTGCAACAGTAGGGAAAGTGTTGGATAGCGTAAGGGTAAAAATTACTATTCCCACTCCAGTGAGTGCAACAGTAGGTAAAGTGTTGGATAGCGTAGGGGTAAAAATTACTATTCCCACTCCAGAGAGTGCAACAGTATGGAAAGTGTTGGATAGCGAAAGGGTTAAAATTACTATTCCCACTCCAGTAATTGCAAAAGTAGGGAAAGTGTTGGATAGCGTAGGGGTAAAAATTACTATTCCCACTCCAGTGAGTGCAACAGTAGGGAAAGTGTTGGATAGCGTAGAGGTAAAAATTACTATTCCCACTCCAGAGAGTGCAACTGTAGGGAAAGTGTTGGATAGCGTAGGGGTTATAATTGCTATTCTAACTCCAGAAAGTGCAACAGTAGAGAAAGTGTTGGATAGAGTAGGGGTAAAAATTACTATTCCAACTCCAGAGAGTGTAACAGTAGGGAAAGTGTTGGATAGCGTAGGGGTAAAAATTACTATTCCCACTCCAGAGAGTGCAACAGTAGGGAAAGTGTTGGATAGCGTAGGGGTAAAAATTACTATTCCAACTCCAGAGGGTGCAACAGTAGGGAAAGTGTTGGATAGCGTAGGGGTAAAAATTACTATTCCCACTCCAGAGAGTGCAACAGTAGGGAAAGTGTTGGATAGCGTAGGGGTTAAAAATAACATACTTATCAATTAAATACTTATTTGAAGCGCTGCCGTTGGGGGTGAGACGGACGGTGGTCCAAACGCTGGCACTTTCGATGACCAGGGAGTGTCAGTATTTGAAGGGGGGCTGAGGCGCTGCCGTTGGGGGTGAGTCGGACGGCGCCACGCTGCTGGAGCGACTCTTTGCTTGGTCTGGTTTCTGTCGGGTCTCGGCTGAGTGCGGCGTGGCGCCCCGCTTCTACCTGGTTGGAGTTTGTATGGCTTTGCGCGGTCTGACTCGGGACAGTCTGGGTCTTAGTGACCTTTCAGCGCATGGAGGACGGGAGGTTTGGCGCTCAGCGATGGTGAGGCCCTGACGGGGACTGAGGGGGAGACACACGCGGGGTCCGCGAGACGCTTGGGTCCTCAGCGTTTCCCCTCCGCTGCTGCCTCCTCTACCCAGATCGAGGGTTCTCCTGGTTCTTGGCTTTTGGGTCCTAACTCTTGGCCCCATTTTGTTTTTGTTTTGTTTTGTTATGGTTGTTTGGCCCACCATTTTGTTTCCCCTTCCTCAGGCCCAGAGACGACGCCCCCTACCCTTGGAACTGTGGCTTTAGCAGGGAAGGGAATAGAAAAAGGTCTTTCTCCTCCACACTCATAGGGCTGCCATCTTGGAATGGGGTCCTTTCTAAAGTCCATGCCAATCGAACAGGACTGAGCATCTCCCTTGTAATTGAAATTTTGCAGGTATTGCTGCAGGTTATTACAAATCCTACACTCCATATGCCCTACCTCATGTCTATTCACTAATGCTTTGAACATTTCCTGTAATCTAGCCTAAGCTGAGGCAGGACATTATTATTATTAATCTAATGTCTGACTGTATTCTGTAACTTGTAATTGTAATTCAGCCTGAGCAACTGCATGTTATATGTTATTGCTATCCTATGTTCTATATGCACTCTTACTGATCTACCTCATTTCGATGCTTATTGCACTAAATTGTTTCATGTACTGCACCCATACAGTTCTACCTCTTGTCGATTCGCTAATGCTTTGATCAATTCCTGTAAACTAGCTCTAAGCTGAGGCAGGACATCATTATTATTAATCTAATGTCTGGCTGTATCCTGTAATTGTAATTGTAATTTAGCCTGAGCAGCTGCATGTTATATGTTATTGCTATTCCTATGTTCTATATGCACTCTTACTGATCTACCTCATCTCGATGCTTTTTGGCACTAAATTGTCTCTTATACTGCAGCCGGAGCAACTGCGGGATATAATTACTAACCACATATTTGAATGTTTATGGTAATTCAATGTTATACCCTATATACCCCCTAACAGTTTTGCCTCATTTTAATTCTCTATGGTTCTGAATGTATCTTTACATACGACTCGACAAACCAGTACAATACACTGTCGCTTGCCTCCTTATCCCATCCCACTTCTCTCGTCCTGGCTTTTAACTGGTTCTTTCGCCCCCACATCCTCGCATGCCGCTTGGTTCTTCTTGTCTGCTTACCAACAGTCTTGCTCTCCCCCTTCGAACGCCACCCCCACCACACACCCTCATAACTTGACCCTCCCGGAGGCTTACTCGAGTCTCTGGCTCTCCCCCCCCCCCTGTTTCCCCCTGGTTCACTCCCCCTCCTCCCTACGCCCCTTTTCTTTTCCCCCCCTCTATTTCCCCCCCCTGACCGTTCTTGAGGATTAACATGACTCCCCTCAGTAACCCCCTCGTTTCTCCGGATTCACCCATAACTAGACATGGCCCCAATTCTTGGACCATCCATTACCACCCTAACCTTTCTAAAAATGCTAAGAAGAATTTTAAGCACAAATTATTAATACGGTACCAAGAAACCTTAATCGTGGATAACTACCTCAGTCTCACCTCCAATATAAAAACCAACTACATCTTTTACTCCAAACGCCCCTCCAAATGGAAAAGTATCTTCCTCAACCACCTCCCCATCTCGAAATCATGCAAAATCCCATATGGCCTGAAACTGTCTACCACCCCTTCCCCTGCTTTTCAAGGTGAAATAGACATCTCTATTTTCAAATCTGGTAATATCCTCATTCAAGCCTGAAAAACATCTCTCCACCTTTGAACACCACTACAGCACCTTATCCTACCTTCTATCGAAATCTCCCTCCAACCCTCCAGCCTCCCAATCTCTGGTGGACCTCCCTCCCTCTCTCTCTCTTACTTCCACCCCTCCTCTCATCGACATTCCTACCGCATTAGATGTCTCTGAAGACCAGACGTACAATTTCCCTCCCACATCAATCACCGTCCCCCCTTCCGAGTCTCCTACAGCCCCCTCTGCCACTCAAACTCTCCCATCTCCTCTTGATTCGTTACCACCTTACTCTAACTCGCCCATTTCTTCTTCTCCTTCCTCCCAACTCCTTAATCTCAATCTCCCTTCGGCCCAACTACCGACTCCAATTTCTCCTGCTCCTAACAACCCTCCCCCCCTTAACCTGGACGTCTGCCAGCCTCACTCTCCCCACGCACCCTCACCTCCCCTGGACTCTCAACGAGCTTCAGGGAACCTCCTTTCTCTCCGCCCTCCCCTCCCTTCGTCCATCTTCTGGATCACCCCTCTCCACCCTCCACCTGGGCTCCCACCCCGCCCCCACCCCAGACCGCCCACCCAGACTATCTCGGAACACGATCCTCTCCCCCCTGACTTCCCGGCCCCGTCCCTATCTCTCTTATTACACAGACACTCTTTAACATCGAACTCCATCTCGCCAACCTGTCGTTTGAACTCACATCACTCAGGAATGACGTCAACTCCCTCTCTGCTCTTAACCTCCCCAACCAATCTTTTTCCAACCACCCCAACCAATCTATTTCCATGAGCTCTGTCCAAATAAACACCTTATCCCAACAACAACGGAAAACTACCCCCCTCTGCAAGGATTCAGATAGTACATCCCCTGCCTCAAGCCATCTCCCTTCTCCTGATCTCTGTGTCCCCAGTCTCTCTTCCCCCCATATCTCTCTGATTATGGACCCTCCTGTCCCCCTCGCAACCATCCCTGTGATCCTTGGAACTAACAGAATGCCTTCCTCCCCAGCCTCTCCCAGGCTGCCTCCGCAACGTACCACTATCCATACTATCCCCCCTCCCAAAACCAATCCTAAACCCCTTACCTGCATGCTGGTTAACTGCCGCTCTGCTGCGTGTCATGCGATCGAAATTTCGGAAACTATCCTTCGTGAAAACATTGACATCGCCTTCCTAACTGAAACTTGGCTCAATGACCACTCTTCTTCCATTCTTGACCTGCTCTCTCTCCCCATGGCTACTCCATCCTCAGGAAAGATAGACCTGGCAAAATCGGAAGTGGTCTTGCCATAATCTATAAAAATGAACTCCAACTCTCACTTGTGCAGAGCTCTGTTCATTCTACTTTTGAATACCTCGGAGCAGAACTTCGAGTGCATGGTACCCCACCAATTCGCCTTCACAACATCTACCACCCCCCCAGTGACTCACTTCCCTTTGTAGAAGAATTGGCCGACCTTCTTTCTCAATCCTCGCTTTCCAATTCTAAAAACCTCTTCCTCGGGGATTTTAACCTCCATTGGAACAAAAAGGAAGATCCTATGATTAACCTCCTTACAGATCTACTTGATATTAATGACCTGAAACAACTCTGCCATGCGCCTACTCACTCAAAAGGAGCCACGTTGGACGCTATCATTACAAGCTCTGATTTAGCCTCCCTTTCCTCCATCGTACCCATCGACTGGTCTGACCATCACCTCATCCTTTTCACGATCTCTAACACTATGCTACCCCCTCCCCCCAAAACCTTCAAACAGAAGAAATTGACTAGAAACTTCCATCTTATACCCCCGGGCCGAACTTGAGAATAAAGTCAAAGCGCAACTCCGACTTCCTCCTCCTTCCCAAAATGCTAATGACCTCACTGAGCACTTTAATAAATCCATCACGGTTGTCCTTGACCAAATTGCTCCAGCCAAACTTAAACTTCAGAAAAACACCTCCTCCAAATCCTGGTTTAATACGGATCTCAACAATGAGAGGCGTGCCCTTAGGTCGACGGAACGCATTTGGAGACAAAACCCTTCGCACACAAATCTTGCCCTACTCAGATCCGCCAGGTTCAATTACAAAAAGCATATCCTTAATACCAAGGCTGCCTTCTTCCGCTCACAACTGGACCGGGCCAAAAATAGACCCAGGGAACTATTCAGCATGATTAAAAACCAAACCACCGCTGCCCCCCCCAAGATGACGGTCACTATTGAGAGATGTGAAGAAATTGCTAACTTCTTCTCTGAAAAAATCTCCAAAATTGATCACTCCTTCACCCTAACATCCCTTCCACATCGCCCTCAACCCCCCCAAGACTCTTCCTCCAGTCCTCCGGCCCTCTTAACACTCCCACATGACCCTTCATCTCTGCCTCTAGTCGTCTCTCTTCCGGAATCCGACCTCACCAAACTTGAAAATAAAAATAATGCTTCCTGGCATCACTTCCATCCAGTTACTGAGCTCGAAGTCCTCAACGTCATTGCCAGACTTAAACCTGCCTCTCACTCCAGAGACCCACTCCCTGCCAACCTTGTCCAAGATTTAAAACACATCATTGCCCCTTTCTGGACCTCTATCATCAACACCTCCTTTGCCACAGGTTGTGTCCCGGTCTCCCTGCAACTCGGACAAATCACTCCCATCCTCAAAAATTCTGCTGCTGACCCTAATGACCTTAATAATTTTCGGCCAATCTCTAACCTTCCTCTTCTCTCTAAAGCCCTTGAAAAATTTGCCCTGCGCCAGCTAGACACACACATCGACACATTCAATCTGTTGGACTCTTTGCAATCAGGTTTCAGAAAGGGCTGTAGTACAGAAACGACCATGCTCAATATAATTGACGACATTCATCACTCCCTCGACAAGGGTGAGTCCTCCCTTCTCATTCTCCTTTATCTCTCTTCAGCTTTCAATACTGTGAATCACACTACGTTACTCAACACTCTTAAAGATCGTTTTGGCCTCAACGGATCAGTTCTTAAATGGTTCTCCTCCTTCTTTCAACACAGAACCCAGCAAATTAAAATTCACGGCTGCCTTTCTAAACCTGTGCCTGTCTCACTGGGTGTCCCACAGGGCCTCTATTCTCTCTCCCTCTCTTTTCAACCTCTTTATGGAACCCCTCACCCTTATTCTTAAGCATGCGGGAATCAAGTATCACCTCTACGCCGATGACACTCAACTTTATCATAAGATTCAATCCGCGCTGACGTGCTACACCTCAATGACGCCTTGACTAAGATCCAATCCTGGTTCCACTACAACCACCTCAAACTCAACCCCCAAAAAACTGAAATCATTCTTTTCTCCCCTAAAAACAGCTCGCTCCCCATCCAAGCCTGGATCTCTGACCTTACAGCGCTCAACTGCTCTCTCACCTTATCCAACTCAGTTAAATCCTCGGAATTAACATTGACCAGAACCTCTCTCTCATCTCCCACATAAAAAACTCGGCCAAAAGCGCTCTCTTCACTCTCTTTCACCTCAAGAAATTAAAACCCTTCATCCCTGCTGATGACTTTAGATCAGCTGTCCAATCACTGGTCCTGTCCAAAATCGACTATGGTAACGCCATTCTCTCTGGAACACCTAAAGTCCACCTAGCCCCAATCAAATCTGTTCTTAACCTTGCTGCTAGGCTCATTACCGACCTCAAACGGTTCGATCACATCTCCCCTACCCTTAAAGCCCTCAACTGGCTCCCTATTAAAGGCAGATCTACCTTCAAGACCGCCTGCATTACACACAAAGCCCTGCATCAACACACCCCTCTGTATCTCGCAGACAAACTATTCAAAGCGGGCTGCTCTCGAACACTGAGGAGCTCAAACTCACTCGTTCTTGTCCCTCCTCTGTTAAACAAGAAATCTACACAATCACGCTCCTTCTCTGGAAATGCGCCTACCATATGGAATGCACTCCCTAAAGAACTTCATTGCAACCCCTCCTACTTCAGCTTAAAAAAGACCTCAAACTTCACCTTCTCGAAAAATTCTGGGGCCCTTAACCCCTTCCCTGGGCACATACTCCAACCCGGCCGCCTACTGTTTTAGGATCCCCCTTCTGACCTCCCGATGCCCTTTCTCCAGCCCCTTTTCCACCTCTCACTTTTCTTCGCCCTCTATCTCACTAATTCCTTTCATAGGCCCTGCTTGATATACTTGGTATTTCCCTACCCCCCCTCACAGCCTCTCTCCACTCTTACATCCTGCCCCCCGCTTCTCTATCCCCCCTTGCTCCACGACTACCTCTCTTCTCTTGACTTGCTGCTGATTATCTCAATTTGCTGTAATTCTGATCATTTAAATTGAGTTGTCATCTATTGTTTTAATTGGACTTGAATGCTACCTCATTGTATTTTTTTGTTATTTCTATATCTACTCATGCGACCCTTGTAAAGCGCTCTGATACCCTTGGGTCCAGCCAGCGCTATATAAAACCTTTAAAATAAAAAAATAAAATAAAATAAAATAATTGTTTAATTAAATAATGATTTATTAATAAATTAACAATAAATTATTTATAAATACCAATAAATGAAAATTAATAATTACTTTAATAACATTAAATTTCTTCCCACCCTATTCCCCAATAAACACAAAACCCACTCCACATAAATGTAACACAATTAATATAATCATCAATTAATCAATTAATCAATTAATAAAAATTAATTAACAATTAATAAATAATGAACGATAAATTAATTATCAATACCAATAATTATTAATAAATAATTACTTAATTATAATAAATTACTTCCCACCCTATCCCCTATAAATATACAACCCACTCCTAAACTAAATTAACACAATCAATATATTTATCAATTAATTAATTAATAAAAATTAATTACCAATTAATAATTAATAAACAATAAATTATTTATCAATACCCAAAAATAATAATTAGTAATTACTTTATTATAATTAATTTACTTCCCACCCTATTCCCTATAAACCCACAACCCGCTCAACTAAAAAATGTATACAATTAATATAATTATCAGTTAATCAATTAATAAAAATTAATTTCCAATTAATAATTAATTAACAATAAATTAAATATCAATAACAATAAATAAAAATTAATAATTACTTAATTACAATTAAATTACTTCCCACCCTATTCCCCTATAAACCCACAACCACGCTACAGAACAAAAATGCAAAATGTAATTAAAAATAATTAAAAATTTCTAAAAATTATGAATTAATTTACTATAATTAAATTACTTCCCACCCTATTCCCCTATAAACCCACAACCCGCTACGGTACTAAAACGCAAAATTTACTTTAAAAAAAATTACTAACTTCTAAACAATTAATACATATATTTAAAAAAATAATACAAAACATAACAAAACATGTGGAACACATACATATAAAATACAAACTAAAATACATAACACTAACATAAATATCGATATTATTAACATCGAAATTTTTACTATAGATATTAACAACTTCGATATTAACAAAAAAGATATTTTTTACCTTCAGGTCGATATTCTGGTCACCGATATTCTTGATGTCGATATTCTGTCCCTACGATATTTAAAACTCGATATTAATGTAGGTCGATATTTAAAAGTCAATATTTTGACTGTGCACCATATAATTTATTAAAATTTACCCTATTTTTCTAAATTGGTTTGGGACTTTTCTTCTGTTGTATTTTGACTTTATTACTGTTTGTGTGACACAAAAATACTTTACACATTGCCTCTAAGTTCAGCCTGACTGTTCTTCTGCCAAGCTACCCAGGGTTAAGCACAGGTTAATTTAGTGACTTTTTGTGGTCCACTCTGCAAGGCATTGTGGCTGTTGGTTGACCAGGGTTCACACCCCAGTCAATCAACAGCCCAATTTATAACACACTTCACCTACAGGAACATTCCAGAACATTCAGAAACTGAACAAAATACACCACAGCCTATGAGCAAGCACCTTTGATAGTAAAATTTGCATAACATATCAAAACCATGCAGTGGATAGCACTTGGCATGCCCTATCTGTAATTAACTTGACTATCCTTCCAGCTGATAGTTCACCATATTCCCTAAAGATTTTCAAATGGATTGTGTATCAATCTATGTTGTACCTTTTCCTTCTTGGGAAAACTAAATATTGGAAAGGGATATCGCTTCCACTTTTACCTTTCTGATTTCTGATTCCTTGTGTGTTCTCAGTCAGTGAGCAGCCACCTTTAAGAAATTCTAAAACGCTGTCTTCACATGTCAGTAAGGAAAGAAGTCTCTCCTTGGTCATTCCCATCCAAATCCCTTCTCAACTCGTCATGTTGCTGTTCCTACCCTCCTAAAACCATCACCCACTTTGTTTAAGCAAGGTCCTCTGGCTTTCCACTGCCTAGAAGCATCGTTCTGGTGTGATGCATGAAAGGAATGAAGGCTATCATTGGGATTATCAATTCATTTTCGTTCCACAAGCCCTGGGAATCACCTGGGATATCACCCATGCGTGCCATGTGAGGAATTGCAGGGACTTCCATGCCTGGTGTAGTGTCCTGCTAGACACATTCTAGTGTTCCGCATTGTGCTGCACCCACACTGTACACACACACATCACAGGCGTCACCAGTCAGGTGACCCTGCTAATAAAAGGGGCTGGGCGCACGTGCCCTGGGCCTGTTCCAGTACCCTACAACTGTGTCAGTGTGGTCATTTCATCCAGCATGTGGGCCTAGGGCCTCAGACACCACAATGGCAATGAGTGGGTCTGACCCAGTGTGCACACCAGCTGCATCTTTGTCGTGCCCCGAGTGGAATGTAGCCCGGGGCACCCTGTATGCCGGTAAGGCATGACCCTGCATCCGCCAGCCTGCACATGTTTGACCTGGGAGAGAAACAGGGGTAAAGTGCTGCCCCAACACTGAGTGACCTCCTCTGCGGCTAAGTCGCCCGCATAGGGCGAGGAGCCTATGCACCAGTCCCTGTATCGAAGAGATTGTCTGAGCACTGCGGCCAGAGGACCTTGAAAGCACTACCAGCATCAAGTGGCTTGCGCATGGCGACCCTGCTCAGTCTGCATGGGTGCCGTGAAACTGGGTGCCCCACGGTGAGTGCCAGAAACTCCGCAAGACACAAGACTGTGCACCGTATAAAGAGTCCCCCGTATTGCCCTTATTAGAGCTGGCCAGCAATGGCAAGGAAGAGCCGTAACAAGCATAAAGTACCCACGCTGGTAAAGTGCGCCGCTGCAGTTTCTGCAAGGGTGAGCTCGCGTCGTGCCTTGCTGCAGTAGAACTGTATGCTGCAAGGGCCTGCCATCTCAGTGGTCCCGGTGAAGAGACAAGGGAGCAGGGCACATGCAATGAGGTGCATGAAACAACCTCAATGCCTGCGAGTTACTCCCTGAACAAGCTGTAATACAAGCCGGCATGATGCGCAACCTCCCTGCCTGTTGTGGGCGGCATCAGTGGAGAGGGGAGAGGAGCACTTACCTTGCCTTACCGCCAACAGCTCATCCTGCGCAAAAGGACTCCATGTCTGTCTCCACAATGCTCGTGGGACAGCACGGTCACTGATAGCAGGAAGAAGACTGCCACGTAGAAGAGACCTGCCGAGGCCAGAGGAAAATGGTGGCTGCAGCGCCACCTGGCCATAGTTCATGGCATTGCCCCCACAGTGCCTTTTCTATGCAGTACCCGCAGCGAGGAACCGAAATGTCCTGTAGGCCGCGAGGTTCGCGGCTTCATGAAGACTGCTGTGATCTGAGAAAGTGAACAGTGCAGCCGAGTACACAGCACCCTTCCGAGTGACCGACTCGGGAATGATGCGGCCTCTACGACACTCTCAATCTCCTGAAAGCAAAGCCGCCTAGCCTAAAAGCATGCATGGCAAAAACTGCCTTACCACACCGGGGCTGTGTGCCCCTGCATCTGTGTCTCCAGCATCTTGTTTCACCTTACTGGGCCCTGATGCAATGGAAAAACAAGGCAACTGGCGTAATCCACCAACTCTACAAAATCTGCCCCACGCACCAAGATATAGCCTGCAGTGCCCCCAGCATACGTTATCTTGCTGTGCAGTGGCCGGTCGTGAAGCGCACCACACCAGAAACCAAACCGACTGCCAGATGCCTTGTACACCTGGGTGGGGAGGTGTTGGAATAAAAATTATGTTTTCGCATGGTTTTATGTAAGTCAGCATTCGCTGCACCATTTTGTGTACAGGCGCCATTTTGTATTGTGATCGAAACTAATTCTTTTCTATTTCCGAGAAACGGCCTTCTCTAGGTTATGTTTCTTCGGAGCTGAGTTCTGCCATACTAATGAACGCACTTTCCTCATTAGCGCATACCTTTCCCTTTAGATGTACGACTTCTCCCACTTGTCTAGTGGCGGGCAACGGCAGAGTAACCTTGACTGGTAGATAATGTGTGCCCGGCCTCAGAATCGAAACTTACTCCTTTGTAATTTACTGTCCAGCTGCATCTCTCTGGAAACTTCTATAGTGGGCGTGCTTTTATTGGTTTCGAAGTGTATTTAATGCATCCTTATGCTTACTGATGTCAGTCCATCTGCAGCTCTCCTTAGCCACTGGGCAGACAGGGCTCCGCTCTGAGCATACTCTGAATAAAAAGATATTGGTCTGTATTCTCTACTGTCTGACCGACTCTTCATTTGGTATGGAAGGCTGAGAGGTGTTCTTGTGTTACCCAGGTGACCCAAATAGGGTCATTTCCTTCAGTTGGTGCCCGAACTGGGACTCCTTCGGGTGAGTGGCCCTTCCCCTTCCGCGGACGGGGGGAAGGTCAAGGCCATCATTGGGATGGACGGACGGATCAGGGATCCCTGCACGAAGAGTTCCTGATACTTGCAGCTGCCCCTTCTGTCCTGCTGGACGGTACCTCACCCAGTGGTCATCCCTACTGGAGTCCTAAGCGGCGAAACCCTTGAATCTGACCGTTTGGTTTGAAGAGTCGGTAAATTCGTTTGACCTGCATATATCAGGTGAGTTTGTTTTGATTCTTTGTCTCTGTCCCCGCATCTATTGCTTTTGTTTCAACAGCTATGGCTTCGGCTCCTCCTCCTCCCCTTCCTTCTGTTTCTTTGCCGTCTGTGGCAACTGTGACTGTTAGTACTCCCGCCGTACCTATTGTCTCAGCTACCCTTTCGCCAGCTCATTCCCCCATGACAAAGCCCCCAGCGACGATAGTGCCTGTTGCTTCTGTTGCTTCTCCCACTGTGGTTTTTCATCCTCCGACATTAGTAAGTAGTGGGACACCGGTGCGTGGATTTGAGGACAGGGATTGGATGAAATTTAAGGAGCGCATGGGACCGTTAGTGCCATCTGATGTGGGGGATGAAGACAAAAAGGTAATAGCTAATCAGGCTGCACAGTGGGCCCATTTATAGTGTAGAGGATGTCTGGGCGACTATGAAAGATTTTGAGCCCTTTATACAGCAGCATGCCCACAAACACATGTCTGCTACTCTGATTGGTCTTTGGCAACAGCACTTTGAAGTGAAGTGGAGGCACCTCAAGTTTTATATGACATAAGAGATCGAGTGTATATTAGCTAGCTGGGGCCGGAACAAGTCTTTGCCAATGTTACGACAATAATACCTTATAGGGGAAGACTGTATGAGAAAAGTCCCAGGTCGGTGTCTCAGTTTCCAATGAGAGAGGTTCATCCTCTATATCACCCTGAGATACCAGAGGTAACGGATGGGCGAGTTAATGTTACTCGAGCGGCGGTGGCGGCTCGGTTTCAAGAACAATGGGTTTATACTCCATGGAAAAGAAGTGAGGTTTTATCCCTTAAAACTCATTTACCAGATCCTAGGAAAAATCCTACTGCCTATTATAAAGAACTGACTGAAGCTGCTTCTTCAACGGTGATGACTCTTGCTGATATTCAAATGTTCTTTGGTCTTCTTGTTCAGGTTGATATTTGGAGGCAGGTTCATACTCAAGATCATGTTCCCGAGTTGGGTGGTACTTGGGATCAAATTAAGGCTTGGGATCAGGAAAGAAAGCCCGGTGATAAGCCTTAAGCGGAAATGTTAGCGTTGCCAGGCTGCATATTACGTATGTGCATTCTCTTATTCCGCCGAGAAAGTTAGACTGGGATAAATTGTCAGCCTGTTGACAGAAGAAAATGAGAGTGTGTTTGATTTCTTTACCCGATTTGAAGGTCAATTTTGGGATTATAGTGGACAGGATTTGTCCGTTGAGGGAGGTGTTTGGTTGTTTGTCAATAGATATGTTTCTAACTTGCTTCCCGAAATTGCGACTCGATTGCAGGCTTCTGAGAGTACTTGGTCCACCTCTTCCCCGGATGTTATTTTGAATATGGGACAATATTATGAGCATAGGGACAATGAGGAAAAGGAGAGGATAGAGAAGAGACATAAGGATTTAAAGACAAAGGAGTTGTTACAGCAGACTTTTAGAGGGAATGGGAGAGGACGTGGTGGTCCTGCCCGACAGCTTCCACGCACTAGTAGGCAGCCTACAACTACACCTTTGGGTCCGAATCAGCATGCGTATTGTAAAGAGGAGGGACATTGGCATAGCGAATGTCCTGTGCTATTGCAGAAGGTAGCAGTCCCAAGAGGGCGAGGTTCTCATGGACGGGGTCGTGTAACAGGTGTGGCAGATAGGGCTCAGAATGCTGCAGCCTCACCGGGTCGTTCTGATAATAATTACTTTGATGACCCTCGTGATGGACAGTATTACCATGATGATTATGACATGGAGGAAGTGACAGGAATGTCTTACAGTTAGGACAGCCAGGGACAGAGTGAGGGGCCAGTTCCGATACCTGCAGACCAGCGCAGTCCTTATGTAACAGCAGAACTGCAAGGTTCAACTTAGGAATTTTTCCTGGACACAGGTTCGACAAAAAGTTCTGTTTCTCAAAATATGGTCCCTGGGGCAGCTCTGTCTGGCCATAATAATGTGTTGGTTGGTTTTTCTGGTGTACCGGTTGTAAGACCCATTTCCAAACCTCTTGCGTTGACTATTGGTCCTTTCACTGTGGATTCGCCATTCTTGTTGACATCTAATTGTGGTGAAAATTTGATGGGTTTGGATTTGTTGAAGAAATTGCATGCTACCATTTATTGCTTCCCGGCAGGTGTCTATATGACAATGGGCCCCAATGTTGCACCCGCTAAACAGTGTTTGTCCAAAGATGCGCCTCTTCCTGTTGAATTTGCAGATGTTCCATCCACTTTGTGGGCGACAGGTGATACTGATGTGGGGCTGCTGCAGATACCACCAGTTTCGATACAGGTTAAGAATGGTGCTATTTTGCCTCGTATCCCTCAGTATAAATTACCACAGTCAGGAGAACGAGCTTTATTGCGAATTATTCAGGATTTGATCAAAAAGGGAGTGGTTGAGGAGAGGACAGCCAATATTTGTAATAGTCCTATTCTCCCCATTCTTAAACGGATGCTTTCAGGTGATGATCAAGGAGATGTCTATCGTTTTGTGATTGATTTGCGCGAGGTTAATAAAATAGTGGTTCCCCAGTTTCCAGTAGTCCCTGACATTACTACTCTTTTGACAATTATTCCTCTACTGCTAAATTCTTCTATGTCATTGACCTGAAAAATGCTTTCTTTAATATTCCTATTCATCCAGATAGCAGGTACTTGTTCGGGTTTACACTAGCTGGCAGGAGCTTTAGGTTCTGTCGAGCTCCTCAAGGCTAACTGAAAGTCCAAGTATTTATAGTCAAGCTTTAAAGAGTCAGTCGGATTCCCTATCGCTTCCCTCAGGTAATGTATTGGTGCAGTATGTTGATGACTTACTCATCGCTTCTGATACAGAACAAGGTTTCAAAGACAGTACAGTTAAACTGTTGTTGCATTTGGCCCGACATGGACATAAGGTGTCTCTTTCTAAATTTCAATATTGTCGACAGGAGGTCACCTATTTAGGCCACCTACTGTTGAAGGAGGGTAGGAGATTGACTCCTGAGCGCATCAGTACCATTGTTAAAATGCCCGTTCCACAAACCCAGAAAGATGTGCGAACTTTTATAGGTATCACTTCCTATTGTCGCCAGTGGATACCTAACTACTCATTACTAATCAAACCCTTGCTTGCACTAACCATTAAAGATGCGCATGAGCCCCTGCCTTGGACGCCTGAATGTCAGCAGTCTTTTGAGCAATTAAAAACTGCACTTTTTTCAGCTCCAGTACTCGGCACCCCCGATTATAACAAGTCGTTTGTATTGTTCGTCCATGAGATGGCTGGTTGCACGCTTTCTGTTTTAACACAAACATTTGGAGATAAGCAACTGCAATGTGCTTATTTCTCTGCTGTTCTTGACCCTATCGTAAGAGCCCTCCTGAGCTGTCTAAGAGCGGTCGCAGCTCTGGCCGTTTCGATCAGACAATCGGCTGGACTCGTACTTGATGCTGATCTCACGGTAATGGTACCCCATGCTGTGGACATGCTTTTGAATAAGACTAAGACAAAGCACCTCACCAGTGCACGTCTGACTGGCTATGAATTAACCTTGTTTGCCAAACACATCACGATTAAAAGATGTGCCACTCTGAATCCAGCCACGTTACTGCCCCTCCCTTCTGAGAATGATGAGATTGATAAACATGACTGTATCTTCCGGACGGAAGAAGAGACGAAGGGACGGGTAGACCTGACTGATGTTCCCTTATCTGACCCACAAGGGGAACTATATGTCGATGGCTCTTGTTTTAAATTATCAGATGGCACTACAACTGCTCCATATGTTATCACCACGCTGCGTACAGTGGTTGAAACATCACAAGTTCCCTATCAATTGGCCCAAGCTGCGGAGCTTGTTTCCTTGTTAAGAGGTTGCGAATTGAGTGAGTGACGGGTTGTCAATATTTATGCTGACAGCCAGTATGCCTTCGAAATCGCCCATAATTTTGGACGACTCTAGGCTGAGAGATGGTTCCTTACTTCGCATGGTGCCAAGATTCAACATGGGCACCTTATATTGAGGCTTTTGTCTGCTTTGACACTCCCTAAGAAAGTGGCTATAGTAAAGTGTAGCGCTCACCGGAATGTTACTGATGATGTGGGTAGGGGAAATGCATTTGCAGATCAGATAGCTAAGGAAACAGCCCGGACAAAAATGAAAACAATGTTTGTAGCAGGCCCCGCTAGATGGGTGCCTGAAGTTACCATGTTTGAGGATACACTTGAGAATGTGAAAGCGATACAAAGTGAGGCCACAATAGAAGAATTAGCACTGTGGCAAGAAAGTACAGCAGAATTGAACGATGTGGGATGTTGGATTGACAAGTCAGGGAAGCAGAGATGGATGTTGCCAGATGCATATGTTCTCCCTGTAGTTACGATGGCCCATGGCCCAGCCCACATTAGTGCTAAGGGTATTTGCAAGTTGTTAGACCCTGTATGGCAGAACGATAATATTTCTGAGACCGCAGCCCATTTAGTGAAATATTGTATGGTGTGCATGATGTACAATCCTGGAAAATGTACCCCTACCCCACCCGGTAACTTTACACCACCCACTTTCCCTTTTGAAGTCCTTCAGATGGATTTCATAGAATTGGATCAGTGCAATAATTTGAAGTATGTTTTGGTGGTTGTCTTTGCTCTTAGTAAATGGGTTGAGGCTTATCCCACTAAAGACAATACAAGCGTTACGACTGCAAAGGTACTCCTGAAGGAGTTCTTTCCTCGTTTCGGCTTGCCCCATTTGATTTGGAGTGATAACAGAAGTAATTTTAATGCCAAGGTCATTCAGTTAATTTGTGATGGTTTGCACATAAAGCAGATGTTTCATGCCGCTAACCACCCGCAGTCAGCAGGTTTGGTTGAGAAGTACAATGGTACTCTCAAACTGAAATTGGCAAAGATTCAGGAGACAACAGGGTTACAGTGGCCAGATGCTTTACCACTAGTTTTTTTTGTCCACAAGAACAACAGCACATTCTAGGACAGGATTGTCACCGTACGAGGTCATGTTTGGATGCCTGGCAAATGTCTGGGGCGTCCCGCGTCCTCGGCGGTTTACTGATATTGAGTATCCATTGTTGATCGATTACCTTTGTCAGTTAACTGAAAATTTGTGTTCTATTCACCAACAGGTCCGGGAAGCCCTGCCAGCTACGCCAGAGGGGCCCGGACACGATATTCAGCCTGGTGATTACATCCTTGTTCGTAACTTTCAGCGAAAGAAGAGTGTGGAGCTGCGGTGGAAGGGGCCCAAGCACCTCCTCCTGGCTACACGTACTGCAGTCAAAATTGATGGTCAAAAGAACTGGGTTCACGCGACTCATTGTCACCAGATACCTCTACCCTTGCCCTATGACCAGTGGGGGAGGGATGAAGTAGGGGATTCTGAATGTGAGAAGGTGCCTCAATTTGTCCCCTTCAGTGACGCCAGGCTGACCAGGACCAAAACGGATGAGGAAAATGATGAAGTGCTGAATGCAGCAGTACCTCCGGAAATACAGGCTATCCAGGAGCCCCTTTTCACTGATCCCTCTGTGCCCGGAGTTACTAGGTATAATTTGCGCCCTCGGCTGAGGAACAGTGCACCAAAGGAGAAGTCAGATTAGTTAGGGATGGACTGCTTAAGTTAGGGTGTACTTTGCTGTAGTACCAACGGAGCTAGTTTAGGGCGAGGTGAGATCTGTGCACTGTTTGAACATTGGACAGAATAGATCGAAAGTGTCCCCTTGAGGATACCTTATCCTGGTCGATGTGGGAACCCGAGCTTAGGACAGAGCAAGCTCCACCGCCGGTGCTCAAGAGTGCCAACTTTTGATGAACAATAGGAGCCTGTACCAGTGAGGCTCTGACAGACACTGGGAACTTGTATCGTTTTCTTGCTGGCATTTTTGCCCCTTGCCCCTTTGCTTTATCATTTACCATGCATCCATTTTGCAGGATCAATCAATCAATCAATCAATCAATCAATCAGGGAATTGTGAGCACGCTACTCACCCGTGAGGGTCTCAAGACGCTGATGGGGGGGTCCACAGATCTGTTTAGCCAAAGAGCCAGGTCTTGAGGGTCTTCCTGAAGGTGTTCAGGGAGGGGGCGCGTCTGATGTCTGCCGGTAGCTCGTTCCAGGTCTTGGCTGCAATGTGAGAGAAGGACCTTCCGCCTGCTCTGGCTCTGTGGATGCGGGGGTTTCGGCCAGTGCGAGGTTGGAAGATCGGAGGTTTCTTTTGGGTACGTGGAAGTTGATTCTGTCATTGAGGTATTTGGGTCCGTTGTTGTGTAGGCATTTGTAGGCGTGAGTGAGGATTTTGAAAGTGACTCTTTTCTCACGGGGAGCCAGTGGAGACTTCGTAGGTGTTGGCTGATGTGTTCGTGTCGGGGGATGCCGAGGACGAGTCTGGCCGGCGCTGTTCTGTATTGTTTGGAGTTTGCGGAGTAGGGACTTGTTGATGCCGGTGTAGAGTGCGTTTCCATAGTCCAGTCTGCTGGTGATGAGTGCGTGGGTGACTGTCTTCCTTGACTCAGGGGGGATCCACTTGAAGGTCTTGCGGAGGATGCGGAGGGTGTTGAAGCAGCTGGAAGTGACGGCGTTGACCTGTCGGTTCATGGTGAGTGATGAGTCGAGTACGATGCCGAGGTTCTTGGCATGGTCTGAGGGGGAAGGTGGGCTTCCAAGGGCGGTCGGCCACCAGGTGCTGTCCCATGCAGAAGGGGTGGTACTGAGGACAAGGACTTCTGTCTTCTCGGCATTGAGCTTCATGCAGCTGTTGGTCATCCAGACTGCGACGTCTTGCATTCCTTTCTGGAAGTTGAGTTTGGCAGTGGTGGGGTCTTTGGTGATGGAGAGAATGAGCTGAGTGTCGTCGGCGTAGGATACGATGTTGAGGCCGTGTTGTCGGACGATGGCTGTGAGGGGGGCCATGTAGATGTTGAAGAGGGTGGGGCTCAGTGATGAACCCTGTGGGACTCTGCAGGTGATTTTCGTGGGGTCAGAGAGGAAGGGTGGGAGTCTGATTCTTTGGCTTCTTCCGGTGAGGAATGATCGGATCCAGTCCAGGGCTGTTCCTTGTATGCCTGCGTTGTGTAGTCTGGCGACTAGTGTGCGGTGGGAGACGGTGTCGAAGGCCGCTGATAGGTCGAGTAGGATGAGGGCTGCAGAGTGGCCTTGGTCCAGGAGGGTTCAGATGTCGTCTGTGGCGGCGAGTAGGGCGGTCTCTGTGCTGTGGTTGCTTCGGAATCCGGATTGGGATGGGTCGAGAACGGCGTTCTCTTCAATGAATCGTGTCAGTTTCCTGTTGACTGTTTTCTCTGCAACTTTGGCTGTGAAGGGGAGGAGTGAGATGGGCCGATAGTTCTTGAGGTCGGTGGGGTCAGCTGTGGGCTTCTTGAGCAGGGGTCTGACTTCTGCGCTCTTCCAGTCGTCTGGGAAGGTGCCTGTTTTGAAGGTGGTGTTGATGGTGCGTTGTAGTTTGGGTGCGATGGTGGCTGCGGCTCTGTGGTAGATGTGAGGGGGGCAGGGGTCAGTGGGGGCCCCCAAGTGGATGCTTTTCATAGTCGAGGTGGTGTTTTCGGCCGTGATTGGTGTCCAGTTGGAGATGGTGGGCTGGCTGGTGTTTCTGGGGGAGGTGGGGGTCCGTCTGTGGCACCTGGTGGATGGTCGATGAAGTTGTCGTAGAGGTTTTTGATCTTGAGGTGGAAATAAGTTCCAAGCTTGTCGCAGAGGTCTTGGGACGGTGTGATGTCTGTGGCTTCGCTGCGTGGGTTGGTGAATTCCTAATGACACTGAAAAGTTCATTGGAGTTGGTGGAGTTGGCCAGGATTTTGTTGTGGATGAAGTTCCTCTTGGTGGCTCTGATCTGGTTATGGTAGTCCATCATGGCGTCCTTGTAGGTGGTGTGGTTTTTGGTTGTCTTGGTGTTTCTCCAGTTCTTCTCCAGGCATCTGCAGGTGCGTCTGGCTTCTTGGAGAGCGGTGGTGAACCAGGCGGCTTTCCTGGGGCGTTGTCTGTTGGGGTTGCGTAGCGGGGCGAGCTTGTCTGCGCAG
This sequence comes from Calotriton arnoldi, assembly GCA_963921515.1. NCBI lineage: Eukaryota > Metazoa > Chordata > Amphibia > Caudata > Salamandridae > Calotriton > Calotriton arnoldi. The sequence goes on along the minus strand of CAWUFW010007397.1, from coordinate 833,720 downwards.
TTGGAGATCCAGGTGTGGAGTTCTCTGGCTGCGTTGTTTGCATCATTTGCGTCGGGTGCCCAGGTGTGGTTGTCTCGTGTGAGGGTGGAGTTAAGTTGCTCATTGGTAACCTTGCTCCAGTTCCTTCGAGGTGGGCGTGGGGCTGGTTTGGGTGCCTTGGGTTTGTTGATGGTGAAGCGTGCGCAGTGGTGGTCGGTCCATGGCGGCTGTGTTGTGTGGCTGAATTGGACGCTGTTTCCTGCCGCGAAGATGGGGTCGAGGGTGTGTCCTGCTCTGTAGGTCGGTGTGTTGATGAGTTGTTTAAGTCCGATGCTGGCGAGGTTGTCACGAAGGATAGTGGAGTTGGGGTCGCTGGCGTTGTCGAGGTGGAAGTTCAGGTTTCCAATGAGTATGTAGTTTGCTGAGGCGATGGCGTGGGGTGCGATGAAGTCGGTGATGGTGGCGGTGAAGGGTGTTCGGGGGTCTGTAGATGAGGGTTCCTCGGAGTGTGGCTTTGGGGGTGGTCTGGATCTGGAAGTGCAGGTGTTCGGCGGAGGGGAAGGTTTCGCTGGAGGTGGTGAGGCGGAGGGTGCTCTTGTGGGCGATGGCGAGGCCCCCTCCTGGGTGGTTGGGGCGGTCTTTCCGCTGGATCTTGTATCCGTCTGGGATGGCGGTGCTGATGTTGGGGGCGGAGGATGCGTTGGTCCAGGTCTCTGTGAAGAAGGCGATGTCAGGCGAGAGAGAGTCGAGTTGGTTCCAGATTTCCATGGCGTGTTTGTGTACGGAGCGTACGTTGAGGAGGATGCATTTTAGGGTGTTCCCGGTTCTGGCGTCGGCGGTGTTGGAGGCCGGGGTGGCGGTGAGGGTCTGGTGGCAGTGGAGGCAGGAGAACTGGCCGTGGGTCATGTTCGACGAGGCCTGTTGGCATTCTCCCCTTGACCCTGACTCAGGCAGGTCGCTCCCCACGCTGCACAGCACCACCTGTTGTGCCCGTGTACCTTGCTCCCTACCCTCGCTGTTGCTGCGAGTTCGAGGCCCTCCTCCACCCGCAGGCTACCACCTGCACCTCATCCCTGGTGGCCAGTGGGGAACCGTAAGTCTCTGTGTGCCCCCTGTGCCCCCTTATGATTGACTGTCTGCCTTCTGTTTTTTCTTCTGTACCTTCGTTGCCAGTGTAATTTCGTTTTGCCCCCTGTGCCCCTTTTTACTGTCTGCCTTCTGTTTTTTCTTCTGTACCTTCGTTGCCAGTGTAATTTCGTTTTGCCCCCTGTGCCCCTTTTTACTGTCTGCCTTCTGTTTTTTCTTCTGTACCTTCGTTGCCAGTGTAATTTCGTTTTGCCCCCTGTGCCCCCTTCTGCTTGATTTTGTTGTATTGTTCTTTTTCCATTTTTAGCCTGTATTGTGGCCCCTGTTTTTCCGCCCGTCTCCGCTCTCCCTTTCCCGCCGCTGCGTCCCCTGCGGCCCCGCCCCCCGCACGCCCATTCGTCCCGCTCCCCCTCCCAGCTGCTCCTCCCTCCCACCTCCCCTCCTTATGGCGGCCGCTGTGCGGTGAGGAGAGCGACCCTTGACCGTGACTCAGGCAGGTCACTCCCCACGCCGCACAGCACCACCTGTTGTGCTCGTGTACCTTGCTCCCTACCCTCGCTTCTGCTGCGAGTTCGAGGCCCTCCTCCACCCGCAGGCTACCACCTGCGCCTCATCCCTGGTAGCCAGTGGGGAACCGTAAGTCTCTGTGTGCCCCCTGTGTCCCCTTATGATTGACTGTCTGCCTACTGTTTTTTCTTCTATACCTTCGTTGCCAGTGTAATTTCATTTTGCCCCATGTGCCCCCTTCTGCTTTATTTTGTTGTATTGTTCTTTTTCCATTTTTAGCCTGTATTGTGCCCCGCGTTTTTCCGCCCATCTCCGCTCTCCCTTTCCTGCCGCTGCGTCCCCTGCAGCCCCGCCCCCCCCGCACGCCCATTCGTCCCGCTCCCCCTCCCAGCTGCTCCTCCCTCCCACCTCCCCTCCTTATGGCAGCCGCTGTGCGGCCGCGCCTAAGGCAAGCCCATCTGCGCCCATCCGCGCCTGGACTGCGCCCAGCGCCAGACCCCCTGGTCCCTGCGACCACTACAACGACCGACGCCACTACGATGCCAGCACCCTCCACACACTCAACACCGGATGATCACACACCTGCTTCCTGGCCGCCCCGAAGCGCACCCAAGGACCCTTCTCCTGCTGGAACTGCAGCTTCACCAGCCTCCGAGCCGCCAAACCGCCCACCGAGAAAGGACGCAACCACCTAGGATGCATCCTACTCAACACCCGCTCCGCACGCAAACACGCCGTCAAACTCTGGGACCTGATCGACAAGTCCACCCCGGACGTCGCCTTCCTGACGGAGACCTGGATGAACGCCTCCTCTGCGCCCGACATCGCCATAGCCATCCCGGACGGCTACAAGATCACCCGCAGGGACCGCACCAATGGAGTAGGAGGTGGAATCACCATCGTCCACAAGAATACCCTCAGGGTCTCGACCAGCACCGACGACACCCTCAGCACCGCCGAACACCTGCACTTCCAGATCCACACGGACCCCAACACCACCCTCAGAGGAACGCTCGTCTACAGACCCCCCAGACCCTGGCCTCAGTTCAGTGACTCCATCGCCAACTTCGTCAGCACGCACGCCATGGCCTCCACAGACTACATCCTCCTCGGAGACCTGAACTTCCACCTCGAGAATACCAACGACACCAACTCCACCACCCTGATCGACAACCTCGGACTCAGACAGCTCATCACAACGCCCACCCACTCCGCCGGCCACACGCTCGACCCCATCTTCTCCGCAAGCTCCCACGTCTCTTTCAGTCACACCACCGAACTCCACTGGACCGACCATCGCTGCACCCACTTCACCTTCCGGAAACCCACCACGCACCACAGCGCTCAACAGATCCCCCGCCGCAGCTGGAGCAAAGTCACCGATGTGCAGCTTAACACCACCCTTGCCCGGAGCCCACACGCCGACCCTACCGACACCGACACCGCCGCCCGCGACCTCAGGCGATGGATCGACGACTGCACCAACACTCTCGCCCCGATCAAGAAACCCTCCAACAGACACACCGACAAGAAAGCCAGCTGGTTCACCGCGGACCTCCAGGCCTCCAAGCAAACCTGCTGGAAACTAGAGAAGAAATGGCACCGCGAACAGACACCGGACAGCCATGAGGCCCACAAGAACGCCATCCGCAGACACCATCACCTCATCAGACCCGCCAAAAAGGCCTCCTTCAAGGACCACCTCGACAACAACGCACACAACAGCAAAGAGCTCTTCAACATCGTGAAGGAACTCTCCAACCCCAGCTCCAATGCCAACGACATCCCACCATCGCAAGACCTGTGCGACTCCCTTGCCACCTTCTTCCACCTCAAGATCGCAGACATCCACGACAGCTTCAACAACCTGACCGCCTTGACAGCCAACGACACCTCGGACCCCCCGGCCACCATCCGCATCGACTCCATGCTCACCTGGACCAACGTGAACGACGACGACACCATCAAAATCATGAACACCATCCACTCCGGCTCTCCGTCAGACCCGTGCCCGCACCACATCTTCAACAAAGCTAGCGCCACCATCGCACCCCATCTCTGCAAAGTCATCAACTTCTCCTTCGAGACCGCAACCTTCCCGGAGAGCTGGAAGCACGCAGAGATCAACGCCTTACTCAAGAAACCCAAGGCGGATCCGAGAGACCTCAAGAACTTCCGGCCCATCTCCCTGCTCCCGTTCCCGGCGAAGGGCATCAAGAAGATCGTCAACAGACAACTGACCCGCTACCTCGAGGAGAACAACAACCTGGACCCATCCCAGTCCGGGTTCCGCAGCAACCACAGTACCGCAACTGCCCTCATCGCCGCCACCGATGACATTAGGACCCTGCTGGACAACGGTGAAACCGCGGCCCTCATTCTCCTGGACCTCTCAGCCGCCTTCGACACGGTCTGCCACCGCACCCTACGCACACGCCTCCACAATGCAGGGATCCGAGACAAGGCTCTGGAATGGACCACCTCCTTCCTCTCTGGCAAAACACAGAGCGTCCGCCTCCCCCCATTCCGTTCCGAAGCCTCCGAGATCATCTGCGGTGTACCCCAAGGATCATCCCTCAGCCCAACACTGTTCAACGTCTACATGGCACCGCTCGCCCACGTCGCCCGACCGCACGACCTCAACATCATCTCCTACGCCGACGACACCCAGCTGATTCTCTCCCTCACCAAGGACCCCCTCACTGCCAAAGCCAACCTCCACGAAGGAATGAAGACTGTCGCCGAGTGGATGAAGAAGAGCCGACTGAAGCTGAACTCAGACAAGACGGAGGTCCTCATCCTCGGCTCCACCCCATCAGCCTGGGACGACTCCTGGTGGCCAACCACACTGGGAGCAGCACCGACACCCACCGACCACGCACGCAACCTGGGGGTCATCCTCGACTCGACACTCTCCATGACCAAGCAGGTCAACGCCGTCTCGTCCTCCTGCTTCAACAGCCTACGCATGCTCCGCAAGATCTACAGGTGGATCCCCACCGAAACAAGAAGAACGGTCACCCAGGCCCTCGTCAGCAGCAGGCTGGACTACGGAAACGCCCTGTATGCGGGAGCCTCGGCCAAACTCCTGAAACGACTGCAACGCATACAGAACGCCTCTGCACGCCTCATCCTCGACATCCCTCGCCACAGCCACATCTCACCCCACCTGAGAGACCTGCACTGGCTCCCCGTCAACAAGAGGATCACCTTCAAGCTCCTCACCCACGCACACAAAGCACTCCACAACACCGGACCGGCATACCTCAACAGACGACTCATCTTCTACACCCCGAACTGCCAGCTCCGCTCCGCCGACCTCGCCCTCGCCATTGTCCCCCGCATCCGAAGAGCGACCACCGGTGGAAGATCGTTCTCCTACCTTGCCGCCTAGACCTGGAACACCCTCCCCATCCTCCTACGGCAGACCCAGGACCTACTAACCTTCAGGAGGCTACTCAAGACCTGGCTGTTCGAGCAGTAGCAGCACCTCCTCCCCCCCCCCAGCGCCTTGAGACCCTCACGGGTGAGTAGTGCGCTTTACAAATGTTCTGATTGATTGATTGATGGGTAGTGGGAGGTCCAGTGTTCCTGGCGCTGGCCGCGGTCGGGTCGCGGACGGGTACAGATGGGCTTGCCTTTGACGCGCCTTCGGCGCGACTGCGCAGCGGCCGCCATTAAGTAGGGGAGGTGAGAGGGAGGAGAGGCTGGGAGGCGGGAGTGGGGGAATTCCAGAGGGGAATTCCGGGGGGGAATACAGAGGGGGAATTCTGGGGAGGAGGGGCCGCAGGGGCAGCAGCAGTGAAAGGACCAGGCAGGCACAAGAAAATAAAAACAGTGGTGGAATTAGAGCAAGACACAGATGTGCACAATAACAGTGGCACAACAGGGAAAAATTAAGAAAAAAACGGCTGAGAAAGGTTACGGTGGTTGCAGGCAGTCTGGTCCCAGTTGGAGCGGGCAGCAGGCGCAGGAGCGGGCAGCAGCCTCGAACCTCCCAAGGAGGAGGTTGGGTCTGGAGGCAAGAGACGGCACAGCGGAGCTGCGGGGAGAGAGTGGACCTAGACCGAGAGCAGGATGGTTGCTGACGAAGAGCAGCCAGTGATTCCCCCTGTTCCTATACGTATATTCTGGTCTACAAAAAGAAAAATATTGTGTATTGTTTTTGTGGTATTACTGGTATTCCTTCGGGGTGGGGTGTCCTGGGTTTTGGAATGTGATCAGGATGCACCGTCATGTACTAAACATAAGGTTGTTTCTAAAATGCGCACCAAAAGGACAGCCCCGAGTAATGTCTTTCTAGACACACATAAAAGATTTTTTGGAGAAGGTTCAGCTTGTTATCCCACCGAATCTGTTACATGTTTATGGACTGCTTACCTATTGTCACTGGTCAATTATACGTATACCCACCCAGCCCAATTCGTAGAGGTAAGGGGTGTGTTTGGAATGGGGTATCCTGGTCCTTGTCTATATTACAGGAAGCCACAAGGAAAGGGATATCCGGGTTGTGATAATAATACATATTGTGATAATCTGTATATGAGAGAGCAGAACATTACCTTAGTGGGCTGACATTACCAAGATTTAACGGTTACCCGAAAAGCTGGATATTATCCCGCATGTTGTCCGATAGTAAACAGTACTGATGCATTCTTGTATGTTAATTGTTCTGGAATAATATTGTTCAAAAATACGATGTCTCTAGTGAAAAAGAAGGATCCGAGTACGCTCGGAATGAACACCAGATATGCTCCTGTAGGTTATCAAGGTCCACTTTATGCACACCCAGGATTTAATTTTTGGTCTAATGGTACTTATTCAAATGTTCATAATGGTACAGATGATGTTGCTCTAGGAATAGTGCTCCCTTTTGGTGTACCTTGTAAGTACAGTAAGCCAAATATAGAGTGGGTAAAAAGAACGTTGACTGCAGAGTTCTGTGATGGAGTGACAGATTTGGAAGTCAATAATTATAGTAATGGTATCACCTTTGGGTATATTCTCTCCTCCATTATTACCGTTGGTGGTACTGCTATGGCCAGAGGTGAAAGAGCTAGAGAATATTTTGGATGTAAGCTACAGATACTGTCGAACTCCACAGTAGCAGCTTTGCGTGACATCACCACCCAATTAGAAAGTTTGCGAATATACTCCGAGCAGACCAGATATGCTGTTGATTTTTATTCTAGCTAAGAGCGGTGGTGTGTGCGCAGTAGTAGGAGACCAGTGTGTGTTTTCAGGATAACTAATATGGAAAAAAATATTACCCAACACATTTTAGACATTCTAGAAAACGTGAAAGGAATGGAGAGTGGGAATTGGAGTTTGTCATTCTTTGGTGGATGGGGTTGCATCCTTGAAAAGGTGATCTATTTCATTGTGATTTTGGTTTCTTGCTGTGTTTTAGTCCAGTGTCTCCCCTTATGTTGCTCTTATTGCACCACCCTCCTCACTCCTAAGAGAATATCAATTCATGATACTAATGCAACAATCATGCTTCAGAAAGAAGTCGAAGACCTCATTCAAATAGATGAGGGTATCTTCGAGACTTCTTCCCTCCTTACCGTTTCCCTTCCTGCAGCTAAGAATATGGAGTGCTCCTAAAAATGTATTCATGATTTGTTGAATTATATGTCTTTCTCATTATTGCACAAAAATTGCTTAGCTCATGCTAAAAGGAGGGTCTGTTGGAATAAAAAATATGTTTTCGCATAGTTTTATGTAAGTTAGCATTCGCTGCGCCAATTTGTGTACAGGCGCTATTTTGTATCGTGATCGAAACTAATTCTTTTCTATTTCCGAGAAATGGGCCTCTCTAGGTTATGTTTCTTCAGAGCTGAGTTCTGCCATACTAATGAATGCACTGTCCTTATTAGCCCATACCTTTCCCTTTAGATGTACGCCTTCTCCCACTTGTCTAGTGGCGGGCAACGGCAGAGTAACCTTGAATGGTAGATAATGTGTGCCCGGCCTCAGAATCGAAACTTACTCCTTTGTAATTTACTGTCCACCTGCATCTCTCTGGAAAATTCCATGGTGGGCATGATATCATTGGTTTCGAAGTGTATTTAATGTATCGTTATGCTTACTGATGTCAGTCCATCTGCAGCACTCCTTAGCGACTGGGCAGACAGGGCTCCGCTCTGAGCGTACTCTGAATAAACAGATATTGGTTTGTATTCTCTACTGTCTGACTGACTCTTCATTTGGTATGGAAGGCTGGGAGGTGGTCTTGTGTGACCCGGGTGGCCCGAATCGGGTCATTTCCTTCAGAGGTGCCATCACCACAAGTCCGGAAGAAAGGAGAATGGGTGCCTCAGCCTGGGAGGAAAAGGACTGCACCTGCCCAGATTAGCCTGCACCTGCATCTCCAGCCTCAGCACCTTCCTGCTCAGTGCCCTTACACACTGCTAGGCCCACAGCACCAGGAAAGCTGCCGGGCCCTATGAATAGGGTTGCACTGACACCTAGGGACCACTGATGGTCACTGAACCAGCTAAAAGGGAACACCTTACAAGGAAACAGCCAGTAGCACTGTGAAGGCTACCCTATCACAAGGGAAAGTAGAGACTGACCAAAAAGACTGCCATTCACACTCAAGTGAGTTGCCTACTCATTGCAGGTCGAGATGCTGCAACTCCACATGCAAATGAACGCTCAAGAAGAAAAGGAGCAACATAGCCCGCAACGTCAGTAACATTGCCCCATCCCCCAGAAAGTGATAGAATTTCAACAGAGACTGGTAAAGCCAGCAAGTGCCACTGCCTCTGCCTGCAGCCAGAGACTGGCCAACAGAGTGCCACCCACCCCCGTTGTCTGTCTGTTTGCTCGAAGGGGAGAAGGACCAGGAACCCTTCACAAAGCCACAAGAGGCCTAAAGCTGCCCCAGCCAGGGAAAGGACTGCCAGGTTCAGTGAAACCAAAAACCCCTATTCCTCAGTAAGACAGAGGGGACGGACGGGCAGCATGCAAGTACGGCACAAGGGAAATGAAGCTTTAAGGATTAAGAGCTCCCAAGAGCCAGACAAAACCCAAGCAGCAAAGCTAAAGGCAGCAAGCCTACAAAAGGCGGAAGGAGAACGTGTGCTGCGCGCACAACCCCCCAGTGGCTGTCTGAAGCCACCACAAGTGAAGGAACTGCACCATGCACCCCTGGTGATGAACGACCACCACCATGAGAAAGAGGAGCAAGCATGGCAAGCACCAGAAGGGGGCGCAGCAAAGAAGGACGAAGAGCGTGGAGCCCGAGGTGTGCTGACTCATGCACCCAGAAGCTTGACAGCATGGGCAGGCATCCAGGAGAGTGAGTGCTCTCCACAGAGAAGAAGCAATGCTGAACACTAAGAGGCTGTGCCAGCCGGCCGCCTGCAACGCAGTATGGCCACCATTGGCCCAGTATTGTGCACGTCACACGAAGTGACCGGCCCCGCCAAGCATGCCTGGATGGAGGCAGGAGCAGGCGCCATGACTGCGTGGGCTCGAGGCACAAGAACGACACCGTCGAGCAAATTAGGTGACCTGCCATCCTGGCAAAGGAGCACCACAAAAATCCCTGAGAAAGGGAAGGGGCCTGTGATAGGTCCACACGGAGAAGAAGCATGTCCTATCGACAGGACATACTTGCGACAGGTCCGCAGGAAAGTAAAGACAGTCCTAAGAACCAGACACGACAAGCGAGATGTCCATGTGGCGCAAACATGAGACAGGAGGCAGGACGCCACATCCGAGTGAGGAACCTGGTCGGAAGCTAGGAAGACTGTGGCAGGATGCCACATTGCGAAGGGGGAGAACAGCGTGGCAGGACGCCACTTCGCGAAGGAGGAGAGGAGAGTGGCACGATGCCACAGGGCAAACAACCACCACAGGCATGCAAGAGGGAAAAGGAGAAGAGCGATAGGACAGAGGAGTCGTGCCAGCACTGGGAAGGTGTTCATCAACACAAGCCAGCCACCGGGGTGCAGAGACGTCACTGGAGACAGCTCCGCGGGAGGACCAACTGTAAGCCACTAGCAGGCGCGAACTGCGTCCAGGTCCCATGCTTCTCAGTGCGACCGTCCACTCACCTGTCACGGGCTGCTTGGCATCGATGGCATCATGTCTAGCAAGTGCACCTGCCAGAAGATAACCGTAAGTGGCCACGAAGTCCCTCCAGTCCTCCTCACTCCACGAACTGACCTAAAGCAAGAGATCGCCACCTGTTGTCCAAGTGTAAGAACATTATCATATTTATTATCTAGGTGCATCACCACCAAGAACATTTAAGGAGCATTGCATCACCAGAGTGGATCCAAACGCTCAAGACATCCGGAGTTCAATGAGACGCTCCTGGCACCATGGGAGGCTAGCCACCCAGGAACCTTCTGTGTGCCCCGTAAATCCGAGGCCTGCCGAAGAAGAGCATATCTGACCATTGGACTATCCACCCTTGGGGTTACACGAGGCTTGGCCGTGGCCCTGTTGGGAGTTCCGCAGCAACCCCTCAGGGTGGCCTATGAGATGCCCGCACAGCCCACGCAGTCAAGTGGCAATCCTGGGGCAAGGGCCTCAAGGGAGTTACCATGAGAACGAAATCCCAACCGGAGAGATGCGTCGGCAGCAGCTCCACGACAGGCACCGGGAAACATGGTGGTTACCTAAAGACCATCTGCTGGAGCATTGTGAACCGGAGTCCTAACAGCGAGAACACACAGACTCTGAGACACCACCCTTTGTGGCTGCATGAGCAGTTTTGACTGTGGTCATGTTGGCAGTTCCTCAGCGACGCCTTCGCGCGGCCTACGAGAAGCCTGTACAGTCCACACGGTCCCATGGCAGCCCGGCAGGAAGGCCCTCCAGGATACTCCTGTGAGAGAGGAGTCCAGGCAGCAGAGCAAATCTGAAGTTGCTCTGCCAGCTGGACCTGGGAAGCATCATTGTCTCCAAGGAAAACCCTTATCCACCAAGGCCATCCTCAGTATTTGCAGGTTTGCCCTCCACCGGAACCTAAACGCCTGCAAGAAGATCTCCGAAGAGGACTCCACCACCGCTCCAGATGCACAGCTATTTGAACTGTGTAAATAGACTCCAACACTGCGAGACAAGGCCGGTCTGAACTACATCTCCGAGGGGGACTGAAGCCTCCTGACTGTGCTGTCCAGAGCTCCAGCAACGCCTGGCAGATGGCCTGAAGAGACTCATTGGTGCTGTGTATTGTTGCTTTTTTTTTTTCATAGGTTGGGCTTTTGTTTGTTTCTTTCCCATTAAAGTTTGGGAGGGATGTAGTGTCCTGTTGGACACGTTCTAGTGTTCCGCCAAGTGCTGCACCAACACTGTACACCCACCCATCACAGGCATCACCGGTCAGGTAACCCTACTAATAAAAGGGGCCGGGCGCACGTGCCCTGTGCCAGTTCCAGTACCCTACTACTGTGTCAGTGTGGTCATTTCATCCAGCATGTGGGCCTAGGGCCCCAGACACCACACCTGGGACCTGCAAAAGAGAATATTCCTGCCAGGTGGCCCTAAAGGACTGCTAGATGTAACAGAGTTACCAGCATGGCAGTGCTTGCACAGCCATGCTTTTTAACTCCACTAGCCACTTGTACCAGATTAAAGACGAGCAATTACTGCTAGCGGGCAGGGGATGGTGATGCTGTTGACGTGTTTAGGCCTGGAGTGTAGGAAGTGTTCCTGCCCATGTCCAAGTGAAGGATGCATTCTAGAAATAAAGCAGGTTTTAGTTTTTTGTAGACTTAAATTTTGCATTATATTTATGGAATGATTTTTTAACAAACCATTAGAAACGTTATAAAGAATCCTACAAATTCAGAATATTTCTTTGAAATATTGTTTTTGCTAAAATAGATCTACAACACAGGAAAACGTGCTTAAGAAAAATGTAAATATGGCATACTTTTTCCAAGCATTTTCAAAGCTGACAAAGCAAACGGATGTTGCAGATACTTGGCATTATTCATGTGTGGGAAGCTCTTTTTGTAGTAGTTGTGGACTAACAGAAAAGGAAGCAGAGTAGAGTAGAGCAGTGCTCTATTTCTGTGCTTTGGGAAGCAGTGAGACAGCCAGATAAATAAAATACACCCGACTTGTTCGTGCCCCTCTCTGTCCCTCATTCCATCTCACTTTGTCACCATTGCCATATACGCCAACTACAGCGAGCCACCAGCAAGCCCACTTCCGACGTATCAACAAAACATCAATGAACTTTGAGTGTCAAACCCGAGAACGTGAGCAGGCGGGCGAGGAGCATCCCTATCAGCAACTGAGGAGGACACGGAAGGCTGCATCTGGCTGCTTGCACAAACTACACTGAAAGCACACACTGAAAGTCGGAGACTTGAAGAGAATAAACAACCTGAATCAGGCTGAATTAACCCGCCGTAAAATAAAACACAACACTTTGGGTAACGCTAAAAGTCTAACATGCGTTTAATTCAAATATATTCAATATGCAAGCGAAATAATGCTTGCTTTATCGACTCAGAGCTTCTGTTCAAAATCCTGGTGGAGTATATGATGCTAAAATCGATACATTTTTAGTAGCTTTTATACTTTTTTTTCTCCGTTTGCTCCATACAAGCAAAGGGGACATGAGCATGCAATTTAAACTGTTACTTGAACAAAACTATTCAGGGCAGGCGCTTTTCACGAGAAAGATTGTGAAAAGTTCTTGAACACTAGACACAGAAGTACAAATAAGTGCTGATTCCACTGATTTCTACAGTTCATGCTTGATGGTGTCAGTCCTCAGAAAGAGGCTACACTTACTACATGTAACAAAAAATATGCAATTGAACAATAACTGAATAAAATTGATTTGGGGACTTGGAGATACACGAAACTTAGCATGCATGTTAAATTTAATGTGCACTTCAGCGTAATATAAAAATGATATTGCAGTTCAGACATGAGACGTATCAGTATCAGTACATGTCAAGGCATACATGCGCATTAGCAACTTCATAATAAGCAATGGTGTTAAGGCATAGAACCAAGGGGCATATTATCAAGGGCAGTATCGCCGCTTTAGCGGCACTTTTTGCCGATAAAGCGGCGATATTTTTATCGCCCTTTTAGCAAGCTGTCGCTAACAGCTGTTAGCGACAGCTTAATGGCGATAGCAGCCGTTTTGTTGCCGCTTTGCATGTCAGTGATAATTATCGCTAATGACATGCAAAATAGGCGTTCCCAACTAAAAGCAACTGCAAACAGTCGCAAACACAACTTCCCCTATTATCAATGCCCGCGAAGCGTATAAAAAAGTTGCGCTAACCGCGATTATCGCTGGAATTTAACACCTGCTAAAAACTTGACTTAACCATTTTGTCAATGGGAGGTGGATTGTAAGGTTAAGTCCTCACCTGCCTATTAGCAAGCTTTTCATTAGCGCAGTGACTTTATCGCTGGATTTCTCGCGCTATTGCTGGGTTTCGGCGCTATAGCTGGATTTTTTATCGCCTTGGAGATAAGCGTTGATAATAACGCGTTATCTCCGCAATGAAATCCAGCGATAGCCGGCGATAAAAAAAAACAGCGCTAAGCGCGCTTTGCGATAATTATCGCAAATCCTTGGTAATATGCCCCCAAGTGCTTCTGCTTTCTCACCATTTTAAGCCATACAAGGTCAATAGTGACTTTTACTGCTAAATAATCTTTACTGCTGTGCACTACACTGAATGAAGCAGTCTGGAGGATGTTACACAGTCTAAACATGCTAGCCCTTACAGACTCTGTTCTCAAATCTCAATATAAACTTTTTATTACATTTTAGATTAAAATGTTAGATTAAATTGGTGTCCGTAGAACCCTGACTGAAGAGGGTGAAGGGGGGGTGGGGGGGGGAGAAACTAAAAAAAAAGAATAAAGGAGGAAATAAAAATAAAGGAATGCATTAAGGTTAATCAAGGGAAAGCTCTTTTGACCTCTCAAAAAACCCCAAAGACAGGAAGGGAGTCAGATGATATTTTGGCTTTAAAAATGCATTCACTAAGGTAAATTACTTCATTATGCAACCCGTAGATCGATTAGTAGGTCCAGTGAAAGTAAACTGTGTTGCAAAGGCTATTGTTCTCAAATCGTAAGACTGAAACAATGGGAGGGTTATTTTTTACATAAATCTAACAGTTTCGGGCATAGCCAAAGAATATTTTTAATAGTCTCATCTGCTGGACAAAGACAATAGGATTTCTGTTTCATGTCTAGTGAATCCCAGGAGCATTCAAATGGAAAATCTGAATATATATAGTAAACAGAACATTAAAAAGGCCTATGTTGTGTCTGTTTCTATGTTAGAGACAAGATACTTTTTTCTTGGAGTCGTATATGTTGATAGTAAATACGTTGAGTTTTTGTACATTTCTGTTTTGGAGATGTCTTTAGCAAGGTGGAAAATTCTTATTTTCAGCTTGATAAGAAGTTTTTGGTCTTTTTTGTCAGTTGAGGTAAGATCTTTTATGGCGGCAGCTGATAAACCTTAATATGTTGAATAAGCCCTCGTCCAATGATTTTGCAGATGCCACAGAATAAGTTGTTACCTTGTTCCCAATTAGACTCTTTAAATTGCCACTTTCTGAAGTTGCACATTTACAAACAAATTTATTAAGTATTGGTTGACTGTTGTAATCAAAGCAGTTACACCAAGCTCAAGCCTCAAGTGACAATGGGAAATAAATGATATTAGGTTTAATTGAGTTTGCATGTTTTTAGGTACAGAGGGGCAGATCTACAAGAAAGTGCCGCAGCGCGGCACCGCAAGCCCTTTGGCTGCGCCATGCTGCGGCACTTTCAGAGCACAGGAATGAAACATATTTACAATGATATGTCGCATTCCTGTGCTCTCCCCTGCGCTGCCGCACAAACAGCTGCCTGCGCCATGGGGAGATTGTTTATGTGCAGGAAAGGGCACCTTCCTGCACAAACACAATCACTACACGCATTTTCCTCTTTCAATGCATGCTGTAGAATGCAGCACGCATTGAAAGAGGAAAAAACGAGGAGAAATGAAAACATTTCTCCTTGTTGCGCCTCGCTACACCACCGTAGCATACTGACGTATTTCCAGGTTTACGAATCCTCGTAAATCTGGAAATGTGTCTCGTTCCATGGGTGTTGCGTGGGAACACCCACAGCAACACCCATGGAACGCCCCTTTCACGCAAAATGCTGCGTGTAAAGGGTCCATATTTACAAGGACAGGAAAAGCCACGCAGGGTGGCTTTTCCTGTCCTTGTAAATATGGGGCAGGGAAATGCGCTGTCAGTGCGTCACAAAAAGTGACGTACTGGCAGCGCAAGGGGCTTGTAAATCTGCCCCAGAGTTCCTAAGCTGGTGACCGACTTATCATTTAGGATCAATGACCGGTACAGTAAAAGAGGGACAGCCTTTTGACAGCTGCAGGTATACTAGAACCCGCAGCACCTTCAAAGCATTTTTTGGGAAAACGTTCTGGTGCATTAGACTTCTAGTGGTCAAGTTTATCATGTGAAAGTTCCAGTTTAATGTGTTATCTAATTCAATCCCAAGGTATGGATAGTGTGTTGTTTGTTCAACAATTGTATTTCCTAAAGTCCAAGTAAACTTTGGATGAGGACAGTCAAAAGATATTATTTTATTTCTCAGGGTGTTAACTTTCAGGCTGTTGTTATATTCATGTAGACTGGTGGGATGATAATGAAGTCTCTTTAGGGTTAGCAAAAAAAATTAACATGTTTTCAGGAAATGCTAGGTAGCTTATTGTTGTACAGTCTAATTTTAGAGTGTAACCTTCCTTGTGAGCCAGCGCCTTGGGTAAATCAGCAATTTACAAACTTGGGGGCATATTAACAACGGCCAGCGATAATTATCGCTGGCCGTGCTGAGCGACGAATTCCCTAACGCAGGCTATCTCTGGTATTTATCGCCCTGGTAGCGCGTTATTAACAACGCGTTTCCCCAGGGCGATAAAAATTCCAGAGATAGCGAGAGTTATCGCCGTTTTGCAGGGAACATCACTGGTTTTCCAGCGATGTTCCCTGCAAAACGGCGATAACCTTGCTGATACGACCCTGTGGTCGTATCAGCATAATCCACCCCTATGTCTAACATAGGTAAGTCAGGATTTCAGCAGACCTTAGATTTTGGCGAAAACGTCCGTTTTTGCCAAAATCTAACGTCTGCTGAAATCCTATGGGCTGCCTTGTAAATATCGCGATGTGAACATCGGCGATATTTGCAAGGCAGTCCATCCGGGGTACGCCCAGTGACGCCCACTTTGCATCTCATTAGAGATGCAAAGGGGGGCGTCGGGAAAAGGGTGCTAACATGCGATTATGCATGTTAGCACTCTCTTGTTGATAGGGCGATAGCTTTATCTCAGTTTTTCTGGCTTTTAAAGCCAGAAAAACGGAGATAAAGCCCTTGTAGATATGCCCCCAAGTGAGAGTGGAGCCTGGATGCACCCTTGTTTCAGGCTATTCACGGTGTATATTTTCTGAGTTAAGCCCGGCCCCTTGGAGAGTTTTTCTTGAACCAGCATTTCTTTGTGTAGTTCAATTAGAATGAGCAACAGAGTTCGTTCGAAGCCACAAGAATGTAGGGGGCATATTATCAAGAACGGCGTTAAAATTATCGCCGGTTTAGCGGCAGAAAACTGCCGCTAAAGCGGCGATAATGGGCTTGATAATATGCACTGGAGAATTCCAATAGAAGCCCATGTTCACACCAGAACATGGACTTCTATTGGAATTCTCAAGGGCATATTATCAAGCCCATTATCGCCGCTTTAGCGGCAGTTTTCTGCCGCTAAACCGGCGATAATTTTAACGCCGTTCTTGATAATATGCCCCTTGGTTTTTCCATAAAAGTGTCTATTCACTCTACCAAGGCGGTTAGAGTCATCAAAGCCGACAAAAAGTGTAATGTCTTTTTGTTGTATAGCTCTGTTGGAATAGCATGGGGTCCATAGGAAAAGAGTGGCTTGCTTGTTTCATTCTGCCACAGATCGAAAAATATCCAAAAACTCTAAGGGGCAGATTTACAAGGCCCTTGCGCCACTTTTGCGTCATTTTTAACATGGGAAAAGTGACGCAAAAGTGGCGCAAGGGTAAATCTGCCCCCAAGAGTGTATAGCAAATTCGCAAAGCTTATGTTAAAAATGCAGGGGCAGATTTACAAGCCCCTTGCGCCACTTTTGCGTCACTTTTCCCATCATGTTAAAAATGACGCGAAAGTAGCGTGAGGGCCTTGTAAACAAGCCCCGCAGAATACAAAGAAAAGGGAAACAAACAGAGGGTGACATGTAAGCACCACAAGAGAGTAAGAAATGCACCCATGCACACGCAGCTTGTAATATCCATTTCTAACTATCATGAGCACACAACATTTACATGAAGCCTAAGCTCTGTGGCCAGGCGGATGAATCAGAACTGCTCGAATTGAATGGCGAGAAAACTGAGATCATTTTGTTCGGAGGGGCAAATACCATCTGGTCACATGATTGGTGGCCTAGTTCATCCCCCAAAAAGTGGCCATAAGCGAGAACACACAGAGCTGGAAGAAACAGGTTGCAGCTGTGTGTGGCATATGTTATGGCATCTTGCGCATGCTACGTAAGACCTTCAACTGGAACCTGTACACTGCAGAAAATGGTCTCCCAGACAACCTTTGGTAACGAGTCACTTGGACCACGGAAATGCGCTGTATTAGGGTGTGGATGATCATCTATTACCGTGCCTGCAAAAAATACTGCTGCTAGATTGGCGCTCCTATTCCGGTGTTGAATACCCTCGGTTGGTTGCCAGTACTCGAGTGGATTGTTTTTTACGTTTCTGTGCCATGTTCATGTGCACTCCATTGTAGAAGGCCTTGCTATTCTAGTGCCAGGGTAAAATGTTCTGAGACTTCCAGGGCCCTTAGGTTGTTTCCTTTATCCGTGCCCCGCTATCACATATCTACAGAGCAAGAAATGGCAGATCCTTCCCCTTTCTTGCAGCTCAGCATTGGAACAAGCTCCCCGTAATTTACGCCTGAGGTCCGATATAGGGAAATACAAAAAATGCTAAAATCATGGATGCTTCCTAATTTAGCAGCAGCTTTATTATCTCCATCACTTCTGCCAGTCGTTTATGAAGACCTTAATGGTCGCGCTGGGATACTCCATTAAGATTGAGCAGGTGCGGTATAAATGTCTTTAACTTGACATAACATAACATTACATAACATAAATATGGGAGAAAAGGTAATCAACAAAATAAATTGATGGTAGGCTGATTTTAATGGTTTTATTTCATTATCATATTGAGCCCTTCCAATGTATTCTGCAATCAGAGCTGTGCAGAGATCTCTTAGATGTTTAGTAATCACCAATCAAGCAATTAAAATAAAGTCTGGTGCGAGAAGTTTGATTTGGTATGAATGAGATTTAAAAAAAAATATTTGAGTTGAATTTCTCATAGCTTCATACAGATATGTTGCTTTCTATATCGATGCTTAAAAGTATTTTAAACCTCTGCAACACATTGATTTTTTTTACTCCCAGATATATACATTATGCGAAAAGAAACTATTAAAAACATAGGGGCATATTAGCAAGGGCCTTACCGCCGCTTTAGCGGCACTTTTTGCCGCTAAAGCGGCGATATTTCTATCGCCCTATTAGCAAGCTGTCGCAGCTTTATGGCGAAAGCGACCGTTTTGGTGCCGCTTTGCATGTCAGCGATATATATCGCTAATGACATGCAAAGTAGGCGTTCCCAACTAAAAGCGACTGAAAACAGTCACAAACACAACTTCCCCCTATTAGCAATGCCCGCGAAGCGATAAAAAAACTCGCGCTAACCGCGATTATCGCTAGAATTTAACACCTGCTAAAAACCTGACTTAACCATTCTAGTCAATGGGAGGTGGATTGTAAGGTTAAGTCCTCACCTGCCTATTAGCAAGCTTTTCATTAGCGCGTTGAATTTATCGCTCGATTTCTCGCGCTATTGCTGGGTTTCACCGCTATCGCTGGATTTTCTATCGCCTTGGAGATAAGCGTTGATAATAACGCGTTATCTCCGCGATGAAATCCAGCGATAGCCGGCGATAAAAAAAACAGCGCTAAGCGCGCTTTGCGATAATTATCACAATTCCTTGGTAATATCCCCCACAGGGGCTTATTTACAAGTCCCTTGCGCCACTTTTGCGTCATTTTTAACATGGGAAAAGTGACGTACGGGTGGCGCAAGGGTCTTGTAAATAAGCCCCATAGTTTTTTACAATCATCCTTCTTCTGCTGCGTTCATGTGCAAATGCCAGCTTTTTTAGACTGAGAATAGCAGATGATAATTACTAATACAAGAAGAGGGAAATTCCCAATCAAAAGGAAAAGTATTGTACTGAATCTTAATGTATGCATTCTGTGTGTCTTGAATGAATTATCCAGAAAGTTTCTGAGATTAAAACAAACCATAAAATAAGGTTTCATATCCCTTCCATTCCATTTGATGTTTTTCTAGTCATCAACGTGTCAAGGAAAATTAGATATAAAACGAATGCAAAATATGATCTATCATAACACTTCAAGCATGTCATTTCTAAAACACGTTTGCAGATTAAAAATGGACGTTTGATTTTGTCTTAAGAACTTTCTTGTATTTCTTTTTCTTTGCGATCTGCTTTACTTGGCTGCCTGAGCGTTACTTTACTACTTCGGTAAGAAGGTCTCGGCACTCTTGACACCGTCGTTATTCTCTTCTTTCAAAGCTGTAAATTATTCTTTCCAAGCCTGCAGCTTTCCATACAGCCTCTTTCTTCGAATTCTTTCATATCCGATCACTGCCGCATGAAAACTAATAACAGTGTGCTAGCAAAGAATGTGATTGAAGTAGGAGCACAGGTAACTTTGAAACTTATGAATTTCACCTCCAAGCATTACCATCTGACTGTTCCCCACCATATAGTTCTACAATAGCAGGTAGTGTGGAAAGATACACACACCACAATCATATTAATACCAAAATAGGTGTTCGCATTGTAATTGGAGTGGTATGAGGCGTGTCCTCAGACCCCTCCAGGCCCACATGTCACTATCTTTAACAGAGCACTCTCACACTTTGACTCAAATCTATTAATTGACTACAAGGTCTTGACACCACACCGAAAAAACCCCAGAGAAGTCCCCACCGGACTCCATACCAGAACTCAGGTCTGTGTGGACTACATGGGGCTCAATTCACTCACCAAGACTGATTGAAGCTCACCCCATCCCTCGAGTTGATGAGCTCATTGGTTGTAGGCTGCCAAGTTCCTGAATACTTTTGACTTGACTTTAAGCTACTGGCAGATTGCCCTAACTGATGGGGCTGAAGAGAGGTCAGCATTTTCCATACCAGAGGGCCCCTTCCAATTTGAGGTAATGGCCTTTAGCCTGAACAAAGGCCCCTGACACCTTTCAGAGGCTGGTGAACCAGATTTTGCCTGGAATAGAGGACTTCAGAGCTGCTTATACTTGGATGACATAGTTATCTTGAGTACCAGCTGGAAAGACCACCTATTTAATCTCTGGGAAGTTCTTCAGGTTCTGCAACAGGCAGGCCTGACTATCAAGGCCAGTAAGAGCCAGATAGGGTAGGGGTGAGTGGTGTACCTGGGACACCTGGTGGGCGTGGGTAAGGCACAGCCCCTCCAGGCCAAGATAGAAACTGTTAAACCTAGCATCTTTGGTGTGTTTTTCCCCTCTCTTTTTTGCTTTTGACCTTCTGTTTTTGACTGTGTGCTGCTTTTCGTTTCTGCTGGGGTTAGGACTCTAGGCAATTTACCACTGCTGACCAGTGCTAAACTGCAAGTGCTCCCTGTGTAAAATGTATCTATAATTTATTTATCCATGATTGGCATAGTTAATTTGATAGTAAGTCCCTATTAAAGTGCACCAGGATGCCCATGACCTGTAAATCAAATGCCACTATTGGGCCTACAACATTAATTGTGCAACCCATATAAGTAGCCTTGCAAACATGTCTCAGACCTGCCACTGAAGTGTCTGTGTGCAGCTTTAAACTGCCTTGTCGACCTGGCAAGTGCATCCATTTGCCAGGCCCAAACCTTCCCTTTTACTACATGTAAGGCACCCCTAAGGTATGCCCAAGGTAGCTCCATGAGCAGGGTGCAGTGTATATGAAAGGTAGGACATGTACTGGTGTGTTTTACTTGTCCTGCTAGTGAAATACTGCTAATTTCATTTTTCACTATTGCAAGGACTATCTCTCCAATAGGTTATCATTGGAGCTGCTTTATGACATCTTACAAGTGTAATTTCCAGTTGGGAAGAGATGGAGATTTGGTGTTTGGGGTTCCAGAACTCCCAATTTAAAAATACATCTTTTATTGAAGTTGTTTTTTAAATTGCGTGTTTGAAAATTCCATTTTTAGAAAGTAGGCATGTTCTTGCTTTACCATAATGTGCCTCTACCTGCCTGTAGAATCCACGTCTGGTTAAGGCTGAAGGTTGGGCTGCTTGTGCATTCACTCTAGACAGTCACAAAGGGAGCTGAGGTGTGCCTTGCATATACTTATGGGCCATTACTATGCTGAAGGGCCTTCATGAGCTAGAGTGGTGGGAGGAGTTGTCACTGACACCTGAATAGGGCTGTGTCTGTCTTCACAGAAAGCTGTCTCCACCCCTCTGTAGTGTGTCTGGAGCCAGGTCAGGGAAAGACAGGGTATTGTGCACTACAAAGACTTTCCTTTTAAGTTTGCCTACTTTAAAGGCAGAAACTGGTATAAGTACTGGGGTTGTTAGACCATAACTTCAGAACACTTCTGGACTAAAGGCTATTCTGCCAGGAAAAAGAGCTTGATGCTGTAGAAGGGACTGACACTCTTCTAGTTGCTTTGTTGTACTGGCCTGCTGCTTGGTGCTTCTGTCCTAGGAGTGAAAGGACTGGACTTTGCTTTCAACATCCTGCTTCCAAGCTTCTCCAAGGGCTTGTGCATGCTTGCCTCCTGTTAAGAAGTCTGAGGACCGTCAAAGACTTCACCTACCAGTGACTGGGATCTTCTGCTGAGAGCCCTGACTTGCCAAGTGATGCCAAATCCAGTTTCTGGGCCTTTGAAAGACGAATCTGGCGAACCTAAGAAGAAAATCCGTGTATCGACTCTCAGAGCCCATTTTTCCAATGCAGCACCGTTGTGCAGCTGAAAAATATATGCATCACTGCTATGCTGCTGAAAAATCAACGCAGCTCCTGCCGTGTGGCTGAAGAATCAGTGCAGCCCAAGTCCCGGGCACCGAGTCACTGACGTCTGTGGCTCCTGCTCCAACTCCAACACAGGCACTGCTGTGCGGGTAAAGATTTGGCGCATCACATGCTTCGCGACTGTGAAATCGATGCAGCGCCTGCTCCGCCACCGCCACTTTGGCACATCGCGTCTGGATGTTTGACACATCGTCCTAGGGTGCGAAGTTCTTAATCGACATTGCCTACCAGTAAGGAATCGAGACCATGTATCTAGAAATGGACGCATCACCTCCCCTCACAGAAAGAACCGACACATAACCTCCCCTGACACTAAGGAACCGATGCAGCACCTTCCCTGCGCTGCAGTAAGGAACTGATGCATCGCCTCCCCTGGCAGTAAGAAACCAATGCATCACCTATCCTGGGAGTAAGGAATCCATGCATCACTTTGCTTTTCCGGCTCCTCACTCCTCCGCACTTGTTTTCATCTTTCATTTTTGACGCATCCCAGGTACTTTGTGCTAAAAGTAACGCATCCATAGATTCCAATGGACTTAACTGATTGAACCTTTGAAAAGTGATCTTTGCTTGTGTATGTTGGATTTTTCTCTTTTTAGTCTTGTTTTATTCAGACAAATATTGGCTATTTTGTAAACTGGTGTTGACCCATTTTGCAGGGGTTTCACTGTGTTACTGTATGTGTATGTACAAATGCTTTATACATCGCCTCTGATATAAGCCTGACTGCTTGTGCCAAGCTGCCAATGGGTTGAGCAATGGTTATCTTAGCTGTCTGACTCCCTTACTCTGACTAGAATAAGGGTCCTTACTCAGACAGGGTGCAAACCTCTGCCAACTAGAGACCCCATTTCTAACAGAAACAATTGTGGCCTGGGATCCCCCCAAAATGCAGATAGAAGTCATAACCTTTCTGGGCCTCATTGGATACTATAGGATTGCACCATATTAACCCTTGTCTGAGCTGACTTAGAAGAAACAGCAGAGGAAGGTAATCTTGACAGAGGTCTGTCGGAAAGCCTTTGCCTTCCTCCAACAGGCAATGTGTACATCCCCTGTACACAAGGCCCCTAACTTTCCCAAAGACATTTTTGTGAAAACTGACACCTCAGAGTATGGAAAAGGGGCAGTATTGTCACAGTTAAATGAGGACCTAGACCAGCCTGTAGCCTTCATCAGTAGAAGGTTACTTCCCTAGTAACAGAGGTGGACTGCTAGCGAAAGAGAAGCCTTTGCTGTGGTCTGGGCACTGAATAAGCTGAGATCATGCCTGTTTGGGACTCATTTCCAGGTTCATACAGACTATAGTCCTCTCAGATGGTTGATACAGATGAAGGATGAGAATCCCAAATTGTTGAGGTGGTCCATCTCTCTACAGGGAATGGGCTTTATGGTGGAACACCATCCTGGGTCAGGCCACACTAATGCTGATGGTCTCTCCAGGTTTTTAGGTCTTAGTGATGAGATCTCCCAGGAGTTTGGGTAGTTCTCCCCATTTTCAGCTGGGGGCACATGTTACACCTGTCTGCCTTAGGATGGTCTTTCCATAAATATTTTGCTTTCCTCCTCATATTTTTGCTGATCTTGGTTTTGCTGGCCTTAGGACTCTGTGCACATTACCATTGCTAACCAGTGCTAAAGGGCATGTGCTCACTACGTAAAAAATGGATAATATTGGCATATCATCAATTGGCATATTTAATTTACTTGGAACTTGTAAAGTGGCTCTACATATACCCAGGGCCTGTAAATTAAATGCTACTAGTGGGCCTACAGCACTGATTGCGCCACCCTTTTAAGTAGCACCTCAAACATTTCTCCTGTCTGCCATCACAGCCTGTGTGTGTTCAGATTTAAAACTGTCATTTTGACTTAGCAAAATAAATGTTTTTGCCAGGCCCAAACCTTTCTTTTTAATACATATGTCAGCCCCAGGATCGGCTCTGTGCAGTCCAGAGGGCAGAGTTCAGTATACTTTAAAAGTTGGACATGTACTTTAAAATTTTGCATGTCCAGGTAGTGAAAAACTCTTAAATCCGTTTTTCACTACTGCAAGGCCTACCTCTCCCATAGGCTAACATTTAAGTTACCTAGTACATTTAATAAGTGATCATTTCCAAATGGGAACAGGTAACCAGTTAATTTTTGTTGTCTGTGGATTTGTAATGAAAAATCCTCTCTCATGGTGAAGTCGGATTTTACTTAAAATTCTGAAAATGGTACTTTTTGAAAGTTGGCATTTTCCTGCCTTAGCCATTTAGTGCCTGTAGCCTCTCTCTGGGTCACTTGATGGGGCTAGCTGACAGTTGAGCTTTGTTTATTCCTCCTAGACAGCCACACACAATAGAGAGCTTCGGTGTGCTTGGATGGGCCATCACAGGCAGAATGGGAGGGCGGAGCTGGGCACAGCCCTTCTTACACTTGAATAGGACGTGTCCTGCATCCACACAAAGGTCTTTTGAACTCAGAACTCCAAAGTGACTCCAAGGGGTAGTTTGCTGGCCTCCACACTAGAACCTCAGGGAGAGAAGGCTTCAACATTCTTGAAGCCAGCACCTGGACCCAGTTGTCTCTGAGTCCCACCCTGCCAAGTGTTTCCACCCCCGTTTTGGGCCCTTGGAAGTGGGCCTGAAGATGCTCTGCCAGCCATCTCTGGATCCAGCAGAACCGACACATCTCCTCTGCTGCATGGAACAATCCCAAGCATCACAGACTCATCTCCTCTGCTGCAAGGATTTTCCTGACACAAAGACTCCATCAGTCTAGCAGCCCACATCGGAACCGTCGCCTGAGCAAAGCTTTCCTGACACAGGCTCCTCGGAACTGAGGCATCGCCTCGACTGCACAATGCATCCTCAACTCTGGTCTTCACATTGCAAGCCCTCATTGACAAGATCTTCAACGTCAATCCAGGACCTCACATCTCAGCTCTGCATTCCCTCGGAACTGATGAATTGCCTCGGCTGCATGATGCATGATGCATGATGCATCCCTGGAACAGGACCTTGAAACGCTACTCAACCAGGACCTAAGGTACTCTTGTTCAGCAGACCTGACCGGTCCCTGCAGCCGACCCATGCTCTATCGCAGTCGGCCAGAACTTGTCTCGGGTCCGGCACGACCTGATATCCACAGTAGGCGCTTTGTGCTTTTTGGTGCTATTTTCACTGAAATCTCTAAATTGGCATATATCCAGTTCCACTGAATGGATTTTGTTGTCATTTTGGTCTTGCTTTATTTGTTAAAAAATTCTCTATTTTCCTCAATTGGTGTGGGATCATTTTGTGGTGAATTTTCACAGTGTTACTGTTTGAAGTGTTGCACAAATACTTTGCACATTACCTCTAAGTTAAGCCTGACTGCTCTGTGTCAAGATATCAGGGGGTTGAGCACAGGTAATATAGGGTTTACTTGTGGCTTCACCCTGACAAGGATTGTGGTTTCTGCTTGAGTAGGCTGTTACCCATTACATTACATCACAATATATTGACAGTCCACAAACCAGCTACCTCTCCTATTACTCTTTGACTTTATTCTTGTCTTTGATCCTGTACAGTGCTCTGCTGTCTTTTGACTAGGTTTGTGCTATAGAAATACCACATACATTCATGCATATATACATACATACAAACATGCATACACACATACATACATGCATACATACAATAAGATAGCTAGAACAAAAGTGTCTGGCGACAGAAGTGGGCAGTGTTAACCATCATAGGGAGCTCTTGGGCCACCAGATCACTTTATAATTCAAAGGAATAACAGGCAATGCCAAAAACTGACAATAAATGTGTAAGGCATAATTTCAGGTATCTGACATAGTATGGAAATGTGTGGATGGCTGCAGGTCTTGGGGAAGAATGTAAAAGAGTAAGAGCCCTCTGAACCAAAACGGTTTGAAGTTAGTAAAATTAGCAACTAATATTACTGTTCTCTTCAGCACAGGTCATTGGTATTCTGGCTCTTTACTACACTGCTTAGACATTTCATCTCCTTCAATATTTTTTTTTTCCTAATCCATACTTAGTTTTATGTCTTTTGAAACAGGATACAAACATCTACATTTTGCTACCACTAAATAAACATTAGACTCTTGTTTTTAGCACCTTTTTCCACAGCCAAATGATGTGGTAATATTGGTTTCCTCTCACTCATTTTTCCAGGAAAATACATAGGCCCCCATTGCAGGTTTGAATAGGTGGGGTATTTACCACATGGGGAAAATACTGTAACTCCAGGATGAGGTGTTAAACATGTGTGGTAAATACCTGCTATTCAAAATTTTTAACAGAAAAATGCAGCATAACATGCAGAATCAGTTTTTAACAAACTGAAATCCGTGTGTTGACCCTTTTTTTGGGGGCCTTTTCCCCCAATATATTTTGGCAGATTTGACCCGCCGGAGTTTATTGGGGGGAAAACTGTGAGCACGTCATAATTATTAGACAACTCATAATTCCAATCCACATGTTTGCACAGCAATTGGAATTTAGCCCTGAACTCGTAATGAGAGCCTTAGCATATGTGACTGCCACACACGCCATAATACAATTTCCCTTTGCCCCCAAACTGGGATTACCTGCCTGATTGAAATGAGGTGCTTAATCTGCACAACAAAAGATATCAGAATGAGTGAAGACCTATTGCAGTTAATCTGAATAATGTATATTTCTTTCCCTTTCCAATCATATGACCAGAGAAGTTTTTTTAGTTAGCTTTTAGTGTTCTTTTTTCTTTGACCTGGTAGTAGTATTGATATTACATAAAAGAAATATGAGGGACTAGCTAACTAATGGATTGCAAATTGGAGTCATATGTAGACCTTGTCAACGTAATTAATGGGGAGGCTTTCTCTTATTTCACCATTACATTTTATATTGAAAACATCTTTTCTGGACGATTCTGGAGCAGGTAGCTATTCTGGCGATTTAGTAACTACTTTACTTTATACGTTTTATGCAACATTAGGGACTGAAAGTCTAGCTTAGTTTTATTATCTGAGTAGAATTTTACTTTCTATTTGACAGCATAATGTTATTAATATACGTTCCTGAAAGTGAAATTGTTATACTTTTCTGCACTTCGCTCTCCAACAAATTCGGTATTTTCCATGAGGAACACAGTAAACTCTTTTATATCATTAATCTGTAATTCCAATTCAATTGATGATATACTATTTCATTTGTGCATGTTGACACATAGCTGTTTAAAGGTCATTGTACAAGTAGCAATATGTATATTTCACGCAGTCTTGGACTTGTAAGGCACTGCTTGTTATTTTTTGTTTGTTTTGGATTATATTGGTGTACTTTCATCTGCCATCTGAATAGTTTCTGGACACATTTGGTCATTAATTTGAAATGGACATGGTTACACTTGTTTGTTTACAAACCATAAACTATTAAATATGCATGGTATTAATGAATGTTGCATTTGTTTTGTCAGTAGGCTTGGCTGGGAATCACTAAAATGATTGCATTTTAGATGAAAAGCATATATATATATATATATAAATTCACTGAAAAAAACAGAGGTTTCAGGGGCGTTATAGTTAGGAATTAGCATTTAAATAACCTTAGAAATTCACTGAAAAAACCATAGGTTTCAGGGACCTTATTGTTAGGAATGAGCATTTAAAAAACCTTAGATATTCACTGAAAAAAACATAGGTTTCAGGGACATAGTTAGGCTGACATTTCACTCGTACAAAACCAGAGAATTTCAGCCGTTATAGTTAGCTCAGCTAACTACAACTCGCGCCCCGCAATACACTGCTGATGACATCACATATTACATCACTCATGATATGGTCAGTGACATCACTGATGACATCACTGGTGGTTGTTGGGAGCTGGTAAACAATATGTTGTGTAGATTTGTAGAGAGCCTGGAGGGTATCCTGCCACTGAGCAGGTTTGAGCCTAGCCAAACCTAGCATCCATTGGAACTACTCCAAAGCCAGGTCTTCAGCTTCTTGTGGAATTCAAGAAGCGGGGAGGCTCTTATGTTTAGCAACAGGTCCTTCCACACTTCAGGAGTGATGTTGCTTCTTTCTGCACCCCTCTTGCCTCTTTCTCCACCACTCTTTCCACTTTCTACATCTCTGTTGCTTCTTTATGCACTTCTCTTGCTTCCTTCTGCACCTCTCTTGCTTCTTTCTGCACCCCTCTTGCCTCCTTCTACACCCCTCTTCCCCCTTTCTGCATCTCTTTTGCTTCTTTCTGCACCCCTCTTCCGTCTTTCTGCACCCCTCTTAACTCTTTCTGCTCCTCTGTTCCTTCTTTCTGCACTTCTTTTGTTTCTTTCTGCACCTCTCTTGCTTCTTTCTGCACCCCTCCTGCCTCTTTCTGCACCCCTCTTCCCTCTTTCTGCATCTCTGTTGCTTCTTTCTGCACTTCTCTTGCCTCTTTCTGCACCCCTCTTCCCCCTTTCTGCACCTCTGTTGCTGCTTTCTGCACCTCTCTTGCTTCTTTCTGCACCCCTTGTGCCTCTTTCTGCACGAGGGGTGTCTATGGTTTCAAGAAAGGTAGTATATATTTTAGAGTGGGTGTATGAAAGGTTATATTAGGTTGTGAGGAGGTGCATCAGATATTAAGTGGATGATGTCATCAGTGATGCCATTTGAGAAGTCATCAGTGATGCCATCAGTAATGTCACTGACCATGTCATGAGTGATGTATTATGTGACGTCATCAACAGTGCATTGCGGGGGCGCAACATATAGTTACCGCAGCTAACTATAACGGCTGAATTTCTCTGGTTTTCTACAAGTGAAATGTCAGGCTAACTTTAATGTCCATGAACCTGTGGTTTTTTCAGTGAATATCTAAGGTTTTTTAAATGCAAATTCCTAACTATAACGTCCCTGAAACCTATGGTTTTTTCAGAGAATTTCTAAGGTTTTTTAAATGCTAATTCCTAACTATAACGCCCCTGAAACCTCTGGTTTTTTTCAGTGAATTTCTAAGGTTTTTAAAATCCTAATACTAACTATAAAGTCCCTGAAACCTGTGTTTTTTTCAGTGAATTTCTAAGGTTTTTTTAATGCTAATTTCTAACCATGCCTACAAAGGTAGGACATGTACAGAAAGAGAAAGAAAGGCGCAGAAAGAAGCAAGACAAGTGCAGAAAGATGCAAGAGAAGTGCAGAAAGAGGAAGAAAGGTGCAGAAATAAGCAAGAAAAAAGCAGAAAGAAGCAACAAAAGTCCAGAAAGAGGAAAAAAGGTGAAAAAGAAGCAAGAGAAGTGCAGAATGAAGCAACAGAGGTGCTGAAAGAAGCAAGAGAAGTGCAGAAAGAGGCAACCGAGGTGCAAACACCGGCAGGAGAGGTGCAGAAAGAGGCAAGAGAAGTACAGAAAGAGGGAAGAGGAGTGCAGAAAGAGGCAAGAGGGGTGCAGAAACAGGCAAGGGAATTGCAGAAAGAGGCAAGTGAATTGCTGAAAGAAGCAACAGAGGTGTAGAAAGAAGCAAGAGAAGTGATGAAAGAGACAAGAGAGATGCAGAAAGAGGCAAGAGAAGTGCAGAAAGAAGCAAGAAAGGTACAAAAAGAGGCAAGAGGGGTGCAGAAAGAGGCAACAGAGATGCAGAAAGGGGGAAGAGGGGTGGAGAAAGAGGCAAGAGGGGTGCAGAAAGAAGCATGAGAGGTGCAGAAAGAAACAAAAGAAGTACAGAAAGAAGGAACAGAGGCACAGAAAGAGGCAAGAGGGGTACAGAAAGAGGGAAGAGGGATGCAGAAAGAGGAATGAGGGGTAGAGAAAGAAGCAAGAGAGGTGCAGAAAGAGGCAAGAGAAGTGCAGGAAGAAGCAACAGAGGTGCAGAAAGAGGGGTGCAGAAAGAGGCCAGAGAAGTGCAGAAAGAAGCAACAGAGATGCAGAAAGGGGGAAGAGCGGTAGAGAAAGAGGCAAGAGGGAAGCAGAAAGAAACAAGAGAGGTGCAGAAAGAAACAAAGTAGTGCAGAAAGAGGGAACAGAGATGCAGAACGAGGCCAGAGGGGTGCAGAAAGAGGCAAGAGGGGTGCATAAAGAGGCATGAGGGGGCAGAAAGAAGCAAGAGAGGTGCAGAAAGAAGCAAGAGAACTGCAGACAGAAGCAACAGAGGTGCGGAAAGAAGGATGAGGGGTGGAGTAAGAGGCAAGAGAAGTGCAGAAAGAAGCAACAGAGATGCAGAGAGGGGAAAGACCGGTAGCGAAAGAGGCAAGGGGGTGCAGAAAGAAGCAAGAGAGGTACAGAAAGAAACAAAAGAAGTGCAGAAAGAAGGAACAGAGGTGCATAAAAAGGCATGAGGGGTGCAGAAAGAGGCACGAGGGGTGCATAAAGAAGCAAGAGAGGTGCAAAAAGAAGCAAGAGAAGTGCAGAAAGAAGCGACAGAGATGCAGAAAGGGGGAAGAAGGGTAGAGAAAGAGGCAAGAGGGGTGCAGAAAGAAGCAAGAGAGGTGCAGAAAGAGGCAAGATAAGTACAGAAAGAAGCAACAGAGATGCAAAAAGGGGAAGAGGGGTGGAGAAAGAGGCAAGAGGGGTGCAGAAAGAAGCAAGAGAGGTGCAGAAAGAAATACAAGAGGTGCATAAAGAAAGAACGGAGGTGCAGAAAGAGGCAAGAGGGATGCAGAAAGAGGCATGAGGGATACAGAAAGAAGCAAGAGAGGTGCAGAAAGATGCAAGTGAAGTGCAAAAAGAGACAACAGAGGTGCAGAAACAGGCAGGAGAAGTACAGAAAGAGGGAACAGGGGTGCAGAAAGAGGCAAGAGAGGTACAGAAAAAGGGAAGAGGTGTGCAGAAAGAGGCAAGAGGGGTACAGAAAGAAGCAAGTGAGGTGCAGAAAGAGGCAACAGAGGTGCAGAAAGAGTCAAGACAGGTACAGAAACAGGCAAGAGAAGTGCAGAAAGATGGCAAGAGAAGGGCTGAAAGAAGCAGCAGAGGTGTAGAAAGAAGCAAGAAAAGTGATGAAAGAGACAAGAGAGATGCAGAAAGAGGCTAGAGAAGCACAGAAAGAAGCAAGAGAGGTGCAAAAAGAGACAAGAAGGGGTGCAGAAAGAGGCAACAGAGATGCAGAAAAGGGGAAGAGGGGTGGAGAAAGAGGCAAGAGGGTTGGTGAAAGAAGCAAGAGAGGTACAGAAAGAAACAGAAGAAGTGCAGAAAGAAGCAACAGAGGTGCATAAAGAAGCAAGAGAGGTGCAGAAAGAAAGAAAAGAAGTTCATAAAGAAGCAATAGAGGTGCAAGAAGAGGGAAGAGGGGTGGAGAAAGAGGTAAGAGAAGTGCAGAAAGCAGCAACAGAAATGCAGAAAGGGGGAAGAGGGTTGGAGAAAGAGGCAAGAGGGAAGCAAAAAGAAGCAAGAGAGGTGCAGAAAGAAACAAAAGAAGTGCAGAAAGAAGTAGGAGAGGTGCAGAAAAAGGCAAGAGGGGTGCAGAAAGAAGGAAGAGGGGTGCAGAAAGAGGCACAACGGGGTGCCGAAAGAAGCTAGTGAAGTGCAGAAAGAAGCAAGAGAACTGCAGAAAGAAGCAACAGAGGTGCAGAAAGAGGAAAGAGGGGTGGAGAGAGAGGCAAGAGAAGTGCAGAAAGAAACAGCAGAGATGCAGAAAGGGGGAAGAGCGGTGGAGAAAGAGGCAAGAGGGGTGCAGAATGAAGCAAGTGAGGTGCAGAAAGAAACAAAAGAAGTACAGATAGAAGGAACGGAGGTGCAGAAAAAGGCAAGAGGGGTGCAGAAAGAGGGAAGAGGGATGTACAAAGAGGCACAAGGAGTATAGAAAGAAGCAAGAGAGGTGCAGAAAGAAGCAAGAGAAGTGCAGAAAGAAGCAACAGAGGTGCAGAAAGAGGGAAGAGGGATGGAGAAATAGGGAAGAGAAGAGCAGAAAGAAGCAACAGAGCTGCAGAAAGGGGGAAGAGGGGTGCGAAAGAGGCAAGGGAAGTGCAGAAAGAAGCAACAGAGATGCGGGAAGAGGGGTGCAGAAAGAGGCACGAGGGGTGCAGAAAGAAGCAAGAGAGGTGCAGAAAGAAACAAAAGAAATGCAGAAAGAAGGAACAGAGGTGCAGAAAGAGGCAAGAGGGGTGCAGAAAGAGGGAAGAGGGGTGCTTAAATAGGCACGAGGAGTGCAGAAAGAAGCAAGAGAGGTGCAGAAAGAAGCAAGAGAAGTGCAGAAAGAAGCAATAGAGGTGCAGAAAGAGGGAAGAGGGGTGCAGAAATAGGCATGAGAAGTGCAGAAATAAGCAACAGAGATGCAGAAAGGGGGAAGAGTGGTGGA
Organism: Calotriton arnoldi; assembly: GCA_963921515.1. Lineage (NCBI taxonomy): Eukaryota > Metazoa > Chordata > Amphibia > Caudata > Salamandridae > Calotriton > Calotriton arnoldi. Next base: position 801,692 of record CAWUFW010007397.1, on the reverse strand, counting down.
GAAAGAGGCAAGAGGGGTGCAGAAAAAAGCAAGAGAGGTGCAGAAGGAAGCAAGAGAAGTGCAGCAAGACGCAACAGAGATGCAGAACGGGGGAAGAGGGGTGGAGAAAGAGGCAAGAGGGGTGCAGAAAGAAGCAACATTGCTCCTGAAGTGTGGAAGGACCTGCCGCTACACATAGGAGCCTCCTCGCTTCTTGAATTCCACAAGAAGCTGAAGACCTGGCTTTGGAGTAGTACCAATGGACTCTAGGGTTGGCTAGGCTCACACTTGCTCAGTGCCAGGATACCCTCCGGCCGCTCTACAAATCTACATGACATATTGTTTACCAGCTCGCAACAGCCACCAGTGTTGTTAAATAACAGCCAACCTGGGGTGATGTGTGCCAGAAGAAAGTCTGTGCACATCCCTCGTACTGTAAAGCAGCTATAATGTCTCCTGGCTTCTGGCGCGCACATCATCAAAGGAGGCTTGCGACAAACCTGTGGGCACATCCTACACACACTGCCTGTAATGTAAACATGTATACTAGCTGTCTCTTGTAACTGTGCTCCCTGTGCCCAAGGCCACTATTTAAACTATTTTGTAATGTGGCATGTATTTGTAAAGTGCTCTAATTCCATCTGCTTCTTGGTGCTAAATAACAGATGTTTATTGTTGCACAACTCAACGGTGTTCACATTAATGAGGATGAAAAGGGGAGTGGTCCCTCTCAGATTCGACTGTGTCACCATGCCGGTCAAATACTAATTCCTGCTGTAGGTGCATTAGTACACTAAGCGAGCAGAACTTCATGTATCTCTGTGCCCATCCAAACTGCTAATGGTGTTGCATGATATTTGCTGCTACGCACTGGAATTTTGCTCAAATGGTAACAATTCCAAATAAATTTAAATAACAAATGGATTGTGTATAATTCATGGCACGATAGGTCATTGAGCTGTGTGCCTCCTGTGGCCACATGGGTCAAAAGGAGACATCTGTGGGTATGCTGCAGGCTCAACTACCGTCAATGCCGACTCCTCCTTTCTTCATTTTGTGGGCGATAAATTGACCATCGGATTTAATTATGATGTAAGAGCTTTCATTTTGAAGACAATTGAGGGGGCAGTACATGCCAATAAAGTGGCCAATAATTACGGCTTCCACAATGTATATACAATAAAGTAAAATGTTTTCTGCCGCAACGAAGAGGAAATTTTAAAACACAAGTACCATAAAGTGTATACAGTTTAAAACATGTATCGCTAGCTAACTGACTGGAATTTTCACAAGGATGTCACCTGAATGAGACATTTCACCGGTTTTCACTGACCTGGATTCACACACTCCCCTCTGTCTGATTTTACATGAGGCCTCGAGTCTGATGGAAAGAAATAAACTCAATGGAAGAGTGTTAGAAATGGGGGTCTCAAGTTGGCAGAGGTAGGTACCTTTGTCCAAGTAGGGACCCTTCTTCCTAGTCAGTATAAGGGAATTACACTCATAAAATAACCCCCGCTCACCCCCTTGGTAGCTTGGCACGAGCAGTCAGGCTTATCTTAGAAGCAGTGTGTAAAGCATTTGCACATAACCAACAGTAATACAGTGTAAGCACTACAAAAGGACACCACACCAGTTTAGAAAAATATCCAATATTTTTACATACTTAAGACAAGACCAAAAACGATAAAAATCCACAATACCGTACTTAGAAATCTTCAGTTATCAAAATAACCATGAAAAACAGTTCCTTGAAGTTGATAGCTCCCTCTGGGGCTATCACGGTGTCATGAACAAACAAATACAAACAGTTCTGGCTGACTGCGGCGTCGCGTGCCAGCTACGGTGTCGGGAAGACCCGCAAAACAGTACCTTTTGAAATGCAGGGCGTCAGCGACCTCTCGTTAAGCTTCCGAAAGCCCGGCGTCCGCAGGCGTCGGTTCCGGAGGTCAGTGCAGGAGTCGTCAGGCCCTTGAAGTCACACGCGTTGCAGATCGAACTCCTCGCAGTTGAAGTCAGGAGCGCTGGCGTCGGCAGGCATCGGGTGCTGCGGTGCGGCGTGTGATGCCCTCAGGTCGCAGTGCGAGCAGCGGCTCGGTGGTGGCATCAGGTGCGTCATCGGTGAGACCAGGGTCACGGTGCGAAGTGATGCGGTGCTCGTCACAGTGCTGGCAGGTCACATGCAAGCAGCGGTGTCGACGTTGCTGAAGAGCTGTCGTCGGCTGACGAACTGGAGTCGATGGTGCCGGCCTCGGTAGGCCAAGGCTGCGGCACGGGATGAGGGTGGTGCGTCGTGTAACCTTACGAGTGCTGCCCTTAACCCACGGTGCAAGCAGCCGCGTCGATGTCGGCGGGAAGTGGCGTCATCGGGGATACCAAGGCGGCATTGTGAAGCGAGGCGGTGCGGAGTGCGGTGCCCACAGGTCGCGGTGCGAGCAGCGGCTCGGTGGCGGTGTTAGATGGCTTCGTCTGTGAGACCAGGGTCGCAGTGCGGCATTGCGGCGGTGCCCTCTGCGGTGCATTCAGGACATGGAGTCGGCAGCGGCGTCGTAGACGGCGTCGGGTTGCTTTTTCTTCTGTTGCAGCACAAAACACACAGTCTCCAGTGCTGAGGGCAGAAGAACTTGAAGTCTTTGCTGTTCCTGAGACTTCTTGAACAGGGGGCAAGCTCTACCTCAAGCCCTTGGAGATACTCAAAGAAAGAAGTTGTAGAAAGTTCAGTCAAGTCCTTTCACTTCCCAAGACAGAAGCAGCCACTGCAGGCCAACACAGCAAAGCACTCAGCAAAGTGGTAGTTCCTTCTCACAGCTTCTCCAGCTCTTCTTCTTGGCAGTCTTCTTGTTCCAAAAGAGTTCTAAATTTCTGGGTTCTGGGCCCCAATATTTATACCACCCAATCCTTTGTTCTCTGAAGGCAGAGAGTGTCTGTACCCAGCCAAAACCAGTTCTGTCCTCACTGGCGCTGCTTCCTGGCAGGGGGTGGAGACGGCATTGTGCAAGGCAGACCAGGCGCACTTAGGTGCAAGGAAATCTCCTCCCACTACTCTAAATGCAACCCAGGTCTTTTCAGCCCAGCCCTGACCCATCAGACTTCTGGAGCCGCTGCCCCTTCCAGCCCCTGTCATCCAAAAGCCAGACATGCAATACACAAACCTAGCAGAGGCACACTGGATTGTTAGGCAAGAAATACCTACTTTCTAAAAGTGGTATTTTCAAACACAGAATGTAAAAATCACCCTCACTAAAAGATGCATTTTAGCATTTTGAGTTCAGGCATACTAACTTTATTTTCCTACCTTGTTCCTAGGGCCAGTTATGTTTATAAGATGTTATAAACAAACTCCCCATTCTGTCCTATGGGAACAGGCAGCCTTGCAATAGTGAAAAACAAAATACACTGTAATACACCACCATAACATGTCATGCACAGCAGTACATGTCCTACCTCTAACATACACAGCACCCTACCCACAGGGGTACCTTGGGCCTACCTTAGGGGTGACTGACATGTAGAAAAAGGGAAGGTTGGGGCCTGGCAAGTGGGTGCACTTGCCAGGTCGACATGGCAGTTACAAACTCCGCACAGACCCTGTGGTGGCAGGTCTGAGTTACCTTTTCAGGGCTAATTCTGTGGGTGGCGCAACCAGTGCTGCAAACCCACTAGTAGCATTTGATTTACCAGCCCTGGCACTCTCAGTGCACTTTACTAGGGCCTCACCAGTAAATCAAATATGTCAATCATGGAAACACCAATCCATAACATAATTTAAAACATGGGCACTTGCACTTTAACACTGAACAGCAGTGAGAAAGTGCACAGAGACACTAAATCAGCAAAAACAGAGTCAAAACCGGGAGGTCAGAAAGCAAAAAGACAAGGGAAACACGCCAAAAGATGCCAAGTCTAACACATGTTCCCTCCAGCTGAAAGTAGGGAGAACTACCCAACCTCCTGGGAGTTCTATTCACTAAGGTGGAAGAACCTGGACAGACCATCTGCGTTGGCGTGTTCTGTGCCAGGGCGGTGTTCCACTGTAAAGTCCATTCACTGTAGGGAGATGGACCACCACAACAGTTTTGGATTCTCACCCCTCATTTGCATCAACCATCTGAGGGGCCTGTGGTCTGTCTGAACTCGGAAGTGAGTCCCAAACAGGTATGGTCTCAGCTTCTTCAGCGCCCAGACGACAGCAAAAGCTTCCCTTTCTATGGCTCTCCACCTATGTTCCCTGGGGAGTAGTCTCCGGCTAAGGAAGACTACAGGCTGGTCTAGGCCCTCTTCGTTCAGTTGTGAGAGCACCGCTCCCACACCATGCTCTGAAGCGTCGGTCTGCACGACGAATTCCTTTGAGAAGTCGGGTGCCTTGAGCACGGGTGCCGTGCACATGGTGGCCTTCAGGGCATCAAAAGCCTCCTGGCAGGACTCAGTCCAGATCACCTTCTTGGGCTGCTTCCTGGAAGTCAGCTCTGTTAAGGGGGCAACAATGGTTCCATACCCCTTAACAAACCTCCTGTAGTAACCGGTGAAACCTAAAAGGCTCTCACCTCTGTATGGGTCTTGGGGGTTCCCAAGCCAGAATGGTGTCAATCTTGGGCTGTAGGGGCGCCACCTGGCAGCTTCCTACCTGGTGTCCCAAGTACACCACAGAACCCTGCCCGATCTGGCACTTACTGGCCTTGATCATGAGGCCTGCCCTCTGCAGAGCCCTCAACACTTCCCCGAGGTGCAGCAAGTGTTCTTCCCAGCTGGAACTGAACACTGCAATGTCATCCAGGTATGCGGCACTGTAATCCTCCAGTCCGGCCAACACCTTGTTGACCAACCTCTGAAAGGTGGCAGGGGCATTCTTCATCCCAAAGGGCATCACCCGGAACTGGTAATGTCCTTCTGTGGTGAGAATGCTGACCTCTCCTTGGCCCCATCGGTAAGGCAATCTGCCAGTACTCAGACGTCAAATCAAACGTGCTGAGGAACCTGGCAGCTCCCAACCGATCAATGAGCTCATCAGCTCTGGGGATGGGGTGCGCGTCAGTCCTGGTGACCGCATTGAGCCCACGGTAGTCCACACAAACCGCAGTTCTGGAGTGGCACCGGGTGCAGCAGCCTTTGGGACCAAGACCACTTGGCTGTCCCAACGACTGTTGGAGAGCTCGATCACCCCTAACGCCAACATCTTAGAGACCTCCTCTTTGATGCTGGCCCTGAACCGGTCAGTCAACCTGTAAATCTTGTGTTTTACAGGAGGGCTGTCACCAGTGTCCACATCATGGGTACACCAGTGAGTAACACCTTGGCTCAGAGAGAACAGTGGGGCAAACTGTCCCAACAACTGGTGACAGTCGCTCTGCTGCTCTGGGGTCAGTGTAGGGGAGAAGATCACACCTTCCACTAACCCATCATGCTCCTTGGTGGACAGGAGGTCAGGGAGAGGCTCACTCTCCTCTTCCACCCCAACAGCTGTCACCAAGAGCATGCTCACTTCGGACCTCTCGAAGTGGGGCTTGAGGCGGTTCACGTGCAGGACCCTCAAAGTGTTCCTTGGAGTCTGAAAATCCACCAGGTAGGTGACATCACTTTTGTGCTCCACCACCTCAAACGGCCCAGTCCACTTGTCCTGCAAGGAACAAGGTTCCACTGGGGCCATGACCCACACTTTTTGCCCATGTGGAAATTTGACCAGAGTGGCATTCTGGTCATACCACTTCTTCATTTCTTCCTGGCTTGCTTCTAGGTTCGCCTGAGCGAGTTTCCTGAAGCGGGCAGTTTAGTTTCTGAAGGCCAGCATGTAACTAAACACATCCTGGATAGTTTTCCTGGGAGCTGCCTCCCAGCCTTCCTTCACCAAACTCAGAGGTCCTCTCACAGGGTGACCATACAGAAGCTCAAAGGGACTGAACCCAAGAGACTTCTGTGGCACCTCCCTGTATGCAAAGAGAAGGCATGGCAAAAGGACGTCCCACTTACGCCTCATGGGTTCTGTTAGACCCTTAATCATGCCCTTCAAGGTCTGGTTGAATCTCTCCACCAGACCGTTACCTTGGGGGTGGTAAGGAGAGGTGAACTTGTAGGTTACACCACACTCCTTCCACAGGGATGTCATATACTTGGATATGAAATTGGTCCCCCTGTCAGAACCCAACTCTCTGGGGAGCCCCACGCGGGAAAAGGTCCCCATTAACGCCCGGCCCAGCACTGGTGCCGTCATTGTCCTGAGAGGGATTGCCTCCGGGTACCGGGTGGCATGGTCCACCAAGACCAGGATGCACCTGTTGCCCATGGCTGTCTTGGGATCCAGTGGCCCTACAATGTCCATCCCTACCCTTTCAAAGGGTGTTCCAACAACTGGAAAAGGTTGGAGAGGAGCCTTGACCTTCCTCCCACTCTTACCACTTGCCTGGCAAGTTTGGCAAGACCTACAATGTCCATCCGACTGCCTACACATTTGGGGCCAGAAGAAGTGGGTGACAAGCCTGTCAAAGGTCTTGTCCCACCCCAAATGTCCTGCCAAAGGCACGTCATTAGCCAGACCCAATAGGAAGGTCCTGAAGCTCTGGGGTACCACCAGCACACAGGCTGACCCAGGCGCAGCAACCTTAGGCTCACTATACAGGAGACCATTCTCCCAGTAGATCCAATGTGATCCAGACTGATCACCAGCTGCCTGGTCGGCAGCCTGCCACTGCAGACCCTCCAGAGAAGGGCACTCTTTCTTCTCCCTGCAGAATTCTTCCCTGATGGGACCCCCTTCTTGTTGCCAATGGGTCAGCTCAGAGATGTCTCCCAGTTCAGCTACCTGCTCCCCTGCAGGCACCGGGGCGTCCCCCTCAAGATCAGCCTCCACCCGCTCCGTGGGAACTTCAGGGGCCGGTTTCACACGCCCACTGCCCTTTCTCTTGGCAGGGACCTGGGCCACTGTTTCAGGCTCCAGGTCCTTCTGATCACCCTTTCTGGCCGCCATTGACCGAGTGCACACATGCTCACTCTGGTAACCCAAGCATCTCTAAGTGAGACCTGAGCTCAACATCCTTCCACAAGGACTGCTTCAGGTCGTTACCTAGCAGACAATCTACAGGCATGGTAGGGCTCACAACCACCCTCAAGAGACCTGAGACCCCTCATTCAAAGGGAACCTGCGCCACCATACACTGGCACTCTGAGTTGTCCACAGCAACTACTTGGTGGAATGCCCCTGGGACTACCTGCTCTTCAGAGACCAGGTGACACCGGACTGAGGTCACACTGGCTCCAGTATCTCTGAGACCCTCTACCCTTTTTCTATTGATGGTCACCCAGGTGCTATATTTCTTTGTGTTAGGGGGCACCTGGTTTTCTGGGACCATCTCACTGTCCCCTAGTGAGACAAGGGTAATTTCTGCAGGATCCCCACCCTCCCAGTGGCACCCCTTCTCCCCAAGCGCTACACTAGCCAACACCTTGGACTGCCCACCGGTGGGTGGCGGTGCCCTCTTGGGACACTTGGGGTCCCCCTTCAAGTGACCCACCTGATCACATGCAAAACACTGTGGGGGCCGGTCTCAGCAGGCTTTCCTGAAGAGACCACTGCTTTCTTATATCCTGGGGATGGGAACCTTTACCCTGGGTGTTAGTTTGGGGCCCTTTAGAAAACTCCTGTGCTTTACCCCTGCCCCCCCCCCACTTTTCTGCTGGGGACCCTGCCCACCTTTGGCTGAGTCTCCACCAAACTCTTTCTTGTGGACCCGGGTACTCACCCAGCGGTCCGCCTCCATAGCAAGCTTCCTGGGGTCAGTTAGCTTACTATCAACCAAGTGCTGGCGCAGATCTGCAAAACATAGACTAGACAAGTGCTCCCACGCAATAAAATTGTAGAGCCCCTGAAAATCTGTTACATTACTGCCCTCCACCCAGCCATCCAGTGACCTGCAAAACGAATCTACACATTTCAACCAAGTGTTGGCCTCAGACTTCTTACTGGACCTAAACTTACCCCTGTACTTTTCAGGAGTGAGACCATACCTGGTGAGAAGGGCCTCCTTCATGTCAGCATAGGTGAGGTTACACCCCTTACCCAAAGCTATCAAAGTATCCCTTGCTTCTTTTGGGAAAAGAGGCCACAATCCTGCCCCCCAATTCTTCTCAGGGACCCCATTCATGTGTATGGATGCCTCATAACCCTGAAACCACCTTTGTAAGTCTTCCCCCTTCTTGAACTCCTTGCCTACATTCTTGGGGATGTGCACAATTTGATCTGACTGCACTGATGAGTTGCTGCCACCATCTGAGCTGGGCCTACTCCTTAGTTCCAGCTCTTTAAGACTACGTTCATGATCTAAGATCATCTTTCTTTCCTCCATGGCTATTCTCTTCTCTTCCCTCTCACTCTCCATCCTCAGTTTTTCCAACTCGAACTTCCTCGCTTCCCGCCTGTGCTCCAGCTTTTCTGGGGACAGGCCACTGCTGCCTGTCCTGGAGGGTTCACCCCCTCCCAAAAGCACTTCCACCCTGGGAATAGGCTCCTCAGCCTCTCCACTAAGATCTTCAGACTGCCCACTGGCATGTATGGCCACTACCCAGGCCCTCAGCGCCTTTTGTAGCTCCTCCTTCCTGGTGAAGCCTCTGACTTGGACTTTTAGGTTTTTGCAAATGGCCTTCAACTCCTTCACGTTGTAGAATTCCAATCTATCCTCCTCAAAGGCAACTTCCAAGGATGTACTTGATGACGCACTTGATTCAGGCATGATGAAGTAGCAAGTTCAAAACTGGCAAGATCAAAAATAGGCCAAAAAGAAAAAGAACCAGTATGTGGCATGTAATGGTCTGGATATGGTAGTAGTGCATGTGAGAAGTTGGCCTGGCATATGCTGTCCACTAATTATAGTGGGCACCTTGCACCAGTCCAAACAACCCCTTATTGGAGATAGGTTAAAGACAACCTTATTGAAAGCTATCCTAGTGGTAGCTATGGAGAGCAGCCTTCAGGCTAAGTCTTGAAGGAATGTAAAGCAGCTTGTTTTACCAGTCTATAATCTCTTGAGTGACCAAATGAAAGAGCACCACACCAGGTATATATTCAAAATATATGTATTTATTGCTAAACACACCCCTCTAGTCTCTTTATGAGGCTAGAGTTCGAAGTACACAAGTTATAAGTTATTTAAACACAGTAATAGCACAAATACACGTTTGGGCCCTAGGGCGTACCAAACCATATACCAATAAAGTGGTATAAGAACCACGACTGAACTAGACACTAGGCCTAGAGCCTCTAGAAGTGCTTGGACCACAAGGAACCACCTAAGGTAGTGACACAGGGGACCCACGGGGGACGCGTGCAGTGTAAATACACAACCGCGATACGCCGTTAACTTCTATGGAGAAAGTCGCGATCAGGAAATTAAAGAAAAGGGACACTTAAAGGAGGACTTGGAGCAAACCCTTTGAGAACTAGGTCATTCTAGAGTCTCTACCCACGGGAGCACCGGAGTACTCGTGTTACCTCACCCAGGGAAGCCGGGTGCATAGGTGCCTTTCGGGGTCGGGTTTCGTCGTCGATTTGAATGGCGATCTGCTGCAAAGTGCTGCTGGCGACCAAGTAGAAAGTGTCCGGGTGGATCCAAGAGTGGATCAGAGATCTGAAGAACCTGAAAGCAGAGGGGACAGAGTCTGGGTGACTAGCCAGTGACCAGGAAGGCGATGAGCAGATGCCCACCGATGTCGAGTGCTTCAGGTAGGTTGACGGTCGTCTTGACTCTTCAGCCACGAGGTTCAGGAGGCGTTGTCGGTGACCAGGAGCAGGATTCGGGCTGGTACACGATGTCTGTCGAGTGCTGAGGTGTCGGCGACCGGATTGAACCCAACAAGCCTTAGCAACGGCAAGTCTTGATGAACGTAAAGAATGACGATGATGCAGACCAGCAAGGTCTGAGGAACTCACCCAGCGAGGGTAAGTGAGGGCAAGCCTGGAGCAATCAGTGTGCCCAAGAAGAAAAGGATTGGCCTTCGTGAAGGGCTACTAGCCAATGGGCTAGCGACCGCAAAGGAGCCTCGAGACGTCGCATGTGGAGCTGGCTCACAGGACACTCGTGGAGTGGAGGCCAGTGATCTTTGGTGCAGTTGGTGCTGGAGGCTAGGGCTACTCGGAGCCCAAAGCACGACTTCGTGGGAGACCCAGAAGAGGATGCACTAGCAAATGTGTGCGGTGTCCAGGGGTCACGGTTCCACATTACCCACGACAGCTACGGGCCTCAGCTTTTCTGGGGACTCAGGGCAGCCTCGGGGAAGTCTGGAAATCTACCTCTGGTGATGCAAAGACTTCGGCGTCCGACGGGAGCTTAGGCGATGCAGACCAGACAATTGCTTCTTTGGTGCCTGCCAAGCAGGGGAGTCACTCCTTGACCCCAAGGGAGATTCTTCTGTCCTCTAGTCTTGAGTAGAGCGTCGAAGGTCCAGGATTCTGTTTCAGAGTTTCGTCCAGGGATAATCTAAAGTCCTAAGGACTGGGTTCCTATACTTATACCAAGTTTAGGGGTTGGACTACTCTGTGGCCCCACCTATGGGTGGGTCAGGGCAGAGGGGTGGCTACACCCCTTTCCCTTTGTCCAGTTCACGCCAAAGCAGGGGCTGCAAGCCCCTGATCCGTTTGAACTGGGGTATGCACAGGGACGCCAAATGTGCCCCCAGTGCAGGACTTCAAAGCACCCGAAAGTGCTGCCGCCCAGCCCCAATACACATTATCCTGTCTGGGGAGGTGGTCACACCTTCCTGGGACAGGAAACCTATTGTCCAGGCCTCCCCTGCCGGAGTTTCGTCCAGCAGCAGGAGGCCAGACTCGTGTCTGTGGCAGCAGCATCCATTTTGTGATGCCAGGGCTTTAGAAAGAAGTTACCGGCCAGGCCAGGGTTAACATGTCTCTCCCTCTAGAAGGGTGTAATGCTACCCCCGCCGCCAGAATTGGCAGGGGGGTAGTATTCCAAGATGTTTGACACCAAACACGACATGTTTAGGTGCAGCCATTCCAAAGTTAGCATTTAACGCGAGGTTATAATGCGCTTAAGAGTATATGGTCAGGCTGCACTACAAACAGCATCAGAGAAGGGTCTCCGAACACTGCAGAGGGGCCCTGATCATGCAGGGGCACCCTCTCACATAGGAACCACGCACTCTGCCTTCAGGATTGATAAGGCCTGCCATAGGAGTGACTTATAGGTTTATATGTGTGTATGTATTTAGTGATATAGGTAACCTATATCACAGTAAGGGGTGCATGCACCACCTTACCCAGGCTGCTGTTGCAGACCTGTGGTGTCAGTTTGGATGGCCTTCCAGGGGTGGCATAATACATGCTGCAGCCACTGGTAGGCCTCTGAGGTACCTATGCCCTTGGTACATAGTATACCATATACTAGGGACTTATAAGGGCACTCCAGATTCCAATCAGTGATGTGCCTAAGGCACATGGAAACCATTTTAGAGAGGAAGCAGCTAGGCTGGGGTTCTGATTAGCAGGGCCCCAGCCAGACTAATGTCGAAAAACAGTGAAGCATCAGCAAAAAGTGGGGGTACCCATGTGAAGCAGATCCTACTCTCCTACAGTGCACACCAATCACTGTAAGTCAAGTGCAAACACAAGTCCTATCCTCACCGCTGACAACCAATGTTAGAAATGGGGGTCTCGAGTTGGCAGAGGTATGTACCTTTGCCCAAGTAGGGACCCTTCTTCCTAGTCAGGATAAGGAAGTTACACTCCTAAAATAACCCCTGCTCGCCCCCTTGGTAGCTTGGCCGAGTAGTCAAGCTTATCTTAGAGGCAGTGTGTAGAGCATTTGCACATAACCAACAGCAAATACAGTGTATGCACTACAAAAGAACACCACGCCAGTTTAGAAAAATATTCAATATTTTTATATACTTAAGACAAGACCAAATACGATAAAAATCCACAATACAGTACTTAGAAATCTTCAGTTATCAAAATAACCTTGAAAAACAGTTCCTTGAAGTCGATAGCTCCCTCTGGGGCTATCACGGCGTAGTGAACAAGCAAATCCAAACAGTTCTGGCTGACCGCGGCGTCGCGGGCCAGCTACGGTGTCGGGAAGACACGCAAAACAGTACCTTTAGAAATGCAGGACATCGGCGACCTCTTGTTGAGCTTCCGAAAGCCCGCCGTCCGCAGGCGTCGGTTCCGGAGGTCGGTGCAGGAGTATTCGGGCCCTTGAAGTCACACGCATTGCAGATCGAACTCCTCGCGGTTGAAGTCAGGAGCGCTGGTGTCGGCAGGCGTCGGGTGCTGCGGTGCGAAGTGCAGCAGTGCGGCGTGCAATGCCCTCAGGTCGCGGTGCGAGCAGCGCCTTGGTGGCGGCGTCAGATGGCGTCGTCGGTGCGACCAGGGTCATGGTGCGAAGTGATGCGGTGCTCGTCGCGGTGCTGGCAGATGACGGTGCAGGCAGCATCGTCATCGTTGCTAAAGCGCTGTCTTCGGCTGACGAACTGGAGTTGATGGCGCCAGCATCGGTAGGCCAAGGCTGCGGTGCGGGATGAGGGCGGTGCGTCGTGTAACCTTACGAGGGGTGCCCTCGAACCATGGTACAAGCAGCCGCGTTGATGTCGGCGGGAAGTGGCATCGTCGGGGATACCAAGGCGGCGTCGTGAAGCAAGGCGGTGCAGAGTGCGGTGCCGACAGGTCGCAGTGCGAGCAGAGGCTTGGTGACGGTGTCAGATGGCATCGTCGGTGAGACCAGGGTCGGGGTGCGGCGTTGCGGCAGTGCCCTCTGCGGTGTCTTCAGGACACGGAGACGGTAGCAGCGTCGTAGACGGCGTCGGGTTGCTTTTTCTTCTGTTGCAGCACAAAAACACACAGTCCCCAGTGCTGAGGGCAGAAGAACTTGAAGTCTTTGCTGGTCCTGAGACTTCTTGAACAGGGGGCAAGCTCTACCTCAAGCCCTTGGAGATACTCAAAGAAAGAAGTTGTAGAAAGTACAGTCCAGTCCTTTCACTGCCCAAGACAGAAGCAGCCACTGCAGGCCACCACAGCAAAGCACTCAGCAAAGTGGTAGTTCCTCCTCAGAGCATCTCCAGCTCATCTTCTTGGCAGTCTTCTTGGTCCAAAAGAGTTCTAAAGTTCTGGGGTCTGGGCCCCAATATTTATACCACCCAATCCTTTGTTCTCTGAAGGCAGAGAGTGTCTGTATCCAGCCTAAACCAGTTTTGTCCTCACTGGTGCAGCTTCCTGGCAGGGGGTGGAGACGGCATTGTGCAAGGCAGACCAGGCCCATTCAGGTGCAAGGAAATCTCCTCCCACTACTCTAAATGCAACCCAGGTCTATTCAGCCCAGCCCTGACCCATCAGACTTCTGGAGCCGCTGCCCCTCTCCAGCCCCTGTCATCCAAAAGCCAGACATGCAATACACAAACCTAGCAGAGACACACTGGATGGTTAGGCAAGAAAATACCTACTTTCTAAAAGTGGTATTTTCAAACACAGAATGTAAAAATCACCCTCACTAAAAGATGCATTTTAACATTCTGAGTTCAGGCATACTAACTTTATTTTCCCACCTTGTTCCCAAGGCCAGTTATGTTTATAAGATGTTATAAACAAACTCCCCATTCTGTCCTATGGGAACAGGCAGTCTTGCAATGGTGAAAAACGAAATACAAAGTAATTCACCACCAGGACATGTCACACACAGCAGTAAATGTCCTACCTCTAACAAACACATCACCCTGCCCACAGGGGTACCTTGGGCCTACCTTAGGGGTGACTGACATGAAGAAAAAGGAAAGGTCGGGCCTGGCAAGTGGGTGCACTTGCCAGGTCGACATGGCAGTTACAAACTGCGCACAGACCCTGCGGTGGCAGGTCTGAGTTACCTTTTCAGGGCTACTTCTGTGGGTGGCACAACCAGTCCTGCAAACCCACTAGTAGCATTTTATTTACCAGCCCTGGCACTCTCAGTGCACTTTACTAGGGCCTCACCTGTAAATCAAATATGCCAATCATGGAAACACCAATCCATAGCATAATTTACAACAGGAGCACTTGCACTTTAACACTGAACAGCAGTGAGAAAGTGCGCAGAGACACTAAACCAGCAAAAACAGAGTCAAAACCGGGAGGTCAGAAAGCAAAAAGACAGGGGAAACACGCCAAAAGATGCCAAGTCTAACAAAAAGGATCAATCCAAAAGGGATCGCTGTATGAATGTTCTGGTGCCGCACCACTTTGTAAACCGAATAGCCTCAAAGCACTTTATTTTAAAGCGCGAGCACAGTGAGAATAGAGCTGCGCTGCTTGTTTATGGACCTAAAATATTTTAGTGAAAAATTGGAAATCTGCGCTTGTCAATCTGCACCTAGAGTCACACAGAGTTCAGGAAGAGGGATGCAGAAAGAAGCAACATCACTCCTGAAGTGTGGAAGGACCTGCCGCTACACATAAGAGCCTCCTCGCTTCTTGAATTCCACAAGAAGCTGAAGACCTGACTTTGAAGTAGTACCAATGGACACTAGGGTTGGCTAGGCTCACACTTGCTCAGTGCCAGGATACCCTCCGGGCGCTCTACAAATCTACACAACATATTGTTTACCAGCTTGCAACAACCACCAGTGTTGTTGAATAACAGCCAACCTGGGTTGATGTGTGCCAGAAGAAAGGCTGTGCACATCCCTCGTACTGTAAAGCAGCTATATTGTCTCCTGGCTTCTGCCGCACACATCATCAAAGCAGGCTCACAACAAACTCGTGGGCACATCCTACACAAACTGCCTGTAATGTAAACATGTATATTAGCTGTCTCTTGTAACTGTGCTCTCTGTGCCCAGGGCCACTATTTAAACTATTTTGTAACGTGGCATGTATTTGTAAAGCGCTCTACTTCCATCAGCTTCTTGACGCTAAATAAAAGATGTTTATTGTTGCACAACTCAACGGTGCTCACATTATTGAGGATGAAAAGGGAAGTGGGCCCTCCCAGATTTGACTGTGTCACCATGCGGGTCAAATACCGATTCCTGCTGTAGGTGTGTTAGTCCACTGAGCGACCAGTACTTCATGTATCTCTGTGCCCATCCAAACTGCTAATGTTGTCGCATGATATATGCTGCTACGCTCTGGACTTTTGCTCAAATGGTAACAATTCCCAATAAATATAAAGAACAAATGGAATGTGTTTAGTTCATGGCGCGATAGCTCAATGAGTTGTGTGCCACCTGCGGCCACATGGGTCAAAAGTAGGCATCTGCGGGTATGCTGCAGGCTCAAATACTGTCCATGCCGACTCCTCCTTTCATCATTTTGCGGGCGATAAATGGAACATCGGATTTATTTATGATGTGAGAGCTTTAATTTTGAAGACAATTGAGGGGGCAGCGCGTGTCAGTAAATGGCCAATATTTACTGCTTCCACAATGTATGTACAATAAAGTAAAATGTTTTCTGCTGCAGTGAAGAGGAAATTATAAAACACACATACCATAAAGTATATACAGTTTAAAACATGTATCACTTGCTAACTGACTGGAATTTTCACAAGGATGCCACCTGAATTAAACATTTCACCGGTTTTCACTGAGGTGGTTTCACACACTCCCCTCTGTTTAATTTTACATGAGGCCTCGAGTCTGATGAAAAGAAATAAACTCGACAGAAGAGGATCAATCCAAGAAGGATCCCTGTATGACTGGTGCAGCGCCGCTCCACAAACCGAATAGCCTTGAGGTGCTTTATTTTAAAGTGTGAGCGCAGTGAGAATAGAGCTGTGCTGCTTGTTTATGGACTTAAAATATTTTTGTGAAAAATCAGAAATCGGCGCTTGTCAATCTGCACCTAAGAGTCACACAGAGTTCAGGAAGAGGGGTGGAGAAAGAGGCAAGAGGGGTGCAGAAAGAAGCAACATCGTTCCTGAAGTGTGGAAGGACCTGCCACTACACATAAGAGCCTCCTCGCTTCTTGAATTCCACAAGAATCTCAAGACCTGGCTTTGGAGTAGTACCAATGGACGCTAGGGTTGGCTAGGCTCACACTTGCTCAGCATCAGGATACCCTCCGGGCGCTCTACAAATCTACACAAAATATTGTTTACCAGCTCGCAACAACCACCAGTGTTGTTGAATAACAGCCAACCTGGGGTGATGTGTGCCAGAAGAAAGTCTGTGCACATCCCTCACACTGTAAAGCAGCTATATTGTCTCCTGGCTTCTGTCACACACATCATCAAAGCAGGCTTGCGACAAACCCGTGGGCACATCCTACACGCACTGCCTGTAATGTAAACATGTATACTAGCTGTCTCTTGTAACTGTGCTCTCTGTGCCCAGGGCCACTATTTAAACTACTTTGCAACGTGGCATGTATTTGTAAAGCGCTCTACTTCCATCAGCTCTTGGTGCTAAATAACAGGGGGCAAATTTACAAGTTCCCTACGCCACCGGTGCGCCACTTTTGTGACGCATCGGTTGCGCATTTACTGCTCCATATTTACAAGGACAGGAAAAGCCACCCTGCGTGACTTTTCCTATCCTTGTAAATATGGCCCCTTGGCACGCAGCACTTTCAATCAATCAATCAATCAATCAATCTTTACGGGAAAGGGGTGTTCCATGGGTGTTGCTGTGGGTGTTCCCACGCAACACCCATGGAACCTGACACATTTCCAGATTTACGAGGAATTGTAAATCTGAAAATTTGGGTGAATGCTACGCCTCCCCAGAGGAGGCGTAGGGAGGCACAACGAGGAGAAAAGTATTCATTTCTCCTCGTTTTCTGTCCTCTTTCTATGCGTGCTGCTTTATGCAGCACACATAGAAAGAGGAAATCACCTCTAATGATTGTTTATGTACAGGAAGGGTTCCCTTCCTGCACATAAACAATCATTGAAACAATGACGTTTTTCAACTTCTATGTGTGCGAATGCAGCACACATAGAAGTTGAAAACGGCATTTCAGATTGTTTTTGTGCTGGAAGGGAACACTTCCTGAACAAAAACAATCGCCCCACGACGCAGGCATCATTGCACCATGGTGCAAGGGTGCCTGCGCCGGCGCATTGCAGCAGTTTGTTCACCATTGCAGGGGGAAGCACAGAGATGCGACATATTGTTGTAAATATGTCACATCCCTGTGCTTTGAAAGGGACTCAGTGCGGCGCAGCCAAATGGCTTGCATTCCGCACTGAGTCACTTTCTTGTAAATCTGCCCCCAGATGTTTATTGTTGCACAACTCAACGGTGCTCACATTATTGAGGATGAAAGGGGAGTGGGCCCTCCCAGATTCGTCTGTGTCACCATGCGTGTCAAATACGGATTCCTGCTGTTGGTGCATTAATCCACTGAGCGACCAGTACTTCATGTATCTCTGTGCCCATCCAAACTGCTAATGTTGTTGCATGACATTTGCTGCTACTCACTGGACCTTTGCTCAAATTGTACAAATTCCAAATAAGTATAAAGAACAAATGGAATGTGTATAATTCATGGCGCGATAGCTCATTGAGTTGTGTGCCTCCTGTGGCCACATGGGTCAAAAGGAGACATCTGCGGCTATGCTGCAGGCTCAAATACCATCCATGCTGACTCCTCCTTTCATCACTTTGTGGGCGATAAATGGAACATCGGATTTAGTTATGATGTGAGAGCTTTCATTTTGAAGACAATTGAGGGGGCAGCGCGTGCCAGTAAAATGGCTAATAATTACTGCTTCCACAATGTATATACAATAAAGTAAAATGTTTTCTGCTGCAGCGAAGAGGAAAGTATAAAACACACATACCATAAAGTTTATACAGTTTAAAACATGTATCGCTAGCTAACTGACTGGAATTTTCACAAGGATGCCACCTGAACGAAACATTTCACCGGTTTTCACTGAGCTGGTTTCACACACTCCCCCTGTCTGATTTTACACGAGGTCTCGAGTCTGATGAAAAGAAATAAACTTGACGGAAGAGGATCAATGCAAGAGGGATCGCTGTATGAATGTTCTGGTGCAGCGCCGCTCTACAAACCGAATAGCCTTAATGCGCTTTATTTTAAAGCGTGAGAGCAGTGAGAATAGAGCTGCGCTGCTTGTTTATGGACTTAAAATATTTTAGTGCAAAATAGGAAATCTGTGTTTGTCAATCTGCACCCAAGAGTCACACAGAGTTCCGTTTTTTTAGGGGGGCGGGTGAAGGGGGCACAAAACCAATAGAATTAAGTAGAAATCCAGGCTAATGGGAGGATTACATTTGTGTTCCCCATCTGCTAAACGTACTCCTGTTGATCAACCAGGTACATTTATTTTGAAAGATCTGTTCTTTCGCACAATG
The DNA here is from genome assembly GCA_963921515.1 of Calotriton arnoldi. Lineage (NCBI taxonomy): Eukaryota > Metazoa > Chordata > Amphibia > Caudata > Salamandridae > Calotriton > Calotriton arnoldi. Next base: position 783,428 of record CAWUFW010007397.1, on the reverse strand, counting down.
GTTTTAATTTAATTTTGTCTATAGGGAAAGTATTTTGCCAGTACAAAAGTATAGCTGAGTTGCGTTCTGACCTTCCGACTTTCACCCTGGGGATGCCAGGCACTTACTCTTGTCTTTCGCAGAGCCCGACTCTTTGAATCAGGAGTTCCGAACTTAACACTTAGTTCATTTTTGTGCACCTAAGTTCAACCCCAGTGCTTAAAAAACTCTACGAATCATCCCCTTGAAACTTTGACTAACGGGAGACAACTATACCCAGTCGACCTGGGCTCACATCCTAAGAGATGTCAGCAGCTCGCCGAGGGAGTGGTGCAGGGCAGTGGGGTGGGGCGGGGGGGTAGTGAACGACTCAGAGGGAGCTCTGTCCATCGTGGGTCCGAGTCCACTACCTCACCACCCTGCCCCTCCCCCGCCCCACCGCCCCGCACCACTCCCTCGTCGAGCCGCCTCTGGATGTCAGACTGCCATATGCCCGGTGTGAGTAGCTGGTCGAGGCTTTTTTACCATGGTACTTTCTGGAATTTGTAGTTTTGCATTTATAATAGGAAAATAAAACTAAAAGAATGCAAATGAACCCATACTTCCTACTCTCCCCTGGCGTGAGACACATGAGATCTCTGCGTCCTGGCAGGTTGCAGCCTCAGGGCCTAATTAAAGCTGTTTGAAGTGAAACGACGCGGCAGCCAGCGGACCTCACTAAAGACAGACGCAAGCACCGCACTGCACTGCCAAGCACTGGTTTTGAAAGCACATGCACAGCCACGCCTCGCTGATAACTGTATTCTTGTAGTTCGAATACTTACACTCTGCTTGACACCTTTTACTGTAGACACTGCAAAGACTGGTGTATGTGTTTATATTTTCAATACCCAATGTACGACCCTTGACAAGATGCTGAAGTGAACGTGCCGAGGTGTTAACTGTATTCACTACCGCTGACAAGGCATTGAAGCGAACTTGCCATGGTGGTATAGTATTTACAGCCCCCGACAATTGAGCATTGCCCCCAGGACCTGGCCCACCCGGGGACTTCAAGAAAACAAAGTGCGGAAGATCGCACTTCATTTTTGTTTTTTTCGGCGGGATTTGCGTACCCTATGCAAATCCAGCCAAAAAATAAATAAAATTGTTTAACCCTCGGGGTCCACGTGGGACCCCCTGAGCAGCCCAGGGGGATCAGGGTGTTTCTACCCTGGCCCCTTTTCTTCTTTTTTTCATCTTTTTTCTTGTGACTTGGAGCAACCGAGTAACAAGATGGCTGCCAACACTTCCTGGTTTGAAGTGTTGGCAGCCAATCAGAGTCAAGCTCGTGATCGGGAGGGTTCGCGGATCCATCGCGGTCACCAGATACTAATATTTTTTTATATATGAATTTCTCAGGAACTACTGAACCGATTTACACCATTTAACAAAAAAGTTGCTTTCTGAACCAAGAGCTACCTTTTTGCCAATTTGCTGTAATTCCGTTCAGCAGTTCGGGCTCTAGCCTTGTCTAACGTTTCCTATGGAAATTAACATGGAGAAAACGCGCTTTGGGACTCCCCTTTTTTCTCGGCCCCCGCTTGATGAATCACCCTGAAACTTTTAAGACAGGAGCTGACCTGAGCGGGGCATTAGTTTTGAAAATTTCACGAAAATTCATCTAATGGCACCAAAGATATTGGCAAAAGAAAAAACAATTTTTTAATAGAAACAAGGTCCTAACTATAACTACCTACTGGCGACCCCCAGTAGGTAATATCATGTGAACAAGGCTCGGACGAGCCAAAAACATTATGGCGGCATCAGAGGAATAAAAAATTGATTTGCACTACCTTTTGGTCCGTGTCCGTGGTTCTTGGTCTAAGGAGGATTCCTGTAAACCTGACGCGGAAAGGAGTTATATATATATATATATATATATATATATATATATATATATATATATATATATATATATATATATATATATATATATATATATATATATATATTTCTTACAAAAGGCTCGAATCCTTCACATAGGTGAACAGAGAGACACAGACCCAAGGAATAGTGGCAGCAAGTTGTTTTATTCTCCTCTCACTTGTGCGTTTGAGCATCCTTGCCCTTGTTCACACATGTGTGAACAAGGGCACAGGGTGCTCGAAACGCGTCACAAGTGAGAGGAGAATAAAACAACTTGCCTGCCACTATTCCTTGGGTCTGTGTCTCTCTGTTCGCCTGTGTGGAGGTTCGGAGAGTGCTTTTTGGAAGAAGTATTAAACACGGAAGCTGGTTGTGTCCGGTAACAGATCCCCTCTCCGCAAGCAGGCAGCCGCCGGCAACCATTTCTGAATTGGATTCCGGGGAGGGATATATATATATATATATATATATATATATATATATATTCTCTGAAAAACCATGGGTTTCAGGGACGTTATAGTTAGTTGGACATTTCACTCGCACAAAACCAGAGAAATTCGGCCTTTATAGTTAGTTGAGCTAACTATGACTCGCGCCCCCGCAATGCACTGCTGATGACGTCACATATTACATCACTCATGACATGGTCAGTGACATCACTGATGACATCTCAGATGACATCACTGATGACATCATCCAGTGACTGTGTGTTTCTGTAAAGTTTAAATATGTTTTATATATATATATGCCAAGGTGTATTGAAGAATGAGTGGGTGTATGAGTGTCTGTATGGATGATTTAGTAGGTGTGTGACTGAGTGTATAAGTGAGTGATTAAACGTGTCTTACTGAATGCATGGGTTAGTGATTAACCATGTGAATGTCTGTATCAGTCTGTCAGTTGGTGTGTAAGGAGCTGCATGGGTTGGTCAATAGCTACATGAGTGTCTATATGGGTTATTGATTGGTTGTCTGAGAATGTGTATGGGTGCCTGAGTGTCTGTGTGGGTGGGTGGGGGGTGTGTGACTCCGTACATAGATGTGTGAGTGGGTGATTCACTGGGTGTATGGGTTCAAGAGTGCGTCTGTGAAGGGCTGTATGGGTGGGTGAGTGAGTGTATGGGTGTGTTGGTGAGTGTTTTGATGTCTCAGTGGTACATGTGTGAGTAACTACATATGTGAAAGGCAGTATATGTGAGTGTTGGACTATATAAATTACTTTATGTGAGAGTGAGTGATTGAGAGTGGCTGTATGGATGAGTGTGTGCTTGGGTCAGTGATTGTAAAAAAGAGTAAGTATGTGTTAGTATCTGTATGAATAAGTGAGGTGGTGTGTGTATAAATGTGTAGGTGAGTAAATGGGACTGTGATTGATTCTTTGAATGACTGACTGTGTGTGTGAGTAACTCTATGGGTGAGTGGCAGTGTGTGAGTGTCTGTATAGGTGTATGTGTGCATATGATAGTGCTGTATTGATGAGTGTCTGCATGTATGAGTGACTGTATGGGTGTATGAGTGGATGTGTGTGTAGACCAAGGAATCAGTGAGTGGGTATGTAGTAACTGGTATTGGTGTGTCTATGGTTTCAAAAATGGTAGTCTGTATTTTAGAGTGGGTGTATCAAAGGTTATATTAGGGTATGAGGAGGTGCATCAGATTATCACATGGATGATGTCATCATTGATGTCATAAGTGATGTCATTTGATATGTCATCAGTGATGTCATGAGTGATGTCACTGACCATGTCATGAGTGATGTAATATGTGACGTCATCAGCAGTGCATTGCAAGGCACGAGTCATAGTTAGCTCAACCTAACTATAACGGCCGAATTTCTCTGGTTTTGTACGAATGAAATGTACAACTAACTATAACGTCCCTGAAACCTGTGGTTTTTTCAGTGAATTTCTAAGGTTTTTTAAATGCTAATCCCTAACTGTTAGAACTGGGGGTCTCTAGTTGGCAGAGGTAGGTACCTTTGTCCAAATAGGGACCCTTGCTTCTAGTCAGGGTAAGGGGGATACACTACTAAAATAACCCCTGCTCACCCCCTTGGTAGCTTGGCACGAGCAGGCAGGCTTATCTCAGAGGCAGTGTGTAAACATTTGTGAACACATACAGTAACCCAGTGACAACACTACAGATGGACACCACACAGGTTGTAGTATAAAAATAAGTATTTTTATATAGACTTAACACAAGACCCAAACTACAAAAATCCACAATACAATACAAAAAATATGACTGTCAAATGGTAGAAAATAGCTCAGTTCAATAAAGATGATAAATGCGTCACTTTACTCTTAATGTACCCGTGGATGCGTAACGCAAAACAAACAAAAGGGTCGCAGGGAAGGTGATGCCTTGATTCCTTACACACAGAAAGGAGGATGCGTCGGTTTCTTACTGCGGCCCGGTTACGATGCATCGAGATGGCGCTTCGATGCGATGACGATCCGGTGCGATGCAATAAAATGGCATCTTGCTTACGGTGCGACAACGTAGATGGGATGCGTGCACGCCCGACGGCCGTGCGGCAACTCGTCGATCTTCTGAGCCACGACAGGCCCTGCGACACGCTTCTCTGGGGATGCGCCGGCGTCCTCTGTGGCGGCGGCACGCTTCTCCTGTGATGCGAGGCGCTTCGGTGATGCGATGGCGGCGGCACGCTTACTCTGCGATGCGACGACAACTGCTGCGGCGGCACGATTCTCCGGTGATGCGGAGCACTTCGGTGATGCGACAGCGGCGGCACGCTTACTCTGCCATGCGACAACAACTGCTGCGGCGGCGGCACGCTTCCTCTTCGTTGAGTCGCGCTTCCAGCTCCCAGCGACACGCAGTCTCTCAGAAGGCCCAACAGCAGTAGGCACTTCAATTCCCAGCAAGGGAATTCAGGAGGGGAGCTGGGGGTGAAGTCTTGTATCCCTGAGACTTCAGGCAGGAGGCAAGCTCAATCTCAAGCCCTTGGAGATCTTCCTCAAGATGATGAAAGCACACTCAGTCCTTTTCTCCTTTCTTTGGCAATAAAGTAACCACTGCAGGCCAACCCCAACAACACGCAGCGTAGGGGTAGTCTCCTCCTTCAGCTTCCTGGTTCTTTTCCTCAGCAAAGGTTCGTCTTGATTCCCAGAAGTGATCTAAAATCTTGGGGTCTGGGCCCCAGTATTTATACTAGCAAATCCTTTGTCCTCTGAAGGCAGAGGGTCCTGTACCTAGTCCAAACCAGTTCTGGGTGCAATCTGCCAGTGCACAACTTCTTCCTTTGTCAGTGTGGGCCAGGGTCATCAGACACACCACAGGAGGTGGAGCCAGCATTGTGGAAGGCAGGCACAGCCCTATTCAGGCCCAGGTGCTACTCCTCCGACTACTCCTCATGCAGATAGGTCTATTCAGCCTAGTGCTGACTCACCCTGTCTCCTGGAGTCCCCCAGCCCCTGTCACTCACAAAACCAGACATACAATACACAAGCTAGCAGAGGCAGGCTGGATGGTTAGGCAAGAAAATACCTACTTTCTAAAAGTGGTATTTTCAAACACAGAATGTTAAAACCAACTTCACTAAAAGATGTATTTTATCATTCTGAGTTTAGGCATACTAAATTTGTTTTTCTACCATGTTCCCTGGGTCAGTTAGGATTATAAGATGTTATAATCAAACTGCCCATTCTGGCCTATGGGAACAGGTAGCCTTGCAATAGTGAAAAACGAAATTGGCTGTAATTCACTATCAGGACATGCCACACACATCAGGGCATGTCCTACCTCTTACATACAATGCACCCTGCCCGCAGGCCTACTTTAGGGGTGACTAACATGCAGAAAAGGGAAGATTTGGGGACTGGTAAGTGGGTGCACTTCCCAAGTCGACATGGCAGTACCAGACTGCACACAGGCTCTGCAATGGCAGGCCTGAGACACGCTTTCCAAGCTGCTCTGGTGGGTGGCACAACCAGTGCTGCAAGCCCACCAGCAGCATTTGATTTACAGGCCCTGGGCACATGCGGTGCACTATACTAGGGTCTGACAGTAAGTCAAATAAGTCAATCATGGAGTCACTAATCCATACATCAATTTATCATAGGGAGCACTTGCACTTTGGCACTTATTAGCAGTGGCAAAGTGCCCAAAGCATCTAAACCAGCAAAAATAGGTCAACAACAGAGAAGGCATAGCGAAAAAATGGAAGGGAGACCCACTCCAATGGTACCAGGTCTAACACTAACTAAAAAGTCCCTGAAACCTGTGGTTTTTTTACTGAATTTCTAAGGTTTTTTAAATGCTAATCCCTGACTATAACTTTTCTGAAACCTCTGTTTTTTTCAGTGAATTTCTAAGGTCTTTTAAATGCTAATTTCTAACTATGCATACATAGGTAGGACATGTGCAGAAAGAGGAAGAAAGGCGCAGAAAGAACCAACAGATGTGCAGAAAGTGGCCTACTTGGACTCTACCTTACAACAGACTCAGACAAAGTACCCTAATTACTAATCCTACTTCCGAAGATGTCTAAAACCTTCCTTTTCTCTTGAAGGTTCACTATTAATCGACTGCTCAGAATGTTAGGCCTACCAAATATAAAAACAGCAATCCTAAGCATATCACTGTTGTAAGTCCGATCAAGTTTGTGAAGGTATGCATGCATGTCCATGCTTTTACCTAGTGACATGTTAAATGCAAATAAACATACAAATACTTGACTACCTATGTTTCAAACAGCATACTCTGTAAATTTGTGTAAAAAAAGGTGTATGCATTTCTTTCTGCTCACAATACATAGCACATGGGTATTCAATAGTATATTTGAGGGGCTCTATAACACATATATACATAAGACATGTCTGCCTGTGCAACCGAATGACAGAGCAGAACTGAGAAGATTTGACCACAAATAGGAGAAGTTACCCGCTTTTTAAGCTACCATCTTCAGATGCATAACACATGTAAGAAACATATACAAGTAGACATATACCTCAGTCACGACAGCACGCAGACCTTTAAACTTGACAGCTTGCACTTCCCATTTGAGTACAGAAAGTGGCAAGAGAAGTTCAAAAAGAAGCAAGAAAGTAGCAGAAACATGCAAAAGAGGTGCAGAAAGAGGGAACAGGGTTGCAGACAGAGGCAAGAGAGGTGCAGAAAGAGGGAAGAAGGGTCCAGAAAGAGGCAAGAAGGGTTCAGAAATTTGCAAGAGAGGTGCAGAAAGAAGCAAGAGCAGTGCAGAAAGAACAAACAGAGGTGCAGAAGGAGGTAAGAGGGGTGCAGATAGAGGCAAGAGAAATGCAGAAAGAAGCAACAGAGGTGCAGAAGGAGACAAGAAAACTGCAGAAAAAGGCAACAGAGTTGCAGAAACAGGCAGGAGAGGTGCAGAAAAAGGGAACGGGGGTGCAGAAAGAGGCAAGAGGAGTGCAGAAAGAAGCAACAGAAGTTCAGAAAGAAGCAAGAGGAGTGCAGAAAGAAGCAACAGAGGTGCAGAAAGAGGCAAGAGGGGTGCAGAAAGAGGCACGAGAAGTGCAGAAAGAAGCAACAGATAAGCAGTAAGAGGCAAGAGAGGTGCAGAAAGAGGGAAGAGGGGTGCAGAAAGAGTCAATAGGGGTACAGAAAGAAGCAAGAGAGGTGCAGAAAAAGGCAAGAGAAGTGCAGAAAAAAGCAACAGAGGTGCAGACGGAGGCAAGAGAAGTGCAGAAAGAGGCAAGAGAGGTGCAGAAATTTGCCAGAGAGGTGCAGAAAGAAGCAAGAGCAGTGCAGAAAGAACCAACAGAGTTAGAGAAGGAGGCAAGAGGGGTGCAGAAAGAGGCAAGAACAGTGCAGAAAGTTGCAACAGAGGTACAGAAGGAGAAAAGAGAACTGCAGAAAGAGGTAAGAGAGTTGCAGAAACAGGCAATAGAAGTGCAGAAAAAGGGAACAGGGGTGCGGAAAGAGGCAAGAGAGGTGCAGAAAAAGGTAAGAAGGGTGCAGAAAGAGGCAAGGGGAGTGCAGAAAGAAGCAAGAGAAGTGCAGAAAGAAGCAACAGAGGTGCAGAAAGAGGCAAGAGGGGTGCAGAAAGAGGCAAGAGGGGTACAGAAAGAGGCAAGAGGTGTGCAGAAAGAAGCAACAGAGGTGCAGAAAGAGGCAAGAGAGGTGCAGAAAGAGGGAAGAGGGGTGCAGAAAGAAGCAAGGGAGGAGCAGAAAGAAGCAAGGGAGGTGCAGAAAGAAGCAAGAGGAGTGCAGAAAGAAGCAACAGAGGTGCAGAAATAGGCTAGAGGGGTGCAGAAAAAGACAAGAGAAGTGTAGAAAGAAGCAACAGAGGTGCAGAAGGAGGCAAGAGAAGTGCATAAAGAGTCAAGAGAGGTGCAGAAAGAGGCAAGAGAATTGCAGACAGAAGCAACAGAGGTGCAGAAGGAGGCAAGAGAAGTGCAGAAACAAGCAAAAGAGGTGCAGAAAGAAGCAAGAGCAGTGCAGAAAGAACCAAGAGAGGTGCAGAAGGAGGCAAGAGGGGTGCAGAAAGAGGCAAGAGGGGTGCAGAAAGAAGCAAGAGAGGTGCAGAAAGAAGCAACAGAGGTGCAGAAGGAGACAAGAGAACTGCAGAAAGAGGCAAGAAGGGTGCAGAAAGAGGCAAGAGGGGTGCAGAAAGAAGCAACAGAAGTGCAGAAAGAGTCAACAGAAGTGCAGAAAGAAGCAACAGAGGTGCAGAAAGAGGCAAGAGGGCTACAGAAAGAGGCAAGAGAAGTGCAGAAAGAAGCAACAGAGGTGCGGAAAGAGGCAAGAGAGGTACATAAATTAGGAAGAGGGGTGCAGAAAGAGGCAAGAGGGGTGCAGAAAGGGGCAAGAGCAGTACAGAAAGAACCAACAGAGGTGCAGAAAGAAGCAAGAGCAGTACAGAAAGAACCAACAGAGGTGCAGAAACAGACAAGAGGGGTGCAGAAAGAGGCAAGAGAAGTTCAGAAAGAACCAACAGAGGTGCAGAAACAGACAAGAGGGGTGCAGAAAGAGGCAAGAGAAGTGCAGAAAGAAGCAACAGAGGTGCAGAAGGAGGCAAGAGAACTGCAGAAAGAGGCAAGAAAGTTGCAGAAACTGGCAAGAGAGGTGCAGAAAAAGGGAACAGGGGTGCAGAAAGAGGCAAGAGAGGTGCAGAAAGAGGGAAGAAGGGTGCAGAAAGAGGCAAGAGGGGTGCAGAAACAGGCAAAAGAGGTGCACAAAGAGAGAACAGGGGTGCACACAGAGGCAAGAGAGGTGCAGAACGAACCAACAGAGGTGCAGAAAGAGGCAAGAGGGGTGCATAAATGTGCAAGAGATTAGCAGACAGAAGCAAGAGCAGTGCAGAAAGAACCAACAGAGGTGCAGAAGAAGGTAAGAGGGGTGCAGAAAGAGGCAAGAGGGGTGCAGAAGGAAGCCACAGAGGTGCAGAAAGAGGCAAGAGAGGTGCAGAAACAGGCAAAAAAAGTGCAGAAAGACGCAACAGAGGTGCAGAAGGAGGCAAGAGAACTGCAGAAAGAGGCAAGAGAGTTGCAGAAACAGGGAACAGGGGTGCAGAAAGAGGCAAGACATGTGCAGAAAGAGGGAAGAAGAGTCCAGAAAGAGGCAAGAGGGGTGCAGAAATTTGCAAGAGAGGTGCAGAAAGAAGCACGAGCAGTGCAGGAAGAACAAACAGAGGTGCAGAAGGAGGTAAAAGGGGTGCAGAAAGAGGCAAGAGAAATGCAGAAAAAAGCAACAGAGGTGCAGAAGGAGACAAGAGAACTGCAGAAAAAGGCAAGAGAGTTGCAGAAACAGGCAGGAGAGGTGCAGAAAAAGGGAACAGGGGTGCAGAAAGAGGCAAGAGAGGTGCAGAAAGAGGGAAGAAGGGTGCAGAAAGAGGCAAGAGGAGTGCAGAAAGAAGCAACAGATGTTCAGAAAGAAGCAAGAGAAGTGCAGAAAGAAGCAACAGAGGTGCAGAAAGAGGCAAGAGAACTGCAGAAAGAGGCAAGAGAGTTGCAGAAACAGGGAACAGGGGTGCAGAAAGAGGCAAGACATGTGCAGAAAGAGGGAAGACGGGTGCAGAAAGAGGCAAGAGGGTTGCAGAAACAGGCAAAAGAGGTACACAAAGAGGGAACAGGGGTGCACACAGAGGCAAGAGAGGTGCAGAAAGAACCAACAGAGGTGCAGAAAGAGGCAAGAGTGGTGCATAAATCTGCAAGAGAATACAGACAGAAGCAAGAAGGGTGCAGAAAGAGGCAAGAGGGGTGCAGAAGGAAGCCACAGAGGTGCAGAAAGAGGCAAGAGAGGTGTAGAAACAGGCAAAAAAAGTGCAGAAAGACGCAACAGAGGTGCAGAAGGAGGCAAGAGAACTGCAGAAAGAGGCAAGAGAGTTGCAGAAACAGGGAACAGGGGTGCAGAAAGAGGCAAGACATGTGCAGAAAGAGGGAAGAAGAGTCCAGAAAGAGGCAAGAGGGGTGCAGAAATTTGCAAGAGAGGTGCAGACAGAAGCAAGAGCAGTGCAGAAAGAACCAACAGAGGTGCAGAAGGAGGCAAGAGGGGTGCAGAAAGAGGCAAGAGGGGAGCTGAAAGAAGCAAGAGAGGTACAGAAAGAGGCAAGAGGGGTGTAGAAAGAGGCAAGAAAAGTGCAGAAAGAGGCAAGAGTTGCAGAAAGGAACGAGAAGTGCAGAAAAAAAGCAAAAGAAGTGCAGAAAGAGGCAAGAGAAGTGCAGAAAAAGGAAGAAAGGTGCAGAAAGAAGCAAGACAAATGCAGAAAGAGGCAAGAGAGGCGCAGAAACAAGCAAGAGTGGTTTGCACACCATTAGTACCAATCTAACACCCACATTTAGCAATAAGTAGGAGGTGACCATTCTAGGTTTGCAAAGGGCCTTCCACCACGCTATACCACTTGTTGCTGCATTTTTGGTAACGTTTGAGCCATTTGAGCTAGAAACAAGGTTTGTTTTGTTCAAACTTGCAGATTATGTAGCAGATGATGGATTATGTGGCAAATGCGGAAAATGTATAATAGTGCGAAAGTTGGTGCAGCCAAACAGTCGCATAATTCCAGCGGCCCTGCTCAAACCTCTGACTAGGTCCATAAGTGCTTGTAAGTGGTTCCTTCTTTTTTTTGTCTCATTGAGTTAATAGTTTACCTTCTATGGAAACGAGGAAGACTAAACCTGAGGTTACCACTCCACAATACAGACTACCATACCACATAATTACTCTCCGTAACACATAATCCCACTCTACATAATTCTTATATACTAAATACCACATACTTTCTATCCACATAATTTCACTGCACAACATACCTCACAATTTCACTACACACAACATACATCGACTACACTCCAAAAAAACATTAGTAAAAAACTTTTACATTTACAAAGCGAATAGCTCTAACTATCACAAATGCGAGACCTATTACATTGTAAATGCTTCTTTAACTGGTAGTCCCGTTTGCAGAGTGGTGCAGAAAGGGGGTGGGGCCTCCAACCAGCGCTCAGGAATTCCACTGCGTAGGACTTACAGGAGGTACCAGGAGGGCTACTTGACCGCCAAAGTCCCTCAGGAGTAAAGTGGACTTCATCCCCCAATCAGTACTGTGCCAGAAGGCACATTTGCAGAGTGGTGGAGAAAGGTGAGCGCGGCCTCTGAAGACCTCTTAGCAATCCCACTGTGTGGGATTTACTGGAGGTAACAGGAGGGGTGGTTGGCCCCCAAGGTCAACCTTAGGGGCCAACTACCCCTCCTATTACCTCCAGTAAGTCCCACATAGCAGGATTGCTAAGTTATCATAGCAGGCCATGCCCCCTTTCCCCACCACTCTGCAAACACACTTCCTGGTGCGCTCTTGGATGGGGATTAAAGTCCCCTACGCTGCTGGGGGTTCGTAGGGGCGAACTAACCTACCTGATACTTCCAGTATGCCCCAGATAGTGGGATTGCTGACAGGTGGACACAGGCCATGCACCCGTTTCTCGTTCACTCTGCAAACGCGCCTCCTGGTGCGTTCTGGGTTGGAAGATTAAGTCCCCTTGAATCCTAAGGGTCCCTGGGGGCCAACTAGCCCACCAGGTACCTCCAGTAAGCCCCACACAGCTGGATTGCTGAGAGTGGTCCGAGGCCACACACCCTTTTTTAACCACTCTGCAAATGCACCTCCTGGCGCAGTGTTGCTCGGGGATGAAGTCCACTTTACTCCTGAGGAGCTCAGGACACAAGAGGACCTCATCGCCCCACCAGCAGTGTGCCAAGAGGTGCGTTTGCAGAGTGGTGTAAAAAGGGGCGTGGCCTCGGACCACCTCTCAGCAAATCCACTCTGTGGGGCTTACTGGAGGTACCTGGTGGGCTAGTTGGCCCCTAAGGACCCTTAGCATTTAAGGGGACTTAATCCCCCAACCCAGAACGTGCCAGGAGGTGAGTTTGCAGAGTGGTGCAGGGAGGGGGCGGGGCCTCCGGTGAGATGCCGGCTTTTCTTTTCTTTTTGTATTTTTAGAAGGGGGGCTGTGTGGTCCCCTTCTTTTAGTATTTTTTGCGCCCTGGGGACCCCATCACCAAGGGCCTGACCCATTTTTTTACTTTAAAAAAAAAGAGGGAAGGGGGCCGCCCTCCCGAGGCCGATATCGGCCCCGTGGACCCCTTCTCCCGGGGCATGGCCTCGTTTATTTTTTTTATTATTTGTACAGAAGGGGGGCAGTGTGGCCACCCTTCTCTGGGCCACTTTTGGCCCCAGGGACCCAATCCCCTGGGGCCTGGCCTCGTTTTTTTTCTTTAAAATAATTTATATGGGAGGGGGGCCGCATGACCCCCCTTCTCTGGGCCACTTTTGGCCCCGGGGAACCCATCCCCCAGGGCCTGGCCCGCCTTGATTTTTTATTTTGGAGGGGGGCCGCGTGGCCCCTCTCCTGAGGCCAATTATGGCCCATGGGACCCCATCCCCCAGCCTTGATTTTTTATTTTGGAGGGGGGCCGCATGGCCCCTCTCCTGAGGCCAATTATGGCCCTTGGGACCCCATCCCCCAGGGCCTGGCCAGCCTTAATATTTTTTTTTTTTTGGGGGGAGGGCGGCCATGTGGCCCCCCTCCTGAGGCCAATTATGGCCCTGGGGACCCCATACCCGGGGCTGGCCTTATTTTCTTTTTTAATTAATGATTAAAAGAGGGAGGGGAGCCGCGTGGCCCCCTTCCCTGGGCCACTATTGGCCCCGGGGACCCCATCCCCCGGGGCCTCGCCTCTTTTTTAATTTTTTTTATTTTAATTAGGGGAGGGGGCCACATGGCACGTCACATTGGGGAACCCCAATGCCCCCGCGGTCCCAGCCAGCTTCCCGCCTCCTGCGGGAGCTGGCATTTATTTTGGGCAAGGGGAGCTGCTGACATGGCCCCCGCCCAATAATGAAAAATGCCCCGGGGAGGTGGCGGTCCCCGGGGCTGCGGGGCCATCGCGTTCCCCGAACCCTAATAAAACATTGCCCCCAGGACCTGGCCCACCCAGGAGCGTAAAGAAGTGAACCGCGGGACCCCGCGCTTCGTTTTTTTTTTTTTTTCAGCCAGATTCGCGCAAATATAAGAAAAAATGCTTTTTTTTTGGCCTAGGGGTCCTTGAGCAGGCCTAGGGGGTCAGGGTGTTCCTACCCTGCCATCCTTTTTTCTCCTTTTTTTCTGACTCGGTACCGAGTCACAAGATAGCTGCCAACACTTCCTGGTTTGGAGTGTTGACAGCCAATCAAAATTAAGCTTGTGCTCGGTAACCCTGGGCAAAGCACTACGCTACGCTCGCGTAGTTTGCGAAGTTTGCGCTACTTCGCACAACGTGAATTGCACGTAGCACAGTGCAAACACGCGTAGCGTAGTGCAGCGGTCATTTGCTTGCTCGCGGTCCTCAACGTCAAGTTGGCGACCGCGAGCAAGCAAAATGACATCCCGGCGAGACTTTTTCTTCGCTCGCGATCAGCAACATCAAGTTGCCGATCGCGAGCGTGAAAATAAACCTCCCGGCGAGATTCTCAACGCTGGGAGGTCCGGTTTCTCATTGCGAGTGGTCGCGTATGCTCGCGACCGCTCGCGATGAGAAACTACCAGTTCGCGTTGAGAAGCTGCCGCCGAGTAAAAATCTACTCGAGCGGCAGTAAAGACAGCTCGCGACTGTGCAAGATGCCGTTTTCAATGATTGCACAGTGCGGACAAGCATCCGGCACTGTGCAATCATTGCGAACAGTGCACTACGCAGTTCGCGTAGTGCTACGCGTAGCTCGCGTAGTGCGAACTGCACTTTGCGTAGCTTCGCGTAGCGCTACTTCGCGAACTACGCCCAGGCTTAGTGCTCGGGAGGGTTTGCGAATCCTCCTCGGCCACCAGATATCGATATTTGTTATTTTTTTAATTTCTCAAGAACTACTGAACGGATTTACACCACTTTAAAAAAAGCCCGCTTTCTGAACCAAGACCTACCTTTTTGCCAAATTTGGTGTAATTCCGTTCACCAGTTCAGGCTGTAGCTTTGTCTAAAGTTTCCTACGGAAATTAACATGGAGAAAACTTGTTTTGGGACCCCACTTTTTTCTCGGCCTCCGCTCGATGAATCTCCTTGAAACTTTCAAGACAGGAGCTGATCTGACTGACCCATTAGTTTTGAAAATTTTGCGAAGATTCGCCAGATGGCGCGAAAGATATTGGCAAAAGAAAAAATGCTTTTTTAATAGAAACGAGGTCCTAACTATAACTACCTACTGGCGACCACCAGTAGGTAATATATATATATAATTTTTCCTGCTTTACAGGTATTTTACATATTACTGGTTTTCCTCACATGATTCCTGCAGCGAAGATGCACAATAGAGAGCTTTGCAATCTTGACAACTGCAACCTGTGTGCACTCCATGACAACCAAACTCACATCTATATGTGGCCTGGGAGGCTCTGAACTTTCAACGTGCTCTTTAGCGAGTCCCTAGCTCTAGATGGGAAAGGAATATGCCCTATTTTTGCAAGACCCTCCTCTTGTGGAATCTAACCAAACGATTGAGGTATTGGACAATAATATTATTTCCTGCGACAAATTAATTTTCTACTGTGCATCCTTTGTTAAAGAGAAAGACTAGTACCAATTTCGAATTTTTTTGTTATATGACACCATTATAAAAATCAATGATATAGACCTACAATGATATTGAATTCAGTACATTGCATAACACTACTTCATTGAGGTTAGCGTATGTTAATATTATTATTATTGTTATTGTTATTATTATTATTATTATTATGATGATGATGATTATTATTATTATTATCTTGCCTACCTAGTCCTATTAACTGGTGTACTCACCTATTATAGTTAGCTTCCAGTGTGAAGATGTAGTGAATACAATAGAATTGCTATGCGATATAGCATGCAATGTGGTGGGAGTATACCTTTCAGAATTTAGTTATCATTGTTTATAAATGCTTGAAGGGCAGGGAATATGGTTGTTAAAGTCTATTTTCCAACCTTTTTGGTTCATGTGATAAGTCAGCCTACCTCCTGTGTGTTTTCTAAGTTTCTTTGTCATGGTGTAAAGATAGCTACACAAGCTAGCTCCATCTCCGTAGGCCCAAACATCTTCATCTGGTGGAGAAGATGCTGGGTGATCATTACCAGTCTGCAATAATGCCTGCTCCAAGCTCAGGTACCTGACTGTTGCCAGTACCAATTCCATCACATTTTGGTGTCCCTGCTGCCAACCTTTCTTTGGGAACTCTGGCTCTACGTTTTCTCATCTGTTAAATAGCCATGATAAACTATTTTAATTAACTTCAACAAAACAATGAGTTCTTCCAAAAAACATTCCTGTTAAATTAATCACACAATAATTATTGTGCAAATATAATTTCATTTTGCACTCCCATCTACATTATAAACACCTGTAATGATGTCCTTCACTGTTTCCAAGTAAAATGGCAAAGCACTGAACCACCTTTAATTGGCACAGGAATAAATATGGGATGTCTCAGAAAAATTGCTTCCCGTCAAAATCCAAAAACTTTGTCCCTCACATTGATCCTCTCTGCTTAAACAACAAACAATTTGCTTCAGGTTGAATTGTTTGAAAAGGAAGAAAATTACTTGTGTGCAATTGTAGGCCATCCTCCATACTAATCTCACTACATTGATAGAACCAAGAAATGGAGCCACCTCAAAGTCACCAACCATAGATGCCTTAGTAGTGCGGTGTTTTCAAGGACAGTCCCGAAGATTGAGTTCGAAAGGGCCAATCTAACTCCATGCAGAAAATGTCTTCCTGTACTGCACAATGATGTTGGAAGTACATATTATGTTCCTGGTTTAGCGCAGAGAGAGTCAGGAAAACATACCAGCAAGGGAAGTTGTAGATTGAGAAGAATGTGCACTTAAAAGGAAAATGAGCTGCCCACAATGAGAGACTGAAACCATTGAAACCATGCAGGAGTGTTTATCTGGTGTTAAGATGTTTTGCAATAGAGCCAACACAATTGGAAGGGGACCAGAAAGGCACAATGAATCAGCCCCAGGATCTACAGGTCTTTTATTGCTCAGTTAATGATATGAGACCCGCGTGGCATCTGGAGGCACTTGTAGCACATTTACTTCTGGCCAGTAGAAAACACACTCATACCCATTATTGAAAGCACAAACAGAAGACTGCCCTATATTCCGTCACTCCCAAGGCACTTTCCTTTTTTATGGGGATACACTGTTTACAATATTTGAAAGTTATGTGCACTCTATTTTTAGTACATTGCAGAGTGTATTTGTTAAAAAACAAGTTATATTTTAGAGTAGTCTGGAAGTTTATTTTGGAAGTCATTTGGAGGTTGGTAGAACTGAGGACATCTACTTTAATTGGCTCCGGAATATGCCTCTGAGAGGCTGAAGTAAGTTGAAGATTAAAACCCCCCAAAGGTCACAACGGCTTATACTCACAATCTAACACAAGGGATCTTTACTTCATTTCTCAGAAAAAAAACATCAGTAGCTATTTGTAAAAAGATCTCTGAACGAGCTGTGCCTTTCTTCCAGTACCACTTTAGTGATGAACTAATGTATCATCAAACACACATAGAAAATGCATTTGTAGCAAGGTCCTGTTTAATCAGAGTAGAGCAGCCGGTGCAAAACTCCTTTGTATATTTCAAGAGACTGTCAGGACATTGTGATCCAAACAATTATGGTTGCAGGGCACACATTCTCCGTTGAAGGGAAAGGGCATTTGCAGGCATCATAGATTAGGAGACTAAACTCAAGAGAAAGGCCAATCATATTCATGAACAACTGGAAAGTCATATCCATGAATAGATGTACATAGCTCCATAGTTTGGCACAAAAGGTTAGGGCTACATCCCTTTTCTGAGAGACTGTTACAAAGTACCCTCAGTTTTATGCTGGGTCTAGCTTAATTTCCACAGAAAGGGAGTGTACCCTTAAACGCAAGTCGAGAAAGAGGGCAGTTTGGCACAAGCATGCTACAATGGCCAAGCAATGATTGCTCCTTACTGCTCACAATGTAGCCCCACCCATTATGATGTTGCAGTTACCACAAAGAGCTGAAGGACTTCATTCACCGAGTTCCCAACTCACATCTAGACTGTACACTCCCTGAGGCTAATAAGAAGATTCCTACAACTAGTAATTTTGTAATTCTAAAGCCTGCACCAACTAAACACTATGCAACATCATAACAACCCATACAACTCTTCATCAGGTATCCCTTTACACTTTATTTGTGAATGGGCAGGCCTCACTCTGGTCAATTAAAGTTAATGAAGTACCTGGATCATCACCAGCTATCCTTCCTGAGCTGATATCTGTCACTTACCTCATCTCCAGGCCTTCTTGTGAAAAGGCCTAAGCCAGTCTTCCATTTCTGGGAGCAATTTTAACACTGCATTAGGAGGAAGCACTGGCAGAGCCATCTGACAGTAGGCTAATGCCAATTACCCAACTGGAACGCTCAGGCAATTAAAATGTGACTTTTTAAAAGTCACTATTCCTAAATATATATTAAAAATTCAAAATCCCTACTGAAATGTATTTTACATAAACTTTAAAAATGGTGTATAAAATTTTCAGGTAGCTTACCCCAAACCAGAGATAGCAGAGGTAGGATTTTATTCTAAACTCCAGAAGGATTTGGCAGTTGAGGTTGAAATCAGGAGGAATCCATAGACGTACAGGAGAAGTAGAACTTGACCTAGTGTCAGTATTTTAGAAGCATCAGCAAATAGTTAACATCCCAGTACCTCCACCCCTCAAATCAAGTTTGATGAACAAGTAGTTGCAGAGCTGCATTCGCAACAATAACTGTACTCCAACTATTTGTTGAGGCCAAGACCAGCAGTCCACAGTACAACTATTAATAAATAAGTTGTTCCAGGACTGCAGACTATAGCCAATAGCAGTGGTATCATTTCTGGTTAAGTTGTTGTGTGCCGCAAGAGTTGTTTTTAAAGGCAGAGCATTATTTTCACTTTATGTGGTGGTTTCGTGGTGAATAATTTTACTTTGGGTTTCCTTTGTCTAAACCAATTTCAAACAGTGGATTATGCTCTGGTTGTAGTGAAAAGGTAATATAATGGTTAAGGAGAAAGCAGTATTCAGAGTTCACTCTTTTTGGAAGACAGGCACCACAACCGAAGTGTTATTCTACCACCTCCGATTCTTACCAATTAAACTGATGTTTAAAACCCAGTTGGTGGGAATACTTTGGCCCTCATTGAGAGTATCTCTGCAACAATGGATGGGAAAATGCACCGGGGAAGTACAATTGTTTGACACTTTTTTATTTTTCAAAAATAGTATTTCATATAAAGTTTATCACAAGTTTCACAAATAGGTAAAGCACAATAATTGAGTCATTCGGAACAAACTCAAGAAGATAAGCAGTCAATGAAAGGCCCCCATGTTCATTGATAAATTGCATGTAGGTATAATTTCATGATAGACATCAGCTTCTATATCATTAACAGTACACAAAGATGCCCACCACTGATACCTCTTAGAAGCATCCATCCTTATCCAGCCCCTGGAAGCACACAAACGAGCAATAGCTACAGCAATTAGACAAAAACAAGTAGACATTTGTGGCATATTGTCATCAATGGCAAGTCAAAGCTGTATCAAAGTTCATAATTTTGCAAATCTGCTCAGTGATTGACTCCTAAATTCCCCTTCTAATATTTGAAAACATATGTAATTCATCTGCTTACTTGAGTCTACATCTATGGCATCTAGAATCAACTTGACATAACCAGCTAAAGAATTTAAATTATAATAATATTCACTGAAATAATCAAAGGCTGAAGTGAAGTTATAGGTAATTGAATATATCAGTGACAACATTAACGTTTTGAACTCAAAAACACAGAAATTCCCCAGTTATAGTTAGCTGAGCTAACTATTATTTGTTCCCCGCCATGCACTGCTTATGAATTCCCATATTACATCACTCATGACACGTTTTATGATATAATTTAAGACATCTCAAATAATATAATTGATGACATCACTGATGACATCATCCAATGAATGTGTTAGATTGTTTTATAGTTTACATAGTGGCGGGCAAATACCAAATTACTTCTCTGACTAATTTTGCACAGCCTATGTCCAGCTAATGGGTGTAAGTGTTTACAAAATGCATGTGCTCCAAATGCATCATAGGTGTGTAGAGGTATTGAATACGTTATAAATCTTTGTATTGAAGAGTAACTCTCTTGTGTCCAGTATGTTCCACACAAGTGTTTTGGGTCTGTAGAAAAAGTTTCCAACAAGGTAAGGATTCTACTTAGTAGATACTAAGTATTGTAAGCAGCCTAGAGATTTTAGACAGAATCGTCATAGCATGACAGTTTCTACATAACACAGAAGACTGATTATACCAGGTATTAACCCAAGTACATGTGCTTGTTTAGCTTTAAAAGATGGGCTGTCTGTAAAGTTTTAGCCACAGTATGAAGACTGCAGGTAGTATGAACATTAGCACCTTCAGACCTTGGTTATTTTAAGTGAATAGTCTCTCTTTGGACATTTTTTGCATAGAGTATACACTGTTCTTAGTAGACACTCTCATGAGAGTTTCACTGTCTGCAAACAGAATGGTAAAGAGTAAACTCTCCATAGATTAAACATGGTTTACAGTTCCCACTTTCATACTCATATCAGATCCATTTCTCAATGTAGCTTCGGTGACTGTGAGGGTTTTGATAAAGATGAAGGCTGCCCATAGTAAGGCATTAGTTTTGTATCAGACATTAAGTATCTTGGGGAACTTGGTTTTCTCTGAACAGTTGTATACAGATTTAACACTGTGTACAGTAAGGGTTTCCCATATACCTGTGGTTAATTGCTAATGTGAACTAGGCTACATGTGAAGTGTATGGTATAGGGTCATTGTTGCACATAAGACAAACTTGCTACACCTAAGGGAGTTGTATCTGTGATGGTATTAATGATGCTTCATATTATTCTGAACTATTTTGTACTTACTTTCACACCTCTAATGCCACACTTGTTTGTAGAGTAATGTGTACAAAAGAAGCTTGTTGAGGTCATCGGTAATGTCATTTGAGATGCCATCAGTGATGCCAGAAATTATGTCATAGAACATGTCAGGAGCGATGCAATATGTCAGGTCATACGCAGTGCATGTCAGGGGCGCAAGTTACAGTTAGCCCTGCTCTGTGAATTTGTGGTTTTTTTTTTTAGTTCAAAACTGTCACTGGCATATTCACCTAACTATAATGCCTCTTTCACCTTTTTTTATTTCACTGAATTTCTAAGGTTTTCTAAACAAAAACAGATCTTTTTATCACACCAAACTATAACCTAACTTTAACCTTTGTTTTTTTTAAATGAAATTCTAGGTTTTGTTTAATGTAAAGTAATATTTTATTACCATCTGTAAAGCCAACCCACTACCGTGCACAGATGAAGTAGGGAGTTGGCCACAGGTAGCCGACCACAAGCTGAGCATGGCCTTCGGCTGTTCACAGCAGGTTTGGCAACAGAGTTTGGCTTGCAGCTAGGCCCTGCGTCCAACTCCCTGCAGGCAGCAACCTTGAGGCATCCACCCCATGCCACACCCAGCTTTTGGTCCTGCATGGCATGTGGTTGGCCACAGGCTTGCAGCAAAGCCCTGTGTCCGCTCCCCACAGACAGCCAACCCAATGCTCCACATAGCCTTGGTCATGTGTGGCATGGGTTTGGCCAAAGAGCTGGGCTTGCAGGCAGGCCCTGCATCCAACTCCTTGCAGTCAGCCAACCCCACACTGCACACAGCCTTTGCCTGTGCGCAGCAAGGGATGACAACAGGTCTTGGCCTGCCATCAGGCCCTGTGCCTAATCACCCAGGAGGGTGCCAACACCATGCCGCGCACAGCCTTTGCAGTGCACAGCGTAGAGTTGACAATTGGGCCCCCGGGTCAGATTCTAAGGGGAGTGTGGTATGCAGCCCCCACTGAGCCTTGATTGGCCCAGGGACCCTGTAGAAAGCTGGCTCTCTATATAGTGTACAAAAATGACGTACACTGTACAGAGTGTCCAGGGAGACCCAGATTGGTATACAGAGGCAAAAGTAGATAATACTAACGCTCTGGTTGTGGTAGTGTGGGCAAGCAGTTAGGCTTATCAGAGGGCAGTGCTAACCAGTTGTTTTACTTACAGAGGCAATAAATGAAACACACATTCAAGAATAAATCAGAGACGAATTTTCAAAAATAGCACTGATTTTTAAATAATTTTTCAGACCAAGAAATTCGTTCACCGGTAAGTACTTCATTTGTTTTTAATTTTTACAGTTTGCAAAATAACTCACAGTTGTGCGCAATTATGCACAATAAAAGTCTAAGGAGAAAAATAGAAAAATATGTAGAAAATTGTACAGTTGGATCTTGGGGTTCACCTGCAGGTTTTAGTTGTGCAGCAAAACCAGGTCCAATGTTCCACCAGCGGATCATCGGGAGCATCCCAGATTCGGCCAGGAGCGGAGTGTTGTTGTCATTGGTAGCAGGGGCACTGTGGAGAAGGGGGGCACCTCAAAACAGGCTGAACAAGGGGACTTACAGGTAAGTCCGGGGGACCCCTAATGAGGGAGAGCCACAGGACCAAGGGAGCACAGCTGGTTCACTGGTACTCAGGCTGGGCGGGCCGGGTGCAGAGCAGGTGGGTCAGCTGGGCTCAGTGCGTCAAGATAATCTTCGTGGTCAGGGGCAAGCAGGTTGCAGGGATGATTTCTGGACAGCTAGGCCACTCATGAAGTGGGTCTCAGGGATTCTGATGTCCCTTGACAGGTGCTTGCTTCCTGGGCAGTTGGAGTCTGGATTGGACTCTTTGTCTTGATGTTGGTTTCTGGGGGTCTGGTACCTCAGGTATTGCTAAAGCACACCTCTGATAGGCCCTGGTGTCCTTCCACTTGGTGGGGGACAGATCTACCCCTCTGGAGATGGCGTACCACTTCTGGTTCAGTTGCTGCATCTGCGTCGCTGGAGAGTGACAAGTTGGTAAGCCGGGCTCTGGCGGTTTGGTGCCTGCAGTCTGCAGGGGAGTAGCTCCTCTACCCCAAGGGAGTTCTCTGGCAATTGTCAAAGGGCTGAAGTTGCTCCGGGGTTCTTGGAGGCCTCATAGTAGCAGGACGAGACAGCACACAATGATGGTCAAACCCTTGAGGTAGCCGACAGTGTTTCATGCCAAAATTCCTCAGCAGGTACTCTGTTCTTGGGTCAGCAGCTCTTCTTTGTCTGTTTATCTTCTTTGGGCCATCAAATTTGAAGTTCAAGGTCTAGTGGTGCCCCCAAATCCTTAATTTAGGGGTGTTAAAGGGAGTACCAGGTAGTAGCCAATGGGCTACCTGCCTTTAGGGTGACTATACCCTCCTATGACAACTTCTGTTGAGTAATGAGAATAACCCTGACCCTGGTTGGCTAATTCTCTCCAAGAAAAGATGAAGGAATTGAAAAAGAGGGGTCCACATCATGTGCCTCCCCTTAGGGATGGTGCTGGCTGAATTGGGCACACCTCCTAATCTGACTAAGTTTCCAGCCTGTCCTCCTGCCAAAAGTGGAGCAGGACAGGGGAGTTGACATCCTCCACTAACTGGAGATGCCTGGGTTGCATTTCAAAGGTGGCATCACCTTTGAAGCTTCCTGCCTAGAAGTGTCATTCTGCACTGGAGGAGGTGTGAAGCACCTCCGCCAAAAGCAGGCACTGTTCCCAGCCTCTGAGAGCAAAGGCTCTCCACAATGAGATCAGAAACGTGTCTGGTGATGGCAGGCTGGCTAAGACTGGTCAGAGAGCACACCAGTGTTTGGTAGGTTTTCGGGGGGGAACCTCTAAGGTGCCCTCTGTGTGCATTTATTATTAAATCCAACACTGGCATCAGTGTGGATTTATTAAGACGAGATGTTTGGTACCAAACATCCTTGGATACAGTGAAGCCATCATGGTGCTGGGGAACCTGTAATGAAGGGTGTCCAGCCAATGTACTCTACATGGCTTACCTGCACACTTACAATATCCAAGAATGGACTTAGATATTGTATGGTCATATCTGCTCAGACAGATATGGCCACACATGGGATATAGTGCACCCTGCCTTAGGGCAGTAAGGCCTGCAATAGGGGGGTGACATACCTATACCTCATGCAGTGTCTGTGGGCATTTACAAAAGTAACAATTGTTGGACAGATTGCTGAACAACGCCACACATTTACCCCAGTACAGAGATCTGGGCCTAAATCCATCTTTTTTTTGCTCCCTATGCCCTTCCAGTTGAAACCCAGCCATATGCAAATCAGTCTTGACCCTGTTCCTCATGGGAACTGTCCAGTCCAGAATGCTAGGCCAGGTTCTCCCTGGACCAGAAGCAAGCATCCTGGTACCGGTTTTGGGGAGTCACTCCTTATCATCTGTGTTTCTTTTGTGTCTGTGGGCATGGCAAAGATTAGGAGGCACACCTCCTAATCTGACCAAGTTTCCCACCTGTCCTCCTGCCAAAAGTGGAGCAGGACAGGGGAGTTGGAATCCTCCACTAACTGGAGATGCCTGCATTGCATTTCAAAGGCGGCATCACCTTTGAAGCTTCCCGCCTTGAAATGTCATTCCGCACTGGAGGAGGTGTGAAGCACCTCCGTTAACATCAGTCACTGTTCCCGGCCTCTGAGAGCGAAAGATCCTACCTCATGAGATCAAAAACATGTCTTACACACACCAACACGCAGATACTCCATCTACGCCTACTTACGGCGCAGAGCTGCTGACATCACATTGCTTCAAGAGACGCATATGTCTCACACGGAGTTGGGACGCCTGCGCGGTAGATGGAGAGGGCAAATAAATGGCACCGGTTACTCGGCTCATGCGCGGGGTGTTCTTGTCTGGGTAAGAGCCGGGGTCCCGTTTACAAGCGAGGAGACACTAGTCGACCCGGAAGGTAGATACACATTAGCGGGCGGCTTATCGGCCAACCGATCCTCCTTGGTTCCATTTACGCCCCTAATGTCAGTCAATCCACCTTTTCAGACAGTCTCGCAGGGCAGCTGGCAGGATGGAGCGGAGTCCCCTGGCTCTTTGGAGGAGACTTTAACTCTGTACTCGATGTGGACCTGGATCGGTCGTTCCCGCCCCTGTCGAGGACCACTGCTGCGTCCAACTTGCAGGCCCTTACAGACTGTCTGGCACACTGGGCACTACTAGACATATGGCGCATCACTAACCCTGATGCCCGGATCTACTCATACTACTCGGCGGTACACAAGCTACACGTGCGCCTCGATAGGATAGAGGGGTCCCCCGCACTGCTCCCTCTGGTCTACCACACAGAGTATCTAGGCCGGACACATTCAGATCACAACCCCCAACTATTACAACTTAACTGGGAACCTGAGCGCCCTCCTTCACCTGCCTGGAGATTACAAATCGCGGCACTGGAAAATCAAGCCTTTCGCTCATCATTGGAAATGGCAATTCTCGAATATTTCGAGATTAACGAGGACACAACAGGGGACACACTGGTGGAATGGGAGGCCTTTGAGGTCACAGTACGGGGACACTGTATGGGCATGACCTGGAACATACGTAAGGCTCTACAATTCGAACTAAGCAAAATAGAAACACAACTACTGCGATATGAGGTGCGAGGCATGGACGGGGGTAGGGATAGTCGTTGTCTAGAAGCACTGCGCACAAAACTCGCTGAACTGATAGAGCGCCTTCGCTGCCACAACTACACAGCACACACGGCCTGTACTCATGCCATCGCTGACCGAGCTGGCGGCTCCTGGCTTGGCTGATCCGGCAAGAACATGCCCGCACACCAATAAGCGCTCTACGGGCCGACACAGGACACCTAGTGCACACGCAACGCGACATTCACACAGATTTGACACAACATTATAGGTGCCTATACCAGTCCCAAAGTCATCATGACCCACACGCCCTATCGAACTTTCTTGACCAGATACAATTGCCCGAGATGACGTTGTCACATGCTGAGACATTGGACGCAGAGATAGCATTAGAGGACATCAGGGAGGCAATTATGTCCTTAGCAACGGGCAAGACTCCGGGACCCGATGGTCTCCCGTCAGAATATTATAAAGCATATCAGGTGTCATTAGTACCGCGCCTACATACTCTCTTTGCAGCCTCTGCAGAAGCGGGATGACTCCCTCCTTCGCTATGCGAGGCACATCTAATATCGCTGCATAAGCCCGACAGGGATCAAACTGACATGGGCTCGTACAGACCCCTCGCTATACTCAATTCTGACTATAAAATACTGGCCAAAATCCTGGCAGATAGGTTGGTACAGGTGGTCCCTACTCTGGTGCATGCAGACCAAAATGGCTTCGTACCATCCCGATGTACCTCACTCAATCTCCGCCACTTTTTCCGAGTCGCAACTTACTCCACATGCGAGTGGCCGCTAGCAGGCTGCCTTATACTTGACCTTGAAAAGGCATTTGATTCGCTTGAATGGGACTACATGTTTGCGACTCTTGAATGGTACAAGCTAGGCCCCACTTTCTTGATGCTGACCCGTCTGCTTTACACAAACCCAGTGGTGAGAGTAAAGGTGGGCCCACATGTTTCAGATGTCATCCCAGTGCGGCGAGGCACAAGGCAGGGCTGCCCGCTGTCCCCTCTCCTCTTCGCGCTGGCAATGGAACTGCTAGCGGAATCATTAAGAACGCAACTGCATGATGGCATCCCGCTAGGCGGCGACATACACATAATACCGTTATACGCTGATGACCTGTTAATTTAACTCAGGGACATCAATCAGATACCAGACAGCCTGGCCTGACTCCTTGGTGAATTTGCAACTATATCGGGTTTGAAAGTTAACGTTGCTAAATCCAAGCTATATGCCTTTGGAGAGGGCGTCAGCGACCCAGGTTTTGTGCTCAATGGGGTGCGAGTGCAGTGGAGCGCAGACACGTTCCGTTACTTAGGAATACATATCTATTGCCAATCACTAGACCTATTTGGCGGTAACCTAGAAAGAGCGCTAACGGCCATTCATTCCCAGATGCGGTTCTGGAGCAAACTCCCCCTGGCAGTTATGGGCAGAGTGGCGTTGGTGAAAATGGTGGCCTTACCGAGGCTCCTGTACTACTTTGCCAATCTGCCTAACTATGTTCCTGCTTCCTTCTTTGCTCAGCTAGAACTGACGATCAGGGATTTCATATGGGGCCCCACCCGTCACAGGGTGGCGATTAAGAAGCTATACTTACCCACAGACCAGGGGGGCCTGGCGGCCCCTTGCTTCGAACACTACTACCTCTCGGCTCAACTCCAGTGGATCGCCATATGGTTGGCAGGTCATCAGCGCAGCGACACAGCATCCACCCGCCCACCATATACACTGCCTAAAGATCCTTGTGCTCTTCCACCCTGGCGCGCGAACATGTCCTCCAGAATCCCTGTTGTTGAACGTGGCGTACAAATGCTAGCGGAGGAGCCTCTACATAACCCGGAGCACCATACCCTATGCCCCCGCGCTAACCCTGGAAGGCTCCCCCAGGGGCCTGACGGTATGTACATCTACTGAGCTACAGCACTGGCACGTAGCCGGGATGCAGACCCTAGGTGATCTATATCGCGAAGGCTCGCTTGCTCTCTACACGACACTAGCAGAAGGCGAAGGGCTTCCCACAAGGCACTTCCTCCTCCATCGCTCGCTGGTAGCCACGCTCACAGAAAGATGGGGAGATCTTACCATCGAACCACAGACGCACCTCACTATACAGTATTTGCATGTCATGGGACAGGGCAGACACTTGAAACGGTGGTTTGCAACTTCGCTGTGTCAACACGCAGCGATCAGCTTAGACCCTCTCAGACACAAGTGGGAGCACGACTTGAGATGACAATTTACAGATAAGGAATGGCTAGCCCGGTTCGCATCCCTAGAACCATGAGGTTCAGGCAAATACAATACTTCATTACACAAAGAGCGTACTTAACGCCAGCCAACGTTAACAGATACTTTTGTCGAGCAGACTATGCCTGTTCTAGATGTGCCGTTTTAGATGTAGACCTAGTTCACATGCTCTGGGGTTGTCCCCGCCTTAATGCCTATTGGAGAGGGGTGGCAGACACGCTCCATGCCTGCACAGAGAGAGAGATACCCTTTGAGTGGCGGACATACTTACTGCACGTCTTCCACAGGACACGTAACACCAAAGTCACCTCACGGTTCCTAGATCTGGGCATAGTCACGGCCACGAGACTAATCACAAAGAGGTGGAAAGCGCCAGACCCCCCACATGTACAGGCTTGGAGGCGCTCCACTCTTGCGTGGGCCAGAGCAGAAGGCATAACAATCAAGCGTGAAGAAATCATGAGTCTTAGGAAGGTACCCATATCCGAATGCTGGGAGGCGATCCTGACAGCGCTACAACAGAATACAGACCCGCCAGCCCAGTCCTCGCAGACACCTGACTCGAATGACCACCACCGCGCACGTGACCCGTACCCATAGGACGTACATGCACACCTGACCAGTCGCCAACAGCTACGTGCCGCTAACCTGATGCACTCACACGTCGGAAATCCACGGCTAAGGTAACTGAAGTAGGCGCCTTCGGCAGCATGCACAAACGCTCACATATAAGTAAACATGCGGGAGCATCCCAACCCAAACCCAAGTTTGATGCCCTATATTCTCAGTTATCACAACATGAACAGCTTAGCACACCTATCTACACTGAACTGACCCTCAAATGTCGCATACCATGCAAAGAGCGCACAAATGTTCCAGCTGTATTAGATATATACAGTGTCATTGTAAAAGCAAAGCATGTGTAAGAAATCAGATGAATGTACTTATTGAAACATCAACTGTGCAATAATGAATGCTAATGTCATGTGATGAACAATACCCTCTGTTGCTGCATGTTGCAGCAAAGATAAGCTGATTTTTAATGAACATGTTCGCTAAAAACCAATAAAAACAAATTTAAAAAAAAAATGAGATCAGAAACATGTCTGGTGATGGCAGGCTGGCTAAGACTGGTCAGCGACCACACCATTGTTTGGTAGGTTTACAGGGGGAACCTCTAAGGTGCCCTCTATGAGACTTTATAAATAAATCCAACACTGGTATCAGTGTGGATTTATTAGGATGAGATGTTTGGTACCAGACATCCTTGGGTACAGTGAAGCCATCATGATGCTGGGAAACCCATAATGACGGGTGTCCAGCCCATGTACTCTATATGGCTTACCTGTGCACTTGCAATATCCAAGAATGGACTTAGATATTGTAGGGTCATATCTGCTAAGACAGATATGACCACACATGTGATATAGTGCAGCCTGCCTTAGGGCAGTAAGGCCTGAAGTATGGGTGACTTACCTATACCTCATGCAGTGTCTGTGGACGTGGCACACAGGGAGGTGTGTCATGTCAACTCTTCGATTTTCTCTTTACCAAGACACGCAGCCTGCAATGGCAGTTTGCATGGTCTTGGTGAGGGGTCCCTAGGGTGGCACAATTTTTCCTGCAGCCCTGGTGGACCCTCTTCAGTCCCAATGCCCTAGGCACCAGGGGTACCATTTACCAGGGACTTAAAGGGGTTGCTTAAGTTGTGCCAATCGTGGTACCATTTTAGGAAAGAGCTCTGGAACTGGGAACTTGGTTAGCAGGGACCCAGTGCACTTTCATTCAAAATCACATCATTTTCCAGGCAAATAGTGGGGACTAACCATGTTAAAAGAGGCCCTTTCCTACATGACCCCCCCCAAAGGAAAGAGGATTAAACTAGCCTTTCCCTAGAGAGTCTTCATTTTCTAAGTGAAAGAACCTAGAAAGGCCATCTGCAATTGACATGGACAGTCCCAGGTCTGTATTCCACTGAAAGTCCATTCCCTGTAGAGGTATGGACCACCTTAACGGTTTGGGGTTTTCACCTTTCATTTGCATGAGCCCTCTGAAAGGCCTATGGTCATTTTGAACTAGGAATTGAGAACCTAACAAGTATGGTCTCAGCTTCTTCATGGACCAAACCACAGCAAAAGTTTCCCTCTCAATGGCAGTCCAACGCTGCTCTCTGGGGTGTAACCTCCTGCTAATAAAAGCAGCAGGTTGGTCATGGCCATTATCATTGGTCTGGGATAGAACCACTCCTATCCCATGTTCAGAGGCATCTGTCTGCACTATGAACTGCTTGGTATTATATCAAGCTTTCAGAATGGGTGCTAAGCACATTGCTTCCTTCAGAGTGTAAAAAGCCTTTTGACTGCTCACTGTCCAGTTAACCTTCTTAGGCATCTTCTTGGATGTCAGTTCTGTGAGGGGGCACAATGTAGTACCCAGTCAAACCAAGTTATGCCCTAACTTGGGTCTGGGTTGTTGGAGCTACCCAATCCAGAATTGTCTGGATCTTGGGATGTAAGGGCTGAACTTTGTCTCCACCTACAAGGTGGCCCAAGTACACAACAACCGTGTTCTGCCCTATCTGGCACTTGCTTGCCTTGATAGTGTGGCCTGAACTTCCCAGAGTCTCAAGGACTTTGCCAAGGTGGATTAGGTGATCTTGCCAGGTAGAGCTAAAGACAGCAATATCATCAAGATAAGCTGCACTAAAGGATTCCAAACAAGAAAGGACCTTGTTTACCAACCTTTGGAAGGTAGCAGGGGCATTCTTTCATCCAAGGGGCATAACAGTAAACTGATAATGCCAATATGGGTTTGGGAATACTGACTTTTCTTTTGCTCCAGGGGTCAGACCTATCTGCCAGTACCCTGATGTGAGATCAAAAGTACTGAGATATTTGGCTGCCCCTAACCTGTCAATCAGTTAATTAGCCCTAGGAACTGGGTGTGCCTCTGTTTTGGTTACTGCATTGAGGCCTCTATAGTCCACACAAAATCTCATCTCTTTCTGTCCACCCTGGGTGTGAGTTTTGGGTACTACAACAACAGGGCTGGCCCACAGGCTTTCAGATGGTTCAATGACTCTAAATTCCAGCATCTTGCTTACTTCAACTTTAATGCTCTCCTTAACATGATCACACTGCATGTAGATTTTGTTCTTGACAGGTAGGCTGTTCCCAGTGTCCACATCATGTGTACACCAGTTAGTCTGACCAGGGTCAAGGAGAAGAGCGCAGCAAACTGATTTAGGACTTGCCTGCAATCAGTCTGCTGTTGGGCAGTGAAGGTGTTTGACAAGACCACTCCATCAACTGACTCATCATTAGGGTTGTTAGAGGAGGGGTCAGGGAGAGGTTCACTCTCTGCTTCCTGATCCTCATCTGTGACTTTCAGCATGGTCCCTTCAGCCCTGTCATGATAGGGTATAAGGCGGTTTGCATGGATGACCCTCTTGAGGTTCCTACAAGCGCCAAGGTCCACCAAATTGGTGACCTCCCCTTTTCTCTCAAGGAGAGGGTAGGGCCCAGTACATTTGTTCTGGAGGGCCCTAGGAGCCACAGGCTCCAAAACCCACACCTTCTGCCCTGGTAGGAACTCTACCATGGCAGCCTTTTGATCATACCAGAGCTTCTGGAGCGTTTGGCTGGCCTCAGAGTTTTTGTTTGCTTTTCCCATGTTCTCAGCCATTCTGGAACAAAGGCCAATCACATAGTCCACAATATCCTGTTTAGGCTCTTTGAGAGGCTTCTCCCATCCTGCCTTCACAAGACACAAAGATCCCCTTACAGGATGACAAAACAGAAGGTGGAAACCCAACTCCCTTCTGTGGCACCTCCTTTTAGGCAAAAAGCAGGTATGGCAGTAAGATATACCATCTCCTTCTGAGTTTTTCAGGGAGTCTACCAATCATACTTTTCAATGTCTTGTTGAACCTTTCAACAAGTCCATTGGTCTGCAGATGACATAGAATAGTGAACCTGAGGGTCACTCCACATTCTTCCCATATGTGTTTTAGGTAAGTAGAAATAAAGTTTGTCCCTCTGTCTGATACCACCTCCTTAGGAAACCCCACATTGGTAAGATGCCAAGGAGAGCCGTAGCCACTGCAGGGGCAGTGGGAGTTCTAAGGGGAATAGCTTCAAGATACCTGGTAGCATGGCCCACTACTACCAGTATGAATCTGTTTCCTGATACTGTTTGAGGGTCAAGGCAACCAACAATGTCAATCCCTACACTTTCAAATGGAACCCCAACCTTCTCCATGTTTTGGTCTAGACAGGATGCCCAGCAAGGGGGATGTCATAGGCCAATGTGAGGAGAAACTCTCTAAACTACTGAGGCACTACCTCTCTCCTAGTGGCACCATGTTTGGGGTCTCTGCCCTCAGTGTAAAGGAGACAATTCTCCCAATAGGTCCTACAGGAGCCACTGACATCTCCCTTTTCCTGATCAACAACTTGCTGTCTCAGGCTTTCAAGAGTGGGACAGATCTCTGCCCCTGGCACAGATCTTACCGAGAGGGTCCCCCTGGGCCCAAGAGCTCTGCGGTGTAAGGCCCAGTGCTCCTGGGGTTCACTTTCCTTCAGGGCTTACAGGTCTTCTCCCTGAGGAGAGGGGACCTTGTCTGGGGTCTGTTGGGAAGCTGGTTTCCCAGTCTTCTTGCCTTTTCTCTTGGAAGGTTGGGCCATAATTTCAGGCTCCAACATTTCTTTTTCACCCTGGGTTCTACTCTGTGCTCTTGTTTTTACACACACACACTCAGGTATACCCAGCATGGCTTTTTCTTTCTTCCTCAGTCCATGCCGAGGACTCCAGAACATTGCCAAGCAGACACTGTACAGGAATTGCAGAAGATACCACCACCCTTTTGTAGCCAGTAACCCCTCCCCACTCTAAGGACAGCAAAGCCATTGGATGTGCCTTAGCCTTATTATCAGCATTGAAGACAGTATAGGTCTCTCCAGGAAAGTACTGTTTTGAGGGCACCAGTTGCTCAGTCATCATGGTGACACTGGTACCTGTATCTCTCAAAGCTTCAACTCTAACCCCATTAATATGTGGCTGCTGTCTGTATTTCTCCAGATTACTGGGCCAGACAGCCAGGGTAGCTACATCCACCCCACCCTCTGTGACTAGATTTGCCTCATTGAGCTCCTTGACATGGTCAGGGTCCACCTGTGATCCCATCTGAAGATTTACAATTGCATTTACTGAAGGTGCACTAGAGGTATTCTTTTTGTTTTTATAGTTAAGGTCTCCAGTTCAGTATCCAAGAGCCTGACGGTCATGACACCAAGCCTTTTTGTGATGACAGTTCCTACCCTGGTACCCGCCCTTAGACTGTGAAGAGTTTTGGGGTCCACCCTCCTGAACAGGTTTTTGGGGGCCTTTAGAAGACTCATTTTTGTTTTTATCATTTTGTTCACAATCTTTCCCTTGAGGGGTCTTTTTGGCCTCTTTCTTTTGGTCACCACTACCAGTGGTATTTTGGTCGCTCATGTTTTGACCCAGTGGTCTGCCTTCTTCCCCAACGCTTAAGAAGAAAGTGGACCTAGATCTACCAGGAACTGATGTAACTTCTCTTGATAGCAATTACTCAACAGATGCTTTTTCATGATTACATTGAAAAGCCCATCATAATCGTGCACATTGCTACCTTTCAACCAGCCACCTAGTGTCTTAACTGAAAAGTCTACAAAATCACCCAGGACTGACTGTGGGTATTTCGAGTCTCCCTGAATTTGATTCTATATTCTTCAGTGGTGAGTCCAAAGCCCTCAATCAGGGTACGCTTTATGAGGTCATAAGACTCACCATCTGTCTCATTCAATGTGAGGCATCTATCCCTGCATTTATTTGAGAACAGTTCCCACAAGAGAGTGCCCCAATGCTTCTTGGCTACCTTTCTACTGATGCAAGATCTCTCGAAAGCAGTAACCCACTTGGTGATATTATCACCATCTGTATATTGGAGAACAATCCCTTTGGGGATTTTTTGGTCAAAAGAATCCTCTCTCTCCCTAGTTATGAAGTTGCTGCCACCAGAGATGAGTCCTAGGCCCATCTCCTTTCTCTGTTTCTCTATGTCCAGGAGTTTAGCTTCTAAAGCTATCCTCCTGGCCAACCTTTCTAGAGCCAGCTCCTCCTCTGAGGGCTCCTCTTGAGTTTCTGAGTGCAGGGACACTGAAACCTCCTCAGAAGGGTTACCATCAATCTATTCCACAGGGGACATGTCTTCCTCCACTGGATGGTCTCTCTCATATTCTGCTAAAAGCCTTCTAAGTTTAGCAATGGTAGCATGAGAGACAGATTTAATACTATAACCTTTACAGAGAGCCCTTAACTGGGAGTAGTATAACTCCATGTAAGGGGTCTGGTCGAGCTCCCGAGCCTGGTTCTCTGTGTCAGTCATTTAAACTAAAGTTGGGACCTTTTTGGAGAGGTAAAAACATCTTAACAAAAAACTCTTTGTCCTAATTAAAATAAAGCCATTTAAATTCGAACCACTAATTTCATGGACTTAACCAAGGCCCTAGCAGTTAATTTTAGACATTTTGAAAAATAGACCAATTGAAAAAAACAACTAGCTAAAAACAATTTTTGGATTTACTCCTGTGGTCACTGATTTACAAAGTGGTATCAGCGAACGCAAAGTCGAGGACCCCACTGCTGACCCACCAGTGTAGGAAGCTGGCTCTATATATAGTGTACTAAAATGAAGTACACTGTTCAGAGTGTCCAGGGACACCCGGATTGGTATACAGAGGCAAAAGTAGATAATACTAATGCTCTATTTGTGGTAGTGTGGGCGAGCAGTTTGGCTTATCAGAGGCTAGTGCTAAGCATTTGTTATACTCACAGAGGCAATAAATGAGATACACACTGAAGAGTAAATCCAAGTCCAATTTGCAAAAATAACACAGATTTTCATATCATATCATTTTTAGGACCAAGAACTTCATTCACATGTAAGTACTTCTTTCAAATCGCACATTTGGTTCTCGGGGTTCACCTTCGGGTTTTAGGAGGGTAGCCAGGCCAGATCCAATGTTACACCAGCGGATTGTCAGGAGTGCCCGGGATTCAGCCGGGAGTGGGGTGCCGAGGTCATTGGTAGCAGGCGCTACTGAGAAGGGGGCCACCTCAAAACAGGCTGCACAAGGGAACTTACAGGTTAGTCTGGGGGAACTCAAATTAGGGATCAAGGTGCAAGGGGCTCAGGACCATGGGAGCATAGCTGGTTCGTCGGTACCCAGGCCGGGCGGGCTAGGTGCAGAGCAGGTAGGCCAGCCGGGCTCTGTGTGTCAAGATGGTCTTCACGGTCAGGGGCAAGCAGATTGCAGGGACGATTTCCAGACAGTGGCCCACTCATGAAGTGGGTCTCAGGGGTTCCGATGTCTCTCAACGGGTGCTTGCTTCCTGGGCAGTTGGAGTCTGAATTGGACTTATTGTCTCATTGTTGGTTGCAGCAGTCCGGTACCTCGTGTATTGCTATGGCACGGCTCCGGTATGTCCTGGTGTCCTCTCACTTGGTGAGGGGACAGATCTTCCCCTCTGGAGCTGGTGTACTGCTTCTGGTTCAGTTGCTGCATCAGTAATTCGGACTCTGCAGGTTTGGTGCCAGTGGTCTTTAGGGGAGTAGTTCCTCTACCCCAAAGGAGTTCTCTGGTGATTGTCAATGGACTGGAGGTGCTCCAGGGTTCTTGGAGGCCTTATAGCAGCAGGACGAGACAGCATACCATGATGGTCGAATCCTTGAGGCAGGCGACAGGATTTCACCCCAACATTCCTCAGCAGGTACTCCGTTCTCGGGTCAGCAGCTCTTCTTTCTCCATTATCTTCTTAGGTCCATCGAATCTGAAGTTCAGGGTCCAGAGGTGCAACCTGAATTCAAAATGTCAGGGCATTAAAAGGAGTACCAGGTAGTAGGCAATGGGCTACCTACCTTTAGGGTGACTACACCCTCCTATGAGTGCTTCCGTTGGGTAGTGGGAATAATCCTGACCCTGGTTGGCTAATTATCCCTAAGAAAAGATGGAGGAATTGGAAAAGTGGGGTCTACATCACCTGCTCCACCTTAGGGATGGTGCTGGCTGAATGTGGGCGCACCTCCTAGTCTGACTAAGTATCCCACCAGTTCTCCCACCAAAAGTACAGCAGGACAGGGGTGTGCATTCTCCACTAACTGGAGTTGCCTGGGTTGCATTTCAAATGCGGCATCGCCTTTGAAGCTTCCCGCCTTGGAATGTCATTCAAGCCTGGAAAAGGTATGAAGCACCTCCACCCAGAGCAGGCATTGTTCCCAGCCTCTGAGAGCGAAGGCTCTCCACCACGAGGTCAGAAACATTTCTGGTGGTGACAGGCTGGCTAAGACTAGTAAGAGACCACACCAGTGTTGGTATGTTTTCAGAGGGCACCTATAAGGTGCCTTCTGTATGCATGTATTAATAAATCCAACACTTGGCATCATTGTGGATTTATTAAGATGAGATGTTTGGTACCAAACATCCCTGGGTACAGTGAAGCCATCATGGTGTGGGGGAACCCGTAATGACGGGTGTCCAGCCGATATACTCTATATTACTTCCCTGCGCCCTTACAATATCCAAGAATGGTCTTAGATATTGTATGGTCATATCTGCTCAGGCAGATATAACCACACATGTGATATAGTGTACCCTGCCTTAGAGCAGTAAGGCCTCCAGTAGGGTTGACTGACCTATACCTCATGCAGTGTCTGTGACATGGCACACAGGGAGTTGTGCCGTGTTGACTCTTCAGTTTTCTCTGCACCAAGACATGCAATGGACTTGGTGAGGGGTCCCTAGGGTGGAACAATTTGTGCTGCAGCCCTAGTGGACCCTCTTCAGTCACAATACCCTAGGTATCAGGGGTACCATTTAATAGGGACTTACAGGGGTTACTGAAGTTGTGCCAATTGTGGTACAGTTTTAGGAAAGAGCTCTGGCACTGGGAACCTGGTTAGCACGGACCCAGTGCACTTTGATTACAATCAGATCATGATCCAGGCAAAAGTGGGGGCTAACCATGTCAAAAGAGGCACTTTCCATCAGATCCCATCCCCCAGGGCCAAATGTCATTAAAAAGAGGGGGCAACTGGGCCCCCTCCACAAGCCTTGAAAGGCCCTGGGGACCCCATCCCCTGGGTCAAAATACAATTAAACAGGGTAGGGGCCATGCAGTCCCCATTGCCAAGCCTTTTTGGGGCCCAGGGGACCCCATCCATGGGGCCAAATTCTAAGGGTAGGGGGGCATTGATCCCCCCTTCCCGAGCCTTCCCAGCCCCGGAAACCACATCCCCCCTGAGCTGCAATAAATATAGATCGCTGCCCAAGTGTCCACCCGGGGCACCCACCAAACATGTTGTTAGAGGCTGTGAGGGGAGCCCCAGGGCCCCCTTAGCCCCAGATGGCTTCGTCATTGCTCCCACCCAGAAGGAACAGCTGTTTTCGGCTTGCTCCCTCTGAGTGGGAGCAATATGAATATATGTTCTGTTTCCCTGTTCAGGAATGCGGGAAGGGAAACAGAACTCAAATCTGCTCCTAGCTGGCGGGAGCACATTTAAATCTTCCACCAGCTAGGACCCGACTTGCATGCTTGCTCTTGTCGGGCAGGAGATTTAAAAATGCTTCCATCAGACAGGAGATAACACATGTTTCCTGCCCGTGCTGGTGGCCTATAAAGGCTCAGCGAAGGGGGGCGCACAGCCCATAACCTTTAAACTTTATTTTGGCCCTAGGGAATGGGGTCCCCAGGGTCTAAAATGGCTTGGGGAGGGGCGCCGTGTGGCCTGCCCCTTTTTATATGCAATCGGCCTCTTGGGATGGGGTCCCTGGGACCTTCACAGGCTCAGGAGAGGGGCTGCACGGCCCCCTCCACTTTTTTATGATGTTGGCCCTGGGGAATGGGGTCCCTGGGGACTAACAGGGCTTGGGGAGTGGGGCGGTGAACCTCTTCCCCTTAATTAATATACCTGGCCCCAGGGGATGAGGTCTCTGGGGCCCAAAATGGGCTCAGGGAGGAGGGCCCTTCTCACGTCCCTTCCCCATATATTTAATAAAGAAAATGGTGGCTGCCATTTTCTTTTTTTTGCATGTTTTTGCCGAGCTCCTGCCACCAGGTCGGTATAAGTACATAAAAATGGACAACTAATAGAAATTGTGCCTTACACCTGTCTAAGTGTTTTTCCATGACAGTGTAGTTGTTTCACAGAAATGTTTATGCCTGCACACTGCAGCACGCTTGCTACCAGGCCACAATTCGCAGCCATCGGCTAAAGATCCATACACATTAAGGAAACTGTTGGAAGGAGTGGAATGAAGTGTGCTAACACAGATTGCTCCCAGTAAACAGTCATTGATTTACAATATTTGATTCTCATCCTTAAAAAGTTGTGAATTTAACCTGCATTACAACGTTGCTATGACAATCACCTTTATTACATAAACAAAATCATTTACAATGATGCTCTCAAAACAATCTCAACGCCACTGCTTCAATGTAGGGAGATTAAGACGTGTGTACTTACATAATATAGAGTTTTGGGTGTACATTGCCAGCAGAGTGCAGTATTAAATACCAAATACTGAACAAATGCAAACAGAGGCAACACAAAAATAAGGTAGGCATTAAAATGTGATTGTTGCAAGAGCCATGAAATTATACGCAAATCTCAAAATATAGATGGTGCATATAAGAATCTGTGAGGTACAAGAAGCTAAAAGTGCAGCGCTAGAAATCACACACAGGTGCACAACACGGAAAATGCACATGAAATGCAAGTATGTCAATGCAGGATCCATGGGAGGAGAATGTTGTAGTATATACCTGTAACCACTATGTTGTAAATTATGTTCATTTATGGTTGCCCTCGAGCATATACACCACAACGCTTAAAGAATCCAACATGTTTACAATGCTCATAAGTACATATAAATATCGATTAACAAAATCATCAATTTGTTTCACAAAAGTCAATCTTATTATTAAAAGAATTATTATTACATCTACAGATCTTATAATTGAACGTAAGAATGGCAGAAATAAGCAAGCGCATAAATGGCATATCCTCCCATCAAGAAGTACAGAAAATGATGCGCCATTAATCTTCAAAGGGGCAGATAAAGGAAACAATTTTGCATATTTTTTAAATCAAGATGGGGCAATGCAAACTTTCTAAATTAAATTAAATTAAATTAAATTAAATTAAATTAAATTTAAATTAAATTAAATTAAATAATATGCAAAATGGGAAAGTCTCCTTGAGTACACAATACATATTCTGTAAACCATTTTTTAGTGCTGATGGCCAAAATATTTATGTTTACTGGTCTAGTATGCGCTGTCTACTTCAGTATGTCTTTAAAAGTATCAAGCCTGAATCAAAAAGGTAAATACACATGTGTAGATTTAGTCACATGCATTATATACTACCAAAACTGGGTGTAAATCAATGCTTTTTGCTATTTGTCATTTTGCTATTCACCATTTCTGAGTGTAGATTTACACGTATGTTCAGACTTGTCTGTCTCCACCTCCTGATGGCACCTCCTACAGCAGGATTTAGAAGTGTAAAGTTACTAATAGTAACTTTTCACACATAAGTAGAGATCTCCACCACCGTGGTGGAGACCTCCTTATAGGGAAGTTTAGGGGAAAAAAATAAGTTTATACTTTAAAACATTATTAACATTGTTTAATTTAAAATATGAAAGGAAATTTATTTTAATAAATATATTAAAAGTGTATTAATTAATTAATTAAAATATAATTATGTGATGTATGAATAATATTTCTTAAAGAAAAACTAAAAATATCCCACCAGAGTACCATTTAATTGTATTTAATACCTAGTGTGTGTTGTTATAATTTATATATAGAATTAATTTAGACTATTTTAAATTTTTTAATGCACATTTAAAAGTTTAATGTTGTGTGATTTTTTAAATTAAGGTATTATTCATTTATAAAATAATAAAATCATTATTTAATAGGTAAATGCATTTTTAACATTTAACAAAAATAGCCATACATTGTAAAAGTTGGAATACTACTATTTAAGTCTATTTCCTATGAGGAGTTATTGTAAGTTCCTGCCTTCATTAGTTTCTATTTATGTTTGTTTCAGTTTCTGCGAGTGTGGTGCTTGTCTTAATCCAAGTCTGGGCTTCAGTACCTTTAATAGTGTTTTGTCAGCTTTACGGCTGTAGGAAGTGTAGAAGTGTAGTTTGTGAATAGTAAAGGGCTTTCTCTTTTGTGAGTGGGTGTTTGTAGTAGCCTGAGCTCCTACACCTCCGCTTACTTTTCCTCAAACACTTCTATTTTGTAGTAAGCATTCTCCATTTTCCAGAAACTCGCTCTTGTCCCTTCCACACCTACTACTGAAAGATAGGCCCAAGAGTAAGGAGGTATAAGCCATCATGGTGGAGATTTCCGCACCGAAAAGACAGGAGCAGCCCTTGGTTAGTAAATATAATTTTGTAACATGTGAGTAGTATTGCACTAGTATTACTTCACATAGTACAAACTGCAGTTTGTGAGTTGGCCACATTAAGCGTAGAGCACAAGTCTTGAAAAAGAGTTTCACTTTTGAGAAATCGGAGCCAACTACAGCAAAAGACCAAAAATATTCATATTTGTCCATTAAGCCATACACATATGATAAAGGGAAAAATGGGATGCACTGCATAGCGACCCATACAGATCTAAGACCCCAGACCACCATATAGACCATTCAGGTTAGAGATATTTTTAAACCTATGCCCATACACCGAAACAAATATGTGGTGAAAAGCAGTGGGTTCAGCAGAAAGAGACAGGTCAGATCACACTTTAGTTTGGGGAAACTCAACAGAACATCTTGTGGTTAGTTCAGTTGAGCACACAAAAATAAGTCACATTTTCTTTCAGTTTCAGGAAACTTGACAGAACATTTGATGATTAGTGCAGATGAGCCATCGTAGCAAATAGGTCACAAAAGATGTCACCACAATCTTCACCTGCTAGAGAAATGAGTCGAGATGCACCAATCACGTAAGAGCTGGCTTCCTCCCTAAGCGCTGCAGTTCATCACACCCCTGCCTGAGAACACATACACAGGATGAGATACCAGATGTCCATACCTAAAGGTCAGATAGCTTGGCAAAAGAAACCACATGCAAAAGTCAGATAGCTTGGCCCAATAAGCGTTTTAGCAAGATATGACCACGTATTGTGAGATTACATAAACATGAGTTTTTGTATGCTTAAATTCAGAGTCCT
Source organism: Calotriton arnoldi (assembly GCA_963921515.1). Classification (NCBI taxonomy): domain Eukaryota; kingdom Metazoa; phylum Chordata; class Amphibia; order Caudata; family Salamandridae; genus Calotriton; species Calotriton arnoldi. Next base: position 742,931 of record CAWUFW010007397.1, on the reverse strand, counting down.
ACACACACACTGTGGGTTTCTGTTTTGCCATCAAGGAAATCAGCAAAGGCCATTATGTCATCTGACGTTATACTTGTTTGTGGTTTGTGGCTTCTAACTATAAATGTTGCTGTCCGTGTGCAGTACTTTGGACATCCTGTTTCAGCCTCCATGGAGGGGACTGACCCCCCAGCTGATTGTGATTAAACTTATATTACTTTGCCAATTGTGTCGTGGTTTTTGTTTAGCAGATTTCCCTCCAACATATTGACGAGCTCAGTAGCCAGGAGTTCTACTTGGCCTCACCGATTGCCACCATCCGGAATGCTGCCTACACCCAATGAGTGAATTGCTCATTTTGAAAGAAGGTAAACAGACACCGATTTCATTAAAGTTCTGCTCATTCCCGTGGGTGGGCAGGACTCAGAGTTTAGCATCATTAGGGTGAGGACAGTGTGTTCTTTTTATTTAAAGAGTCGTAATTTGGCATTGTAATATGGATTATTTTGGTATTGCATGCTAGATTATGTATGACTTGAATGACACAATATTTAGGATCCCGGTGGTAAATCCGTGATCCAGGGAACTTGACTAGACAGTCAAAAGTGGGCAAAATTGAGTAGCTGATTTGAGGTTGGGCAACCAGTATACGTTCTGACATTGTGTCAAGGGGATGGTTGCAAAACCAGTGTCAGAAGACTTCACCCTGAGTAAGAGCAGAACACTCAAGTCAACATACTACTGAGACCATAGGTCTGGAAGCCGCCTTTCTGTAAACACAGAGCGCGGGAGAGATATACCCCTCTACGTATCCAGAGGGAAATGACCAATGATTATTGCCCTAGTATGTAGTTTAGAATTGATGAATATTTATATGTACATGTAAATAGAAATGTGGCCACATAGTAATGTCAATGTGTAATTTGATGTTATGCAGTGTATAATTTAGAAACAAGTTAACGGATTTCCTATCTTGTGAGGGATAATATATAACGTTAGAAAAGAAAGTCTAGGTAATTGAATAAGATAGTCAAATGTGTTAACAGCCCACAAGTGATCAATCACTACAGATCCCCAAACTAATTATCCATTTTTATAATGGTCAGGCTGTTGCCCTCTCCAACGGTACAGACCATAGTAGACCAGTAATACCAATACCATTTGATAACCGCTTAATGGTAGAAATTTATGAAAGCGTAGGTATTGACAGCATATCACCTTTAGGTCTCTGAACAACATACATTGATGTGACAGAAGTAGATCTGTCAGACAATTAGATGAGCCCTCCAAAGAACCGATTAGAAACATTTTGAAAACTGAGTGTTGGCGCCACTATAACATCCTACAAGGCCATTGTCATTAATATCAGAGGGTTGTAGTAGTGTAACAGTCTCATGAATTCCATAACAAATAATGGCAAAACCAGCTATTATCCCCAGGATGGAACTATAATTGTACCCCCTCGAGATTGGAGACCAGAAGAATTATCAAACAGATTAGATAGGGATATTGATAACTATCTTCAGATGCATAGACAGAGGAAGAATTATTAAACAGTATAGACAGGGATTAGAAAACTATCTTAAAGGTGATTTTGAGCGGGACTGTTAGAAATGGGGTCTCTTGTTGGCAGTCGGTATACACCCTGTCCAGATAGGGATCTTCACTCTAGTCAGGGTATGGGGATCACACAACTAAGATAACCCCTGCTCAACCCCATGGCAGCTTGGCACAAGCAGTCAGGCTTATCTCAGCGGCAAAGTGTAAAGCATTTGTACATACACACACAGAAAAACAGTGAAAATACTACAAAAGGAGTCCACACCAGTTAAGAAAAATAGTCAATATTTTTCTGAATAGAGCAAGACAAAAACATCAAAAATCCAAAATACACAAGTAAAGATATCACTTTTCAAAGATTGAGCAAGTTTAGTCCATAGAAATCAATGGATGCATTTCCTTTAGCACAAAGTACCTTGGATGAGTCAAAACTCAAAGACAATGCGAGGCACAGGGGAGGTGAGGCACCAGAAAAGCAAAGTGATGCGTCCGTTCGTTACTCCCAGGGGAGGTGATGCATTGGTTCCTTTCTGCTATGCAGAGGAGGTGATGCGTCAGTTCCTTACTGTCAGGGGAGGTAATGCATCGGTTCCTTACTGGAAGGGGAGGTGATGTGTTGATCTCCAGACACGCAGCTTTGGTTCCTTAATGCTGGGCGATGTCGATGAAGAAATCAGCGCCCAGGGACGATGCGTCAAGAATCCAGACTCACTGCTTCGATTCCACAGCCGCAAACCAGGCGCTGCATCGGAGTTGAAGGTGTGTGTTACGGACCTCGGTGATGCAGTGCTCAAAACTCATGCTGTAGCAGTTCTTCTGATGCACTGAGATGGAAAGCTGGGGCCGGCGGTGAAAGCCATGGTCAATGTGTCAATCGGAAACCATGTTCCGGTGCTGGTAGCGGTGATGCGTTGAAGTTTGATGCGATGTGTCGATAAAAACAAACCCTGGGAGTCAAAGCGTGGATTTTCTCCATCAGTTTGCCTTATTCTACTTCCAAGGGCCCAGGAACTGGATTTGCCACCACTTGGCAAGTCAGGACTCTCAGCAGAAGAGCCCAGGCACTGGTAGGTGAAGTCTTTGATGGCCCTAAGACTTCTTAATAGGAGGCAAGCACACACAAGTACTTGCAGAACATTGGAAGCAGGATACAGAAAACAAAGTCCAGTCCTTTCACTCCCGGGACAGAAGCAGAAAGCAGCAGGCCAGCACAAGAAAGCAGCAGGCAGAGTGTCAGTTCCTCCTACTGAATATAGCTCTTCTTCTTGGCAGAATGTCCTTTAGTCCAGAAGTGTTCTGAGATTATGGTGTCACAGCTCCAGTACTTATACCAGTTTCTGCATTTGAAGTAGGCAAACTTTAAAGGAAAGTCTTTGTAGTGCACAAGACCATGCCTTTCCCTGACCTGGCTCCATACTCACTCCAGCGGGGAAACAGCGTTTACATCGCATGTGCTACAACGCATGCGATTACAACGCGGTCGTTACAACGACAGCGTTGTTACAATGAAAGCCATTACATCGCAAGTCGTTTCTAAGACTTGCTGTAGGGGGCGTGCTAAACTAAGGAATAGTATCATTTACTATTTCAACACCTTCCCTACTGTTGCACACGCTGGAGTTGGAATAGTAAATTATACTATTCCTAAGTCTAGGGTGCCCCCTACAGCAAGTCGTAGAAACGACTTGCGATGTAATGGCTTGTGTTGTAACAATGCGGTCATTGTAATGACCGCGTTGTAATTGCATGTGTTGTAGCGCATGTGATGTAACATCGCATATTCCTACAGCTGGATAGAGACAGCTTTGTGTGAGTACAGGCACAGCCCTATTCAGGTGTCAGTGACAACTCCTCCCACCACTCTAGATCAGTCTGTTATGACCCATCAGGATATGCAAGGCACACCTCAGATCCCTTTGTGTGGCTGTCTAGAGTGAATGCACAAGAGCCCAGCTGTCTTCCTAACCCAGACGTGGATTCTATTGACAGGCAGAGGCACAGAATGGCTAAGCAAGAAAATGCCCACTTTCTAAAAGTGGCATTTTCAATTCACAATTTAAAAACCAAAAGCTGTATTTTTAAATTGTGTGTTCAGAGACCCCAAACTTCAAATCTCTATTAGCTCCCATTTGGAAATTACACTGAAAAGATATTTCAATGCAATCCCCATGTTACCCTATCCTGCAATAGTGAAAAACAAAATTAGCAGTATTTCACTATTAGGACATGTAAAACACAGCACATGTCCTATCTTTAAAAATGACTGCACCATGGCCATGGGCCTACCTTAGGGGTGACTTACATGTAGCAAAAGGGAAGGTTTAAGCCTGCCAAATAGGGGGGCTTGCCAGGTCAAAATGGCAGTTTAAAACTGAACTCACAGACACTGCAGTGTCAGGTCTGAGACATGTTTGCATGGCTACTTAGGTGGGTGGCACAAGCAGTAGCATTTGATTTACGGGCCATGGGCACACCTGGTTCACTTTACTAGGGACTTACTAGTAAATCAAATATGACAATCATGGATAAACCAATCACCAGTACAATTTAAACAGATAACATATGCACTTTAGCACTGGTTAGCAGAGGTAAAGTGCCCAGAGTCCTAAATCCAACAAACACAGGTCAGGAAAATAGGAGAAAGAAGGTAAAACATTTGGGGATAAACCTGCAAAAAGGGCCAGGTCCAACAGGGACTTTGTAGAGTTAGAATTAAAGAGTTCATTAGAAAGTCTACAAAATCTGTTGCAGTTGTCCAACCGATGGTGAGGTACCCTCTCAAATGCCCTCAAAAGAACACACTTATCCCCTCTTTGAGTATTGAGGGAAGTGGCCTAATTATAATCTATTATAATCATCAAGGACAGATAGTGAAAATCGAGCCAAACGCCCCAGTGACCTCCATACTAACCAATATAGATAGAGAAGAGGCACAACAAGACATTAATAACATTTTTGGTCTATTGAAGTAGTATTTAAAACAACAGTTAGAGTAATGTAAATTTTATGAAATCCTTGGATTTATGTACCAATTTTAACAAATCTTATATAATGACTTGTGGCCCGAAGAAACAGAATTTGGATTCACTTAAAGTGGGGGAGTCCATTTTAAATTGCACTCACACTTTTTCATAACTGGTACTAACTTTTACTGATAATGGCCTTTGGACAGCACATGTCGCACAAAGTAGCAATAAATTATCAAGTGCGGTTAAGTCACTGTTTAGCTTACCAAAACCAATGAGGGGAGGAGCCCTTCTCCTGCAATTTTTAAAAATGCACTGCAGACCAATAGCTACATACGGGGCAGAGGTATGGGACATTTACAAGAGTAACTCAATCCAAGTGAAAGAAAACAGGTTTTGCAAAAGAAATTTAGGGGCTCCTATTTCTACTTCTAATTTAATCTGCCATAATGAATTGAATATCCCCCTTTATTGAAGATTATATATGCGTTCGCCCACCGCTATGATGGTTAGCTTTATGGACGAACACAGAGGCAAGTCTCACTAGAAATATTATTTCAGACTGTCTTGCCTGTGAAAAAGGTAAGAGTATTCCATGGTTGGTGACAGTGGAATCTCGTTTACGGAAAGTAGGCTACCAACATTTATTTGAAAACCCTGAAGAAGCACCTACTATTAATAAAAAAGAGCTTCAAGTAGCTCTGTACAAAGCCCTACAGGCGGATAGATTAGCAGCTGAGATTACAAAGCCAAGCGTGGTGACCTATTTAAATCTAGGAATGGATAGATCAATTGCTGTGTATGCACAAAAACCTATGGGTTGATGGGAGAGAAGTCTGCTGTTCCATTTATGGGCAGGTACTGTTAAATACTTGCTGTGTTTCCCCCTAGGATTTCAGAAAAATCTGGACACCTCCCCTTGCCAATGTAATGGAAGCTCAGGTCAATCGATGCTAATTTTTTTTTTCTTTTGACGTTATTATTCTATTTATACTAAAAGGATTTTACTCCCCCTAATCAAGAGGTTTGCCATTAGTGATTTTAGAGAAGCACATAGCAAGCTGCTTCGACTCACTGATGATGAGAGCATTTTTCATGGGGCACGTATTGGAAAACTCCAGTTCGGGCTTGCATGTCAATGAACACAAACTAGAAGGGGCCCACAGTTTGATTAAAGCTCATGGATAAACACTGGAAAATCTTTAATTAACATATTTATATGAAACGTCAGTTTTATTGTTTTCCGTGATTTTAAGATGCACTTTTATGGATACTACTGTTTCCGAATAAAGATATTATTGAATTGTATTGAATTAAAACATCTAGTATGTGGGTTAACGTTCTGCCTGATAAACAGGGAAGGACAAGTACAAAGTTAACCTTATTTTATGCAGATATTCATTTTTAACTCTGATTGTGTGACACTGATGCCACTTTGTGGCTATTGACATATGATATTGAAGTCATATTAACATTTCAGTGGGACCACAGACAACCGTTGTGTTGTTCCATCCCTGAAATAATAAAGGACTCGCCCATTATGTTAGACATTGTAGTTGACGCATTTTTCATGGACGTTCACAATTGTGGGATTTTAGGATATGAGTAACCCACAAACACCACAAATAGACATATACAATTGTGGCAATGTTATAGTGTCCATTGCTTTGGGCACCAATCCACTTAGGCCACCCATAAATGCACCTGTCCAAGACATCTGGTGCACTCCAGAGCTCAGCAAGCTCAACTGCTACCGACTAGAGAAACAATGGCATGCCACAAGGAACCCTCCGACAGAGCCGCCCATAAGGAGGCCCTCATTGACTACCAACTGCTCATCAAGGAGGCCAAGAGTGCCGTCATCACAGCCCGTAATGATAAAGCGGCCAACCACATGAAAGAACTCTTCAAAATAGTCAAGGAATTCTCCAAACCGGCAGCCACAGAGAACACAATCCACCCCTCCCAAGAATTCTGCGACACCCTCTCTGACACTTCCACAGCAAGATTGCCACAATCTACAACAAATTAGACCCCCAACCCACCGCTCTCAACTTTGACAACCTCTACAAACCTGCGCGCACCAGCAGAATGATCACCACCTGGTCTCTGCTCACCACTCAGACAAATACGGCCATCATGTCATCCACCCACTCCGGAGCACCCACCGACCCCTGCCCCCACCATCTTTTCAACCTCAGATCCAACCCAATCAGCGCGGAACTCACCAGCATCATCCACACCTCCATCACCACAGAAGCCTTCCTGGACAGATGGAAACATGCAGAGGTCAGACCACTTCTAAAAAAAGCCTCCGCCAACCCAAGCAAGCTCAAAAATTATCTACCAATCTCCCTGCTCCCCTACACTGTCAAAGTACTCAAGAAAGCCATCAACCTACAGCTCACCAATTACCTAGAACACAACCTCCTAATTGATGCCTCCCAATCAGGATTCAGTGCCAACCACAGCACTGAGACTGCACTGATCGCTGCCACAGATGACATCAGAACACTCCTCGACAGTGGAGAGACTGTGGCCCTGATCCTCCTTGGCATCTATGCTGATTTTGACACCGTGTCCCATCATACCCTCATCAACAGACTCTACAACATCGGCATACAGAAAAATGCCCTAAAGTGGATCACCTTATTCCTTACAGGATGCACACAAAGCATCTAGCTGCCACCCTTCTCCTCCGAACCCAAGGACAACATATGCAGCATACCCAAGGATCATTTCTCAGTCTCACTTGTTCAATACCTGCATGACCCCCTTCACAGACACTGTCAGATCCCACAGCCTCAACATAATTTCCTCTGCGGACGACACTAAACTTATCCTCTCGCTGACCAAAGATCCCTCCACCACCAGAACTAACTTCTGTGACACCATCACCAATGTTGCCAACTGGATGAGAGACAACTGCCTGAAACTCAACTCCGACAAGACAGAAGTACTGATCTTTAAGAAGAACACCTCCATACTGGACCATAGCTGGTGGCCAGCAGAAATCGGACCAACACCCACACCAACAGATCACAAGCGCAACCTAGGCATCATCCTCAACAGCGAACTGACCATGAAATGACAAGTCAACGCAGTCGCCTCCTCCTGCTTCCAGACCCTTTGCATGCTCTGCAGAATCTTCAGATGGATACCAGTCAACATCAGAAAGACTGTTACCCAGGGCCTCATCATCAGCTGTCTCGACTACGGCAACTCTCTCTATGCCGACATCTCCACCCAGCTCCTCAGAAGACTCCAGACCATAATAAATGCTGGAGCCAGACTCATCCCAGACCTCCCCAAAAGGACCCACATCACCCCCACCTCAGAAACCTCCACTGGCTCCCTATCCAGAAGAGATGCCAATTCAAGATCCTCACACATGCCTACAAAGCTGTACACAATCAAGGACCGGCCTACATCAACCATCGATTGAACTTCCACCTACCCGCAAGACACCTGCACTCTCCTCACTAGCCCTTACACACACCCCATGCATCCATCGCAGTGGATGCTGCTTCTTCTCCTACATCACTGCCAAGACCTGGAACAACATGCCCCTCCATCTTCAAACACCACCTCCCTCGCAGACTTCAGAAAGAAGCTCAAGACCTGACTTTTCAACTGAGACATTGAAGCTACAGCTCCTAGATACCTCTAGGGGCGACAGTGCTGTACTTAACAAATGCTGATTGATTAATTAATTAATTGATGACATATGTATGGATGAAGTTCTGCAGAGATTAGGGATAAATATGTCTGATGCTCACCTTCACCACCTAATGACAACTTATGTGAAGTCCAGAAATACCCCGTGAAGTAAATAAGGGTCCACTTGCGGTGTAAAAGATACAATAGAAAGTGCAACAAAGTACTATATAAACATTAAAACTAGGGCGATTGAGTATGTACATTAAAAACACAGTCAGGACTAAATATAATACTAAGTAGAAACCAAGTCCACTAAAGAGACATGTGGTCCCATTTAAAACACATGGTAAAGATGATCCCTGGAGTTAAGGCTAGGATAGAAAAGCAATGTAAATAATGCATAAGGCAATATTCAAACATGCACATGCCTGGCTCAAAGATGGCACATTTGATGACAAAACATTAGACCTCATGGCTACTTTCTTGCAAAGCGAGTACACAGGGTCTAAATTGGAAAAGAGGAAGACAACTTTAGCCCTATGGCGGGTCTTCTGCAAAGAGAAAGATGATAAGATTGATGGTGACTATGTAACACTCACTCCCAAGGCACTCCCACCACCATATCGGACACTAGGGAGAGAACTACAGGCCCTTAAAATACAAGGGATGTATATTGTACAAACTGAGAAAGAACATGCCCAGCAGTAGGTTTCCGCAACCCGGTAGTCACCATGCCCTCTGGGTCCCCAGAGAGTCTTCCCACTCAGTCCGAATGACCCCCACCCCACCTAGTGACACGAGTACCCCAAGAGACCTACAGGACAGTGTTGGAACTAAATATGTGGGACAGGTGAATGCACGATTCTCTTTACTCATGGACGATAAGTCCCCTGAACAGAAGGAGAAAGACAATAATGACAATGACAGTAATAAGAAATTAAGGGACAGAGATGACGAGGTTTCACTTATCTCGTCAGTCTGAAGGAAGTGGCCTGATTAGGATCACCCGGGTCACTCACGACCACCTCTCAGCCTTCCACACCAAATGAAGAGTCGGTCAGACAGTAGAGAATACAAACCAAATTCTGTTTATTCAGAGTACACTTAGAGTGGAGCCCGGTCTGCCCAGTCTCTAAGGAGTGCTGCAGAGGGACTAAAGTCCACAAGCATAGAGATACATTTAGTACATTTCGTAACTGGGCGAGAACACACCCATAGTGGAATGTTCCAGGCAGGTGCTATAAAGCAATGCAAACAAGAGAAAAAAACATTCTCAGTGCTCATTTCTTACAAAGTTGCAGAGTCCAAGGCCACTGCAGGCGGGCCCGTCTTCAGACAAGTGGGAGAAGGCCTGTATCTAGTGGGAAAGGTATGCACTAATAAGAACAGTGTAATCATTAGGGAAGCAAAACTTGGCCTTGGAGAAACATAACCTAACAGAGGCCTTTTCTGGGAAATAGCGAGGTATGAGTTTCGATTATAACACAAAATGGCGCCCACATAGAAAATGGCGTCGCGAATGCTAACATACGTAGAACAATGCGCAAACATGAATATTTCTATTCTGACAAGTCTCCGGGTTCCGAAAAAGAGCTGACAATTCCTGAACAAATAGTAGCAGGTGACACAGGAATGTTAGGACAGCAACACTGTCAGACACGGACAGGAGAATGGGTAGTGGGTCAGTGTGACTGCCCAGTGGCCAAATGGAACGATGGGGCAAAAAAGAGGAACTAGTATGGTATGGGGGTGGGCAGCAGGACCATGCCTCAGACTTGGAGACCAACCTCCACAAAAGGCAAGCTGAACTAGGCGATAGTAAGAAACAAACAGATGACATCCTAACTAGTGCAAGGAAGCACCTTGGAAGGATAAAGGGTTTAATAGGAAAACAAATGGGTCACCTTGCAAAGTTGGAAGGAGGTGAAACTGACAATGATTTGAGAATAACAGACCCCACCCGAGCAAAAGGAAACAGGAGAACTGAAGCAGATGTTTATAGTTTGACGGGTACCATGGTCAGCCCTACACAGGGGTGTTTGACATGGGGGGAAGTGTGACATTACGAAGAGACACATTGGGTCAGTACCCAGTGCACCCCAGACTACCAGACAGAAAAGGACTTACTCCAAATGAGATAGTGACTGAGGAAGAATATAGTTGGTGCAATGTTGTTCCTTTCACTGACAAATTAGCAGTTTGGACAGAAGGCCTGGCACCACAAATGACACCAGGGCCACAAAAAGGTTCCTTCGAACCTGAGAATGGCAAATGCAGAGATGTGCATTTCAGATACAATCAATGATGCCCATGACTGCACCACATTTACTCCAGACAAGTGTAGCCAAGCAAAACAAGACCTCATTCCAGATAGTGTTGTATATGTTGTGGACCGGTCATCCATAATAGATCTGGATATAGGAATGAGACTCTCAGGTGCAGCAGTGGTCAGAGCCATGCAGCACGACTCTTCAGACACACTGCGGATAACAAAACAGATAACTCTGCCACCTCATTACTCAGCACAGGCTGCCAAGCTAGTATCATTAGTGGAAGCCCTCAATCAGGGGGAAGGAGAAATGATAACAGTATACACTGATTCAGCCTATACCACCATGACAGTGCATTCCAGCATCAAGAGGTGGAGCAGACGAGGGTTCCTCAAATCTGATGGAAGCTCTGTCATGCACCGCCCCCTCTAAGAGGACTTAAAACAAGCCTTACCACTGTCAAACGCAGTTGCAGTGGTGAAGTGCGCAGCCCACACTAATGCCCAGGACATTGTATCCTGCGGAAACACCCTGGCTGATTGGGTATCCACAGATGCTGCAAGACGCCCCCTTAACAACGCACACTCAACAGTTTTGTCAGCTAGTGAAACATCAACTACTGAAACATTAGTACCTTCAGACCCCTTGGATGCTTCCAGACATTACACAGAGACAACTCACTTGCATCTAAGAGAGATACAAGAAAGTGCTCCAGAGCATGAGAAACAGTTGTAGGAAGCCAGATAATGCACACATAGAGGAACAGGCATAATATACAGACAGATATCTACAAGAAAACCTGTTATGACACCCAGCATTGTTACTGGTAGCCCTAAACCAGCTGCATTTTCCTTCACACACCGCTAGAGACAACATGTCCTTCAAATACGCCAGAATTGGTTTGTTCCCAACTTACATGAGATGATCACAATGTACATACATACATGTATCGTGCGCCAGCAGTATTCGCCAAACCCTACCTTCAAGGTACTAGCTTCCACAATCCACAAGGACCCTTGAAGGAACTGCATATTGATTACATCGATATGATTGACAGATGCAATCATTATCACTACCTCATAGTTGTAGTCTTGTTATTCTCAAGGTGGATCGAAGCAGGACTTTGTGTCCACTGTGATGCCAAGTCTGCTGCTAATTCTCGGATCCACGATGTGATACCCCGGTGGGGCGTTCCTGAAGGGATCACATCCGACAATGGCACACACTTCATCAATATCTCCCACCTCACCAACCTGTTATGAATAACGTACAAACTCTTGCCAGTTTATCATCCCCAAAGCAACAGCATTGTGGAGAGCCTCAACAGCCTCCTAAAGAACAAAATAAGCAAACTGTGTGTAACATTGAAAAAGAAGTGGTTGTGCAGTCTCCCACTAGCACTGTTTACCTCGAGAAACACCCCAGTGTCGGGTCACCATTTGACCCCACATCAGATAGTGACAGGGAAAATAATAAACACATTTGTGCCACTAACGAGACATAAGTTGCAGACTGAGAGTGCATCTGAAGTTGTACAAAACTGAAATGACTGCCTATATGTGTGAGCTAACAAAACCGGCAAAGTTCTTCTCTAAACAGGTTATACGTGCAGTCGACAAGCATGCCATCACACCTCCAGCGGATGACCAACAGACACCCATACCATTGGGAACTATAATTTACATGAGAAAGTTTCTTTGCAAGTGGGAAGAGAGCAAGTACAACTGACCTTTCCGTGTGACGGACAGCACAGCTACAGTGTTGAAAGTACAAGTCCACAAACCATGGACACACATTTTGGAGTTCTACCTGACCCCAGCTGTACCATCCATCCTTTTGGACACAGAGCAGGAAAAAGAGTGGGGAGAATGGGAGAAGCAACCAGAGTAAAGCCTCCTTCTACTGCTCCAACAAGAGACAATACGTATTTCAAGTTATGTATTTCATCTTTGCTTTTCCTCCTCAGGGGCATATTCACAAGAACGTGTGATAACCACATCAAGTTTAGCTTAACGCAACTTCTCACATCGCAGTCCATCGCGGGAAAACAACGCCGTGTTAACGTAGCATTCTCAACCTGGCGTCACCATGCGATAGTCCCACGATAACGCGTCAAATGACCGCGTTAAAAACAACGCGATGCTGAAAAAATGCGAAACACCAACGCGAATAAAGTTGCGATGAGGCCAACCACGAAAAAAAAACCAGCGACAACCAGCAACAGGCCTGCAATTCCCACGCGTCTGGCGGGAAAATGCACCATAAAAGATGAACAAGAAAAACACACCATAAACAAATCAATCTGCGCAGCAACATGGATGCACCCGGAACGAGTGCCCAGGTCAACACGAACCAGCAATGAACCTCGGGGTCGGGGAAGGCCAAGGAGAAGAGGAAGAGGAAGACGGGGCACAGTCCGCAGGAAAACCCGATCGTCGTCACGGAGGCGACAGTGCACCAACAACAGCTGTCCGTCACCAACACTGTATCATTGGCAATACAGACGGAAAAATGGCATCCCATCGTGAATGCAGTCGGAGTGCCGAGGAGGCCAAGATGCGCTGGCATGATGTCAAAAGCCAAACCAAGCAGAAACACCCTGCCAACAGGAAGGCAGCAACGGCGAATGGAGGTGGGAGTCCTGCGCCACAGGAGGAGCTGGAGCAAATGGCGCCCACAGTCATCAGTGTGAAGACGGTGCAAGGAGTCGGGAGTCCGGACACTGCTCGACATGACCTGACACAACAGCAACAGGGTGAGTAACAAACAGGGACTGTGGGGACGGGGGGAACGGGCACAATGGCATACATGCACGACGTGTAGCACACCACACACCACACACCCACAGTAACCCTGGGTCATGTCCCTGATCCCCGTGGCACACTGCAGCACACATACAAACATCAAGTAGGCCCCCGTTCACCATGTGCCCTAAGGGGTCCCACCCCACACATAACCAATTATACAACAAACACATGCACCCGTGCGAAACACAGCAAAGATGCGTATGTGAGAGCCACACTGACAATGCAAGTGACACCACATGACCAGCAGCATGGCTGGAGTACAGTCACCATGACACTGTGCACGCCACGAGACTGAGGTGGCTGAGTGTGGACCACATCCAGAAAGGAGCAGGTCACACTCTGATACATCCACCTGCACAAACAACCACTGACGTCAACAACGCATCTGCAGACAAACAATGAGCAAGAGTACAAAAACCGTCCAAGAGCACAAATGACCCAAGTCGCCAACATCACAGCACCTCAAAAGCACAAAAGCCAAAGGCACACCGCCTCCAAGGGATAAGGGGCAGCAAAATCACAGCTGCAGGTGTGACTCCCACACAAAGCAGCACACACACATAGCAATTACAGCACACCCACATGGACGACAATGTGGTACACAGCACAACACCTACACTGCAGAACAGAGGACACAGCTGGGTCCGCCTGTGCGTAGGAAATGGCCAATCACATCTGACATAGCAGGAAACTGTGAGATGCAAACGTACATGTACAACCTCACCTACGTCACGTAGTCCAAAGTCCACTGTCCCGCATCAAATAGTCCGCCCCTCCCAAACAGTCACAATGTACATTGTCATGAAGTCTGAATGTAAAGTTGAACAATGCGGAAACATACATGCCAACACAATGTCAACAAGCATCTCCCCTTCACATTGCAGAGGGACAAACAACACCCCCAGCAGAGCAGACCAGACAACTCTACAGTGATGCTGAAGAGGACCACCACACTTCCGACACCTACGCCCCACAATAGTCCATGGACATCTTAGGCAATCGACCTCCAGGAGCAGGGCAGCACCCCCTGCACAGACAACACAGCTGGACGCACCCACCACCCCGGCTGGCTCCCAGCAGCCCACCCAAGCACACATCGCATTCCAAGGCCAGGTGTCAGACTGCCAGAAGGGGGTGGCCGAACATGTGGGGATGGGGTACTACCTCATGGAAGCCGAACCAGATCACATACATGGGTGTCTAAGTCCCATCAGGGCCCACCAACACTCCCCAACGGAGACCCACACTGCGACAGAGACACATGCCTTTGCACATTTCCAGTACTGAACCACACCCAGAGCCACGGGATGATCATCCACCCCCCACGCCGGACTGGCGTACGCCGGCCCAGTTCACTCCTTTTACGTATTGAGTGGAGGACGACGACAAAGCTACATGTGCAATGTCCCACCCGCTGCCTGCGGTGACATGGCTGCGTCCTCTGTACACGGCACACTGTAATGTTGTAGTGCCCGGGGCACAAATGCATACATCATGAGCACACGGACACACACAGATAGTTAGTTGAACTGGCCACGGGCACGTGCGCTCAACACCTTTATTGGCATGGTCACATGTACAGTGACGCATGTGCTGGATGTGTGTGGGGTGAGTGTAAGCCAGCCCTCATGGAGTCGTTGGTGCTGGCAACAGCTTGAACAGTGATCACAATTGAAGCAGAAACATAAAACACCAGCACAACAGAAACAACTGTGAAGCATCATGGTCGTAGCCGGAGGGAGTACAGTGTTCACCCAACATGCAAGCAGAATGTTCCTTGATTTGTGGTGCACTGAGTTAGTGGCACCTGAAGAGCTGAGCAGGGTATCAAGCTGATGATGGCCCCCACAACAGGTGTGAGCAACTCTGACAGTCTGGCAGTAATACACTTCCGACTCTGGCACCTGTTGTTTGGAGTTGGTCCTGGCGGTGGTGGCGTGTGCATCCTGCAGTGATGCGACATCCGGGAAGGTCAGGACTTGATTTGATGTGTGAGCCAAGGTGGACCGCAGTTGAGGCCAGAGGCAGCGGACAGCGCAGGGCCACAGACACATGGCGTTGATGACCCCCAGACCATCGACCCAGAGGCCATCCAACATGCCATCAGACTGGGGCCATGGTTTGAGCTGCACAGAGTTAGTGGCCCCGGATGCACTGTGGCTGGCACAGGCACACCGCCCGGGGCGGTGACTTGTGGTGCAGTGAGATAGGGCCACGCGAGGTGAGCGGGTCCTCGTCGATGTCGAAGGTGAATGTAGCGGAGGTTTGCGGGGGACAGTGGAAGGTGTCCTCCAGGGCATGATGCAGAGGGCAGGAGCCGGCCGGAAGTGGCAAATGGAGGAGTGGAATGCTACAGCCTCGTTTTGGCCACATAGTTAGTATCACCGACATGATGATGAAGACAACCCCCAGTCCATGGACTCAGTCGCCAACAAATCTCAAGAAGAAAGTGCCCATGGTTGTCGGGGAATGGACTTAGTGGCACCGGAGCTGAAAGGGGATGCAGTCTGCGACGAGGCCAGTACAATGATATCAGGTCTGCCATAAATGAATCATGACTGAGTTCCCAATGTGTGCCCTACCCGACCGATGTGTAGTCCGGAGGCAGCGGCGAGTGCGGGCCAACCACTGTTCAGCAAGCTCCTCCTGGAACACTGACACACAGCGTTGAAATGGCATGTGGGGATGACTCGTGGTTGACCGAGGCAGTAGCGACAGAGCTGTGCGGGTGTTTAGCCAGCGACGATGCCGTGTCCTGCCTGGTACGGACTGGCAAGGATTTGTGTGGGGCCTGCAGGATCACAGTGTAGTCCGAAGGCGTAGTCATCAAGGGCCCACAGACATGTGTGGTTGGGATGCCATGCACATACTTTGTGTCACCACATCGAAGGGAGCATAGTGATATAAACTCAGCCATAAAGTGTGTACTCGGCCATTGTGTAATCAAGACTCAGTTCCAAATGTGTGACCTACTTGAGCGTAGTGTAGGCCCGAGGCAGCGGTGGAGTACGTCAACAAAAAAGGAATAAAGCGGGCCTGTGTCGCGGAGGCCGTGATGGTCTGAGAAGGCTGCGAAGGTCGCGGGCCTCGGGCTTGGAGCTTGCGCCGGCACGTGGTGGGCCTTCTTTGACACACGCCGGTGTCGGCAGGTGAGCAGTGAGGCCTGGCTTCGCAGGGGCGGGCATGACGGGTCCGGGGACCAGCGGCCTGGGGTGCAGCAGGCGCACAGGATCGCAGGCCATACCGTGGAGGGGTGGGAGGCGCCGCCCTGGCAGACGCGTTGGGCATTCCGGAAGAGAACCACGCCCAGTGCTACGTGCTTTTTATTCACACCCGTGCGCTGGCCTGGCGTCCTCCGGGCCAGCCCACTCCGCACACGGTTACAGGGGGGGACGTCACAAGCTACATTTCCGCGATCTTCCCCACTGGCTGGGGTGACATGGTTGCGTCCACTGTCCACTGCACTCCAAACACCAGCAGTGCATGTAGACATGGCTGTGTCTGTGGTCTGCATACTGCAGTCTGTCCAGCACATCCCCGCCACACTTGGCATTGTGTACATACTCATTCATGGGTCACTTGCCTCCTTCGCACATGCCTGGATCCCACCTCTCCCCACATTCCGGTATTGTGTGGCTGAGGTGCCATGCCGTAGATGGCTCATGTACATGGCTGACCAATGTTGCCACAGTAAGTTGTGCTGTCATGTCTGGTGGGGGGGCATGTTGTTTGGCATGTTGTATGTGATTTTGTGACGTGAGCAGTGCCAGAGTTGTGAGTTGCATGATTTTGGGGTGGAGGTGTGTGGTGTGTTCATTTGGTCCTTGCCAACGGGCAGTGCATTCCCATGGGTGCCAACCTGGAAGTGCTGGTTGATGTTGGACTGTCGGAAGATGAAGGGATCATGCACACTGGCCATGACATTGGTGAGGAGTCCCCTGTGGTCCACTATTGCTTGCACATTGATGGGATGTGTGTGCTTTCTGTTGGGGTATTGTGTGCGGTGTTGGCAGGGGGCACAAGTGGGCAGTCGATTGCCCCCGACACATGCGGGGATCCAGCTATGGCATATAGTCCTTGCTTGGTCTCCAGCTGTTCCTGCGCATTGTGGGGGACGTATGGGTGCTGGGGTCCCTAGCTGGTGAGGGCATCCAGGACAGGTATGAGGAACTTGGATGGGGCTGGCTGTGAGACTCCTATGACTCGGGCGGTTGTTGTTTGGGAGGATACCAGAGGCCAACAGGTGCAGCACAGCCAGCAGCTTTGTCTGCGGAGGGATGTTGGTTGTCCGCTGTGTTGGTACCGTCAGCCTGTGGGCAATGATGTTCAGGATGCGGAGGATGGTTGTCCTTTTGGGCCTGTAGTGGGCATTGGCATTGTCTGATGTTAGGTCTGTGGGGCTGGTGCATTTCCTGAAGGTCCGCTGTCTTTGTCTGCGCTGCCTCTGTGGTTGTCTGGGGGGAACGGGTGGGTCCGTTGGGGGGGGTGGCGGTCCTGGGGGTTGTGGCGGTGGGTGTTTTTTCCCTCTGGGGTGCATGGTGAGTGGCTCCATGGCATCTGTTGTTCTTCAGGTGTGGCTGTGGGCTGGGCTCCCTTTTCTTGTGCAGGTTGACGTCCGACTTTGCACCAGGTCAGAGCAGGTGTTAATTTCCTACTGGTAACACACTGTATTGCCTGTTTTGTGTTCCTATCGCCGATGTGGCTGGTCGTTGAGAATGTTGCGTTGTGGTGTTGTCGCGGCTTTTTGCCCAGGAACGCCTACTCTGCATCTCATTAGCGTTAGTTGCCGGGGTCATCTGTGGCGATGTTTTTTATGACTGCTTTCGCAGGAAAACTGGTGTTATGGGTCTGTTAGCACCAGCTTGTGAATGGGGCGATACATTTAGCGCGACTTTGGATGCGTTAAAGTGCCGATAACTCAGCGATAGCTCCTTGAGAATATGCCCCTCAGTGTACTACTGATGCTTTTAGTCCTTGTGCATTGCCATTTCTTTTTTCGTACATCAACTATCATACGCATGTGCAGAACCGCTGATAATGATACTGAGCGTCACCCTCTTCACAATGCTGTTTGAGAATATGTGGTACCAGCACATGCACAGTATAGGTACATCCACAGCCAACACCATCTGTTACGTATGCTCCCTCATGCCCCATGCCTCTGTAGTAGACAAATTACCCTAAAGAGGTATCTCCAAACATTACACACTGTCTCTTATACCTCTTTTTATGTAGAATATAGCACAGCTGCAACCAACACAAGTTAGTCCCATTACTGCGCGAGTGAACACAACTAGATTTGATACCACCCCTGAAGTACTATAGATCCTGACAGATAGACAAGAGATAAGAGATCAGATATCAAGAATGAAGAAAGCAGGTCATAAGAGAGATTGTCCAAAGTGGAAAAAATGTATATTAGACCAGGGCATCTTAGGGATTACTTACCCACCGTCCAAACATAGTAACTACAAGGCTAAGTCCCTACCCTCTGATTGCGCAGGCAGACCAGGTCTCAGCATTACAGGACAGTATTTGTGCATGACAAGTGACACCCTGGGTCCAAGTTCACATGTAGAGCAATATCATTATGGAATGGTACAGAGTCAGACAGTCCTTTAAGATTTGATAAGATAATAGGACAATGTTAACAAATATGAGAGGTGACCATACAGAGATATACATGGACAGGCACTACCACAGACCCTAGAATAGCAATGAAATTAACACAATTTTCTCTTTGTTTCAGAGGAAATGGGACAGTAAAGGTCGGCAGTATTCTCAAGTGCAACACCACCATATACAATGATGATATTCAGGTGAGCACCTTCAGCCTGATTGACCACTATTGGCAGTGTGGGGTCAAACTCCACATGCAACTACCCCCAAACTGGAATGACCTCTGCTCACTCATGATTCTACACACCCCCTCTCTGGTAATACCAGGATTGGACATTGCACCGCCAAATGACCATCCCATGAGCTGTCCAACAACCTTGTTCCAACACAACTGGAAGAAAAGAGTTGCAGAATACTGTGGCACTGCAGTTTGGGAAAATGTTCCACAAGAGCACAGACTGTTTAATGATGCCCAGCTGTTCTTTGGAAGTATCCTACTGTTCGTGCAGGCAAAAGCAACTGCCCGGTGGTTACAAATATCTAGGTGGGAATTGATGAAGACGATAAAAGTAACAGAAGATGGATTTAATGCTTTTAAAGAAGAACTGCGAGCCATCAGATTGATGGTAATGAAGCACAGATATGTGTTGGACTTAGTGACGGACATGGAGAGGGGGGTGTGCAAGAAGACTGGATCCACCTGCTGCACATATGTGCCAGCCAACAAAGCGGACATTTGGACATTGATTGAGGCCATTCAGACACTGCATGACCTTCAAAAGAAAATGCTCAGCGAGGGGGGTGCCCCTGACAAGTGGTTGATGGGTTAGTTTGAGTTGATGCCGTCCTAGATGTCGGGATTATTTAAGGCCTTGTTGCCTCTGATGGTATTGTTGCTTTTGATGTGTCTTATTTTTCAGATAGTAATAGCGTGCTGCAAGAGGATGGCAGCTAAAGTGGGAGGAGCATTTATGGATAGAAAGTGCACTGAGGCAGTGAAGAAACACGGTAGTGAGTATGAGGTAATCCCCCCAGGAGATGGGAGGTCAGGAGAGGTAGTTGAGAATTGACTAGAGGGGGGAATGATAAAGGGAAGAATGGGATACATCACATAGAGACCCACACAGATCTAAGACCCCAGACCCCATACGGACCTGTCAGGTTAGAGATAGTTTTAAACCTATGTAATCAGCGACAGGCCCGTACATGGAAACAAATTCATGGTGAAAAGCAGTGGGTTCAGCAGAAATAAACAGGTCACATTTCTCTTCAATTTCAGGAAACTTGACAGAACATTTGATGGTTGGTGCAGGTGAGCCATTGTAACAAATAGATCACAAAATAGGTCATCACAGTCTCCATCTGCTAGAGAGATGAGCATAAATACACCAATCACGTAAGAGATTGCTTCCTCCCTAAGTGCTGCAGTTCATCACACCCCTGCCTGAGAACACATACAAAGGATGATACACCAGATGTTTCATCCTGCCTTAGAACATTCTGAGGATCAATTGAATTAATTTACACCAACCTACCAGGAAACTCCGCTCCGAATCCCTCTCCATCGCAGCAACCCAATACACCCACCAGACGAACAGTGGAGGACGCTCCTTCTCCCACCTGGAGGCCAAGGCTTCGAACAACCTCCTCCAGCACCTCAGAGTCTCACCTTTGGTCCAGCTGTTCAGGAAGGACCTCAAGACCTGGGTGTTCAACCAATAGGACTACTGGCAGCATGAACATGGTCATCCAGCACCTCAAGACCCTCACGGGTGATGCAGCTGCGCTGTACAGATCCTGATTGATTGATTGATGGATACTGATGCACATGTGCATGCTTCAGTAGACACCACAAGTCCACACCTAAAGGTCAGATAGCTTGGCAAAAGAAACCACATGGAAAGGTCAGATAGCTTGTCCCAAATAATATTTTAGCAAGATATGACCATGCATTGTGAGGTTACATAAACATGAGCTTTTGTATGCAAAAATTCCAAGAACCCACACCCACATGGTGGGTTTCTGTTAATCATCACAGAAATCACCAAAGGTCCTTATGTCATGTGACGTTGTACTTGCTTTGTGGTATATATTACTTCTGCCTATATATTTTGCTGCCTGTGCGCATTACTGCGGACATCAGGTTCCAGCCTCCACGGAGGCGACTGATCTCCCCAGCTGATTTTGATTAAACCTAATTTACTTTTCCAATTGTGTCAGTGTTTTTGTGTAGGTGAATTCCCTCCAACACATATCAAGCCAAATGTTATGGAATAAAGTGCCTGAAACAGCATGATTTACCAGGAAAAGCCAGCTCAACATTCACACCAATACATGTAAGCATTTTGTTTTATATATTATTTACCTAACTCAGATTTAAATTCTTAACTGCAGTATATTAGCCCTCCAATCTTGCCACCCTGATAAACCTCTGATAAGGAATTGATACTGGGGTTCAAAAAAAATGCTGCTCACATTCGTGCCCACGTTTTTAGGTCGAGCCTGAGCCAGCGCGCAAGCGCTGCTCTAGGGATGATTTGTTGTAGTTCAGTACGGGAGAGAAGAACCGCCCACTCCCCCGCCCATATTTTTCATTGGCTTGTGTCTTTGTCCTTCGTAAATGCTGTCTTCTGATTCCTAAATAGGCTTGTTAGTCCCTCCTTAGTACGGCCATGTTGTCATTTGTCACCTCCCATGGCTACTGGCCCCTTTACTTGGTTGTTACACGGTACATGTACTATTTTATTTATTGAGTTTCTCCTACTTTAACCCCTTCCATGCTTCGGACGGCCCCACCATCCGACGTCACGGTGGGCGTGTGCTGCGGACGGCCAGGGGCCGTCCGATTTTCGCACGCGTTGAATTCTCCCGCACAGCAGGAGAATTCGTGCAGCACAGAAAGGGTTAAGGCATGACATGCTTTGTTTACATTCAGCGTGCCGTGCGTGCTTTCACTTTTAAAGCAGCAGGGACAATGCAGCCGTTTGTTTGCAATGCCATAGGTCTCCCATTTAAATGCAAGACTTATAGCATTGCAAATATTTTTCTACGAGTGATGGCTTTCCCCTCCCCTTTCCAGTGTCCATCCCTGTCCCCCTTGCCTAGCTCCTCTGCCCACCGCTTGATTCACCCTTTCTTCCCAGCCACAAAGCGCATTCGTTCTTCGCCTCCTATCAGCACCACATGAGCAGCGGCTGAGGTGGAGCCTCGCACACTCCGAAGAGGATCCAGAGGCTCAGCAGCTGCCAGGGGTGTGTCCCTCAAGATCCCTTTGTCCTCTTAGAGGCTTTCAGGCACCTTTGGGTGCGCCAGCGGCACTGGGTGGCAGCGCTGAACTAGCGGCCATCCGGCCGCGTGGGTGCACGCGTAATGCGGCCGTTTGTTTGCAATGCCATAGGTTTTGCATTTAAATGTGAGATGTTAGACCTGGCAGGGTTTATCCCTAGACTTTTTGCTTTTTGATCTCCTGTTTCTGACCTATTTTTGTTGGTTTTATGACTCTGGGCACTTTACCACTGCTGATCAGTGCTAAAGTGCATATGTTCTCCCAGTAAATTGTATGTATGGATTGGTGTTTCCATAATTGCCTGATTTGGTTTACTAGTCAGTCCCTAGCACAGTGCACTGTGTGTGCCAAGGGCCTGTAAATCAAATTCTGCTAGTGGGCCTGCAGCACTGATTGTGCCACCCACATAAGCAGCCTGTAAATGTAACTCAGGCCTGCCATTGCAGAGCCTGTGTGCAGTCTGGTACTGCCATGTCGACTTGGCAAGTGCACACACTTGCCAGCTCCTAACCTTCCCTTTTCTTACATGTTAGTCACCCCTAAGGTAGGCCCAAGGTACCACTGTGGGCAGGGAACATTGTATGTGAAAGGTAGGAAATGCCCTGATGTGTGTGGCATGTCCTGATAGTGAAATACTGCCAATTTAGTTTTTCACTATTGCAAGGTGACCTGCTCCCATAGGATAGAATGAGTTTGTTTATAACATCTTATACACATAACTGGCCCAGGGAACAAGGTAGGAAAATAAAGTTTGATATGCCTGAACTCAGAATGTTAAAATGCATCTTTTAGTGAGGGTGATTTTTACATTCTGTGTTTGAAAATACCACTTTTATAAAGTTGGTATTTTCTTGCCTAGCCATCCAGTGTGCCTCTGCTAGGTTTGTGTATTGCATGTCTGGCTTTGGATGACAGGGGCTGTAGCCTGATGAGTCAGGGCTGGGCTGAATAGACCTGGGCTGCATTTAGAGTAGGAGGAGGAGATTTCCTTTCACCTGAATGGGCCTGGTCTGCCTTCAACAATGCTGTCTTTCACCTCATGCCAGGAAGCTGCACCAGTGAGGACAGAACTGGTTTTGGCTGGGTGCAGACACTCTCTGCCTTCAGAGAACAAAGGATTTTTGTGTATAAAAAGAGGGGCCCAGACCCCAGACATTTAGATCATTTCTGGGAATCAAGAGGAACCTTTGCCAAGGAGAAGAACTGGAGAAACTGAGGAGGAATACTGCCCCTGTGCTTTTTGCTGTCTGGGGTTGGCATACAGTGGCTGTTTCTGCCAAGGAAAGGAGAAAGGACTTTGCTGTGTGCTGTGTCCCCTGCTTGAAGAAGATCTCCAAGGGCTTGAAATAGAGTTTGCCTCCTAATATGAAGTCTCAGGGACACAAAAGACTTACTGCAACTCTGCTGGTGCTGCTGGACTCTGCCATCTGTGAGTGCTACCCTTGCCTGAGATGCCTCCTGCAGTCAAAAGGCCTCAGAAGTGGGTTTTGCAGCTGCTCTCTGCAAGAACCGGTGCGAAGCATTGCAAAACCGTGCAAAGCCTCTCGGAACCGACGCCGGGCAACGCAAAGCTGCTCTGAGTCCCGCCGGGGGCCTCAAAGCCTCGCCGCGTAGCCCCCAGCACCAACGCCGGATGACGCAAAGCCTTGCAAAGCAACGCCTCACCTCCGGTGCACAACACAGCGCACTGGGGTGCCAAGTCTACAAGAACACCGGGGCTGCAGTAAGAAACCGATGCATCACCTCCCAGCACAGTAAGAAACCGACGCATCACCTCCCCTTCAGTAAGGAACCGACGCATCACCTCCCCTGCATGGCAGTAAGGAACCGACGCATCACCTCCCCTGAAGTAAGGAACCGACGCATCACCTTGCCTGGGCGTAAGGAACCGATGCATCACCTTCCCTGTGGCTGTTTTTGTTTGTGACTGTGACGCATCCAAGGTACTTTGTGTTGAAAGTGTTGCATCCACAGTTTGCTATGGACAGAACTGTTTCTACCTTTTAAAAGTCATATTTTGATTACTCTATTGTGGATTTTTGTTGTTTTGGTCTTGTTTGGTTTAGATAAAGATTTCTTATTTTTCTAAAACTGGTGTGGTGTCCATTTGTAGTGTTTTCACTGTATTGTTCACAAATGCTTTACACACTGCCTCTGAGATACGCCTGTATGCTCGTGCCAAGCTACCAAGGGGGTAAGCAGGGGTTATTTTAGAAGTGTATCCCCCTTACCCTGACTAGAAGCAAGGGTCCCTATTTGGACAAAGGTACGTACCTCTGCCAGCTAGATTCCCCCATTTCTAACACGAGACCTATAGCATTGCAAATATTTTTTTATTTTATTGTCGGCGTAGTCTTGTGACGTTATGTATTTAACCCCGCCACATGCACATACATTCTCCCTTATATGGCTGTTGTCATTTCACTCTTCTTCACGTCACTACTTTTTATGACCTGTGGACAGAAATGGTATCTCAATGTGCTGCTTAAACACCACCAGAAGTAGCGTGGAGCAGATTATTCAGAGTAGCGGAGGTCTGATGTGGAAATCCATACACTTCAGTTCATCCCAGAACCAACCTCAGTCGCCTTCAAGAAAATCATTTAAAGGCTGTTGGTGAAACAAATCTCGCCCTCTGGGACCCGGATTCGGACTGACTACCTCCCTTCTACACCAGATTCCAGCTGAAAGACATTCCCTTTTGTTACACTTTATCCTCGGAGTCTCCTGGGTGATAACACCTTGATGTATCTGTATTTTTGAATGGCAGTAATTCTTGGTAAAGTGTACTTTGTCATTTGCCGTCGATGTGGTTAAATAGATGGGTGGTAACATGAGAGGTGTAGGATGGGGCGATGCAGTACCAAACTAGTGTATAGAAATATTCCATGTAGCAAAATAATGTCCATTTCACTCAATTGTATCGGACTGCTTGGAATTGGAAATGTGGCGCCAGGAACCAGAAGTGAACATGGCCTGCAAAGTGGCTTTGGGTGACGTGCGCTGTTGAAAGCTCCTGTGCAAGCAGGCGAGGAATGATGCCCAGGGACGACTCTCATTGATGGTTGTGAGGGGGCGATGTAACCCTTGGTGAGGGCACCCTGTGCCAATGTTAATATGATATATACTTATGGCCATTCTATGGAAGGCTTGGTGATGGCGTATGGCCAGTGGTCTCTGTGCATCGAGCTGTCAGTGGTTTGTGGGCCTCTAGCTGTTGTACTGATTCATCTGCCAGCTGTTACCATGGGGTTATTTATAAACCTGCCTGCCTGCCTTGTAGAATCACCCTCTTCAGACAGTGGTGAAGCTTTGCAAGCATGCACACTCTCCTTTCTTTGTAATCGTAATGTGTTGTTCCCGAGACTCATCCTGCCCACAACACATGCACAACTCTACCCCTCCAGATTCGGACAAGTTATGATGCAGGTTCCAAAATAACAGGCCGCACTCCACTCTGTAAATACACACACACAGCTCTCTGATGCTTTTGTATTTGTGAACTTCAGTCCACGTCCAGACTTC
The DNA here is from genome assembly GCA_963921515.1 of Calotriton arnoldi. NCBI lineage: Eukaryota > Metazoa > Chordata > Amphibia > Caudata > Salamandridae > Calotriton > Calotriton arnoldi. The sequence goes on along the minus strand of CAWUFW010007397.1, from coordinate 717,259 downwards.
CACACAGCTCTCCCCATTCGCACTCAGACTTGTGAAACATAAATGTTGTTAAAATTCACGCACCACCCCAGCCACTCGCGCCTCCCTCACACTCAGTTTTGACGTGCTGTAGTAGTGCCCTCTAACTCCAGCCCTATCCGCATGCATCTATATGTCTCTCTTCCTGCACACTCAGCTGCGTGATGCTGCAGTGTTCTTAAACTCAAGCCCCAAGCACACTGCCCTCTCCCTGCACACTCAGCTGTAGTGTTCTTGAGGTCCAGTCCCATGCACAGGCATCCATACATCTCTCTGACTGCACACTCAGCTGTGTGATGCTGTAGTGTTCTTGAGGTCCAGTCCCATGTGCAGGCATCTACATGGCTCTCTCCCTACACACTCCCTTGTGTGATGTTGCATTGTTTTTGAACTCTAGCCCCATTCTCACGGCTCTCTCCCTGCACACTTGGCTGTTTGATGCTGTAGTGTTCTTGAGGTCCAGTCCCATGTGCAGGCATCCACATGGCTCGCTCCTTGCTTTATCGACTGTGTGATGCTGTAGTGTTCTTGAACTCTAGTCACAACCACACTGCTCTCCCTGCACACTCAACTGTGTGATGCTGTAGTGTTCTTGAACTCTAGCCCCATCCACAAGGCTCTCTCCCTCACACTCGGCTGTGTGATGCTGTAGTTTTCTTGAACTCTTGCCCCATCCACAGGGCTCTCTCCCTGCACACTCGCCTGTGTAATGCTGTAGTGTTCTTTAACTGTAGCCCCATCCACACGGCTTTCTCCCTGCAGACTCGACTATATGATGCTGTAGTGTTCTTAAAATCTAGCCCCATCCATACAGCTCTCTCCCTGCACACTTGGCTGTGTGATGCTGCAGTGTTCTTGAGGTGCAGTCTCATCCACAGGCATCCATACATCTTATTTGCGGCCCTGCTGGCATGCCCCCTAGTCTTATTTGCAGCCCTGCTGGCATGCCCTCTAGTCTTATTTGCAGCCCTGCTCGCATGCCCCCTAGTCTTATTTGCAGCCCTGCTGGTATGCCCTCTAGTCTTATTTTCAGCCCTGCTGGCATGCCCCCTAGTCTTATTTGCAGCCCTGATGGCATGCCCCCTAGTCTTATTTGCAGCTCTGCTGGCATGCCTCCTTGTCTTATTTGCAGCCCTGCCAGCTCAGTCTGACTTCAGAATCTGGCATCTGTTGATTCTCCCCTAGTCTCTCTCCGTCTACTGCTAGTGTTGTAATTCAGGTACTATTTCACAACTTTCACCCTCCCGTTGGTTGAGTCTCCCCCATAAAAAAACTATTACAAACCAGCATTAGAACAGGCAGGAAGAAGTTGCCAGCATTGCAGGGACAAGAAAACTGGAAGATATTTTTTTATGTTAATTATTTTTTTAATTGAGTCATTCAGTTGTACATAATGTCTTCTTGGTTATATATAAGGTAACAAAAATGCTTGTAACACTTTTTTATTATAACCTTTCAACATGCTGCACAGCAGCTACACTGCTCTACAACATAGCTTAAAGACATTGGCAAAGCCAAATAGCTCTGGATAAACACTTGTAAAATCCCAAAGGCGAGACCTATTGGCTATGCCAATGCTTGTTTTCCATGCGTCTCATATTAGAATTTTCCCAGCAACAGAATACTTGTTATGTGACGTAGCGTATTAGCATATTTTTGGGCATTAAGCATACATTTGGTTATGCGAAATTCTCAGATTTTCTCACATTTATCCAAGCAATTTAATGTCATTATGAAAAGTAAGTTTTGTGGTGCTTGTGTCATCTGAGACGATTCCTTAAATAATCATTTCAAACCTAATCTCCCTTGGTAGGTCACCATTTTGACCCCTCTTTTTAATTTAATTATTTTATGACAGCCTGCCGAGAATCAGAACGGATATATTTTGCACCAGCCTTTAAAAAGAGAAAAATTCTGACATCATCAGAGATATGGCTCAGAGAGAAGTTGCATAGTTAAGGCAGTGCGCGGTATAACTGCTGGAGGACGGAAGCAGGAAGATGCCACGGTGAGGTAAGCAGGGATGGGCTTTTTTTTAGGGCTGGGAGGGGTTCGGTGTACGTTTTAGGGCAGTGGAAGGGGTTGGGGCAGTTTAAGGGACAGCGCAGGGTGGTGTGGAGGGCAGGGTAGTGTAAGTTAGGGTGCTGGGTTTTAGGCCTTAGGTCAAAAGGAGGGGAATGGGTAGTTGGGTTAGTTTTTAGAGCAAGGGGTAGGTTTTCGGGCGGCGGAAGGGGTTGGGGTAGTTTAAGGGACAGCTTCTGGGCGGGTGGGGTAGTGTAGGGTTTTAGGCGAAATTCTCAGATTTTCTCACATTTATCCAAGCAATTTAATGTCATTATGAAAAGTAAGTTTTGTGGTGCTTGTGTCATCTGAGACGATTCCTTAAATAATCATTTCAAACCTAATCTCCCTTGGTAGGTCACCATTTTGACCCCTCTTTTTAATTTAATTATTTTATGACAGCCTGCCGAGAATCAGAACGGATATATTTTGCACCAGCCTTTAAAAAGAGAAAATTCTGACATCATCAGAGATATGGCTCAGAGAGAAGTTGCATAGTTAAGGCAGTGCGCGGTATAACTGCTGGAGGACGGAAGCAGGAAGATGCCACGGTGAGGTAAGCAGGGATGGGCTTTTTTAGGGCTGGGAGGGGTTCGGTGTACGTTTTAGGGCAGTGGAAGGGGTTGGGGCAGTTTAAGGGACAGCGCAGGGTGGTGTGGAGGGCAGGGTAGTGTAAGTTAGGGTGCTGGGTTTTAGGCCTTAGGTCAAAAGGAGGGGAATGGGTAGTTGGGTTAGTTTTTAGAGCAAGGGGGGTAGGGGTAGGTTTTCGGGCGGCGGAAGGGGTTGGGATAGTTTAAGGGACAGCTTCTGGGCGGGTGGGGTAGTGTAGGGTTTTAGGCCTTAGGGCAGTGGGATGGGAATGGGTAGTTGGGGTAGTTTGTAGGGATGGGAGGGGGTCTGGGTAGGTTTTAGGGTAGTGAAAGCGGTTGGGGTAGTTTAAGGGACAGTGCAGGGGGGCAGGGGATAGGGGTAGTGAACGTTAGGGTGCAGGGTTTTAGGCCTTAGGGCAGTAGGAGGGGAATGGGTTAGTTTTTAGGGCTGGGGGTCGGGGTAGGTTTTAGGGCTGTGGAAGGGGTTGGGGTAGTTTAAGGAACGGCAGGGGAGTAGGGGGGTCGGGTAGTGTAGGGTTTTTGGCCTGAGGGCAGTGGGAGGGGAATGGGTAGTTGGGGTAGTTTTTAGTGTTGGCGGTCGGGGTAGGTCTTTGGGCAGTGGAAGGGATTGGGGTAGTTTAAGGGACAGCGCGGGGGCAGGGGTGGGGGATTGGTCAGGGGAGAGGCGGGGTAGTGACAACCTTGGCCACATATACCCCTTTATCATTCATGCCTCTACCACGAAATTTCGCTGTAAAGGCACGCATGGTAAAGGAATGCGTGGTTAAGAGACGCATTGGTGGTTGGGCTGCGTGGTAGAGGCACGCATGGTAAAACCATTCGTGCTTCTATCATACAACCTTTGACAGGTTATGAAAGATGCCTCTAAGAACATAAATTCTGAACATGTTTCTTCTGAAAGTCACAATATTTATGAAGGCTACAATATGCACCATTATCATAATCTAAATATGAGGAAATCACTGGTGATATTCCCAGTAAGATGTAGGGGTTGAGATTGGACAGTATTGTTCTGATGACTTTGGCATAGATTTACAAAGAGTAACACAGGCTGTCCCGCAGAGCTGCACAAATATGTGCTTCATTCACAGTCTCTTATAATCCTAAGAAAATTGACTCAATGATTTGCATCAATTTGTGCCATGTGAGTGTTCAAGCAAAGACAAAGTAATTAAACCCAATAGAGTTAATAAACCAAGATTTGGATGCTGCCTCTGTCTGTGGGATTTGTACGAGGCCTCCAAGTACCTTAAAGGGAACTGGGTAAGCACCCGGGACTTGTAGTCAGAGAGCTGCTCCCTTCGGGGAGAGTCAGCCAACTCCTCTCCACAACTAATTTGATTTTTTTCGATTTAATTTTAAGCAAATTTCATGTAATTCTTGAATCAATGGCTACAGAACAAACTTTTCTTTTGATATGCAGCCTGTCCTTTCTAAGGAGTTATGAAATGTCACCCTATAACTGGAAAATGTTAGGCTGAACTATACAAGGAAGAAGGCACATTAAACGGATTGCGCTCAATGTGAATCACCCTGGGTTTAGCAGATGAGACGAGAGATGATTTTGCTACCAACAGTCAGAGAAATAATTTGGCATTGATCCTTGAGCTATTCTTGGTTGAATTTGTAAAATAGTTTTTTTTACAGACAGCGGCCGAAAATGTGATGACTGATGGTGTTCAATGTTACAGACAGGTCCAGTGAATTCATTGCATTGATAAAGTTAAAGTTAGCCACCCTGTGTATGATATCAAGTGAGGTACCAACCACTGTCTTGGTGTTGCTTGTAAATTCATATTTTATCACTGTGTGAGAAAACAAACTGGTAATAAATAGTGTGCAAATAACATTGCCCTAAATCGTTTTGTGGCTCAATGCTTTACCTTTAAAAGTACTCAACTGTGTTGAATAAAAAAAAAGTCTGAGCTCATTCTGTTTTTAGATGGGTCCTCTATTACAGGTAGTAGATTGTTCTTTGCTTGCGATCTGTTTGATTTCCTAGTTGGTGTCTTACTACATTTTGATGCTGAGTGCTGACATGCTATGCTATTTGAGTGGAAGAATCATCACCAACCACCTAAATTCTAATGCTTCTGTGCAAATGAAAAGGCAATAACAAATCTCCCCCTGCAAAACCCACTTAGAAATCTTAATGAAATGGGAATATTCACGGTAATAACGCTTTCACCCACATGCATGTAATGGCTTCGAGTTCTTTCAAAAGTCCAGTATATTTGAAAACAACTGGAGGAGTCGCCACAGGCGCAGGAGCTGCAGCCATTAATGAATAACATTAAACATATGGTGGGTAAAAGTTTCAAAAACATGAACTTGTCACTGAGCGACTATAACTCTAGTCCTAAGAATGTATAATTTTATGAGAATAACACACCACCCTACTTAAGTGGTAAGCATTTACCCGACTACCTAATTTCTCTGGTCCACTCTTGCTCAGTAGGAAGGTACAAGATTACATTAAACCCTGACGGAGACTGTCTAAGGATGAAACGCATTGGCTGGGCTGTACGTTGATGTGTGTAGAACAAAATCTATATTGGATACCATAGTATGGTTCCGGTGTCATAATGGATTTAAAGAAGAATCGCTTGTTTGATGGACAATGCTGAATATTGGATAAAATAAACTTTTAATTACTCTTTTTAGGTCGAGCCAAGGCAGCGTGCATGCGCTGTCTTGAAGACCTGGTGTAATCCCTATATGGAGTGAAATCCTGCCTGCTGCTTGCCATTGGGTCTCTCCAGCGTTGCTCTGCTTTCCAGGTTCCTTATTGGCTGCTGCTTCCCAGACATCACTTCTGTTTCATGGCAGGCAGCACTGACTAACTACAGTTTAGTTACGCTGCAGGGCTGTATCTTTTCATTTAGGGACTACTTCGTTGTTTGTTTTTTAATCGCCATGGTGCCTGGTTCACGAGACGCCATGAGCATATGTTTATTTTTTTTGCTGGCTTTGTGCATGCATTTTTTAACATTTTGTAACAGTGTTTATTGTACATGTGTATCCACGTTAAAATGCTGTTGTGTACGCCAAAATAATGTGGGAGATCCAATTGTGACTCATCGCGAAACACTCCAAAATAAACCTGCACCGAACAAGTAATTGACCGGGCTTCATCTTTTAACATTGCAGCCGCTCCTCCCGCTCTTGTTTAACCCTCTAGCATTGTACTCTGTGACTTTGTTCTGTCTTAAGTAACACCATATTTGGATGATATGTGCATCTGTGAGTGGCAGGTGACCAATGCCTGAAGAGCATTCATGTTAGTTAAAGGGAGGAGTAATTAAAATCCATTGGTAGTCAGGGCAACGGTTCCTACCTACGCTCACCCCTCCGTTCACTGGCGCCTTTTGTTCGGCCTTTAAAAGGCAAGGATATCAGGCCTGGGCGGTAAATTCCGCTCCGCTCGCGGAATTTGCAGAATTTTGGCAATTCCGCGTTCCGCAGAGAAAGCGGAAATGACAAAAATTCCGCGATCCGCGGCGTAGGAGAATTTTTTCCTTGTTCGCGCTTTCAAAATGCGTGTTCACGTGCGCGGGGGCGACTTACCGGGATCCCTGCGTTCGCCAACGAGTTTTCCTATCCGTTCGCGTGAGCCATGAGACTTTGGTAGCCGGCCGCGCAATCCCGCGAGAGTGTGCGATCGCAAACACGTCATTCGGACGCGCCATCGGACATCCGCGTTCGCGAACAGGAAGCACTCATCGCGAGCGGGCGGGACAAGTGAAACAAGATGGCCGCACCAATTGGCGACCGCATGGGCAAGTTCGCAAGATATTTCCACCGAGCACGCAAACAGCGTCCCCGAACAGGAAAAACGCATCGCAAATGGGCGGAACAAGCAATTCCGCGTGCTTGTGGAATTCTGCGTATCTCGCGGAGATTTTTTACCGTTTCGCGGAACTTTGCGTAACGCGACTACGCAAATTCCACCCACCCCTAAAGGATATCAGGTTTCCGCCGCACAGCTCTATCTGCCCTGGCTGCTTTGGAGGTGGAATGGTGTCGCCCGGCCAATAGAAATGCGCTGTTTACAGGAATCGGGTCTGTGCTGTGATTTCCAGCCGTTTGTTTTCTTTTCTCATACGGAGGTGCTCAAAACAAAATTCAGCCACTCAGCTTCATCAAAAGAAAATTTGATTGTGCAGGTCTTACTTTCACCAACCATACATTTTATCGTATTTACATTTCATAAAATTTGTTTTTTGCTAGCTATAAAGGGATACTTGTAAGCTCGATGAGAGAGAGAGGTTGAGACCGTATGGCCAGAGCTGCTGACTTTGGAGCTGTGGAACCAGGTTCGATCCTCGGCGTCGGCTCAGCTGCCTGTGATTCTGAACAAATCACTTGATCTCCCCCCGTGCCTACCAAAAAATGAATGTGTCCTTGAGTAACGTAACTGGTGCTCATATAAGCGGTCCAATAGCTTCGGGTCGAGTGCGTGCTATATAAATCTTACAAAAAAAAACACCTTGCTATAACAACCCCATTAGTGCACAATTACTTAGGGGCATATTAACAAGGCGGCGTTAATGAATTATCGCCGCTTTAGCGTCCGTTTTCGGACTGAAAAGCGGCGATAATTTTATCGCCGAATTGATCAAGGACACGCTAGCGCGTGATTCCTGACTTAGCGTCCGTTTTCTGCACGCCTCCCATCGCATCGCTAATGATATGCAAAGGGGGCGTGCCTGTGTAAACAACAGGGGAAATATCGCTAACCCAGGTATCGCCATATTAGCAACGTGGGTTAGCGATATTTTAAATTGCGTTAAGTATGCTTTAACGCAGGAATTTAACGTCTGCTAAATTCCTGACTAAGGCATACCTAACATGGGGGTGGATTGTGTGGCTAAGACCACAGGCCCTATCGCCAAGTATATCGCCGTTTTCCATGGGACATCGCTGGAAAACCAGCGATGTTCCATGGAAAACATCGCTATCACTGGAAAATTATCGCCTTTGCGCTAAGCGTTGTTAATACAGCGCTAGCATGGCGATAATTTCCAGCGATAGCCGGCGATAGGATTCCTCACGCTAAGCACGGCCAGCGATAATTATCGCTGGCCGTTGTTAATATGCCCCTTAGTTCCTCTTGCGATGCTACCGCTCTTCTTCTGCTCGGCTCCCTCCAGTCAGAGAGCCACCAGGGGGAAGCCATGGTAGACCTCAGTAAGGTGTGATCCTCATTTTATTAATAAGCATTAGCTCGGGAGCATGCCTGCAGCATATATGGCAACATGTTCAAGCTGCAAAGAGGGAGATTTTGAAAACAAATCGGGGTAATGTATTTTCTTGATTGATTTACATGTAAGCAGAGGCAATTTTAGGCATAAGCTTTTACCTTCCACAGCCATATTTTCTACTCCCTTCGGCAAGACTTCTCTAGTTCTCGGGCCGCAGTCAAAAGGTCACTTCTGAACTTTGTTAACATTGTTTTATTTCAAGCCATAAGTATTATGCTCACCTGTTGTAATCTGAAGTGTGTGGCTTGCAGGGGGCACAGGTAGATTAGCTGGGACTGCAGCCCTTTATGCAGTGCTTTATATAGAAATATAGAAGTGCCGGTACTCACTATTTCGATTACCTGTTTGCTCATTAGAAGTGCCATACGCTTCCATCAAATTTATTGTAGCAGTGCTGAAAAGGGCAGGTACTCTAATTTTCAAACTGGACAGTACCTGACAATTTAAAGCACTACCTTTATGAAGTCTTCCAAAGAAAACAGGTACATGCCGGCCACACACAGGGGATTTTGTTGGGGCACCAGATTTGAAGACAAACATTTTCTTTCTCACACAACATAAAGACCTCCTTTTGTTTCCATTTCCCCTCCTTCTGCATAGTGGTGACCGATCATCACTCTGCAAATGTTTTATCAGCCCACATTGTGATCTATTTGTTAATGTCTGGTAGGCTGGATATTAAGGTCGGGGCAGGTGGAACATTCTGTTCAGCCTTCTAATTTTTAGATGTCGCCTAAAGACACCTTTTATCTGTATGTTGTCGTAGACATATTGTTTACAATACCAATGGCCTATGGTCAACCCCTTGCTTAACATTTGTGAGGTCGAGCCTGGGCAGCGCATGCGCTGCGAGCCATGCTGTATTGAAGAATGGCATAGAAGCCCCTCCCACTCTCTGCCCATATTTGTCATTGGCTTGTGTCATTGTTCTTTGTCAATGCTGGCTTCTGATTCTTTAATAGGCTTGTTAGTCCCGCCTTAGTACTGCCTTGTCTTCATTCGGAACCTCCCATGAGGACTGGCCCTTTTACTTCGGTTGTTACACAGTGAGTCTTGTTTAGTCTGTAAGCACTATTTTCTTTAAATAGTTTCTCCTACTGCAGGTACGACATGCTTTCCTGCAACATTTAGCGCACCATGCACGCTTTCACTTTCTAAGCAGCCTGGGACAATGGCGGCCGCTTCTTTGAATAGGTCACGCATTTACAAGAGTTTGAGTTATTGGCATTGTACATGACAATGCCTTTTATTTATGTGTTAATTATCAAAGCATATAAATAAAGGCATTGTCATTTACAATGCCAATAGCTTAAACTCTCGCAAATGCAAGACCTATTGCATTCCAAATGCTTGTTCTATTTGTTCTCTTGTCCGCTCCCTTATGTGTTTTTTTCAGTTTTACTTATATGGGGCTCCCGAGCAGTAGAACCCTGAGAGGTGGAGTGATATTGTTCTCGACATATTGAATAATTATCACTTGTTTGGTCGTGTAGGGCCAATACTGCTCTTTTTGGAAGTGTACAAGTGTATCACCTGCTAAGATACCCCCAGAAATATGTAAGTAAGTAATTCAGCAGGTCTAAGCTTCAAATACTAGTAAAATAGCTGTGGTGGTGGATGTATCTGGTGCAGTGCAGTGTGTACAATCTTTGGGTTATGGGTTTGAATCACAAAAAAACACTCAGGAGTTTCGGGTTTCTTGCAAAGATTCAAGTGTAATCTGGAAATCACATTTTATTTCTTGGTAGGATAGCTCAGTAGGCAAAGCTTAAGCTGCAAAGACCTCCACATGATTTGAATGGTATGTGTAAACCCCTCCGAGGCTAGTTCAAATTGTTATTCTTCTTAGACGAAGAAGTGAGTATCGTTGAATGGGGCAGTAATTAACATCTATTTTAAGCGTCAATAAACAATTATTTTCCTCTTTTGTGGTATATATCAATCAATCAATCAATCACAGAATTTGTAAAGCGCACTACTTACCCGCGAGGGTCTCAAGGCGCTGGGGAGAAAAAAAGGGAGGGGGTGCTGCTACTGGTCGAACAACCAGGTCTTGAGTAGCCTCCTGAAGGTCAGCAGGTCTTGGGTCTGTCGTAGGCTTAGTGGAAGGGTGTTCCAGGTCTTGGCGGCGAGGTGGGAGAAGGATCTGCTGCCGGTGGTAGTTCTTCGAATGCGAGGGACGGTGGCGAGGGAGAGGTCGGCGGAGCGGAGTTGGCCGTTGGGGACGTAGAAGAGGAGTCGTCTGTTGAGGTAGGCTGGGCCAGTCTTGTGGAGTGCCTTGTGTGCGTGGATGAGGAGTTTGAAGGAGATTCTCCTTTCGACGGGGAGCCAGTGCAGGTTCCTCAGGTGGGGGTGATGTGGCTGTGGCGTGGTACATCGAGGATCAGGCGTGCGGAGGCGTTTTGTATGCGTTGCAGTCGCTTGATGAGCTTGGCCGGGGCTCCCGCGTAGAGGGCGTTCCCATAGTCAAGTCTGCTACTCACGAGGGCCTGGGTGACTGTTCTTCTTGTGTCTGTCGGGATCCACCTGTAGATCTTGCGAAGCATGCGGAGGGTGTTGAAGCAGGAGGATGAGACTGCGTTGACTTGCTTGGCCATGGAGAGCGTTGAGTCGAGGATGACTCCCAGGTTGCGTGCGTGGTCGGTGGGTGTCGGGGCTGCTCCCAGCGTCGTTGGCCACCAGGAGTCGTCCCAGGCTGAGGGGTTGGAGCCGAGGATGAGGACCTCTGTCTTCTCCGTGTTCAGTTTTAGTCGGCTGATCTTCATCCAATCGGCGACGGCCTTCATTCCTTCATGGAGGTTGGATTTGGCGGCGAGGGGTCCTTGGTGAGGGAGAGGATCAGTTGAGTGTCGTCGGCGTAGGAGATTATGTTGAGGTCATGCTGTCTGGCGATGCGTGCGAGCGGGCCATGTAGATGTTGAACAGTGTTGGGCTGAGGGACGATCCCTGGGGTACGCCGCAGATGATCTCGGAGGCTTCGGATCGGAATGGTGGGAGGCGGACTCTCTGGGTCTCAGTGCTGTGGTTGCTGCGGAACCCCGATTGGGATGGGTCCAGGATGCTGTTTTCTTCGAGGTATCGGGTTAGCTGTTTGTTGACGATCTTCTCGATGACCTTGGCTGGGAACGAAAGCAGGGAGATGGGCCGGAAGTTCTTGAGGTCTCTCGGGTCCGCCTTGGGTTTTTTGATATACTGATATACTGTCTTTTTGTCTAAATTTTCACATAGATATAAACCACTTTAAGTATATTGTACATTTAGGAGACATGTTGTTTTAATTTCATACCCTAAAGCCATGATGCAGTCCGTTTTAAACAATTTCGTGAGTTTCTCCTTGACTTTACACATTTTGTTCATTATCAAGTGGAAAAATAGTTTGCCTTTTCAGAGAGCTGTAAAACATATACGGCTTTAGGGGTAGTGTGTCTCCGCAGCGGATGAGAGTGAATGTGGCCCTATAACTGCACCAAACTACAATCAAATTCACCCACTCTGCCTGCCACTAAAAAGAAGGAGATGTGCTTGGAAAATCTTATCTTTACTGATGCATGACAACCACAAAACTATACTAGCACAGAGTTTGAGGAATTAAATTGATCTTTTGTCAGCCTTAAGGGCCGGATCGCTTAAACTGCCCAAGATTGACTAATTTGCACCTTCAATGTAATTCAAACCATTATTACACATCACATTACTGTGCTGTTTTACATCGTGTATTTGTTGCAGCAAATATCAATGTTCGATTTTTTCACTATGAAAACAAAATGCAAACATTGATTTGCTTACAGCACTGAATGCTTTAACAAAAAAATCCAGTAAAATAGCACTCCCTTTCATTATTTAATATGGCGTTGATAGTACCACAGTGAAAATTAGTACCAGTTTATGCAATTCAGCCATGAGAAACTAAATAGAGGAATTGCATAAAGGTGCAGAACACTTCAGTAACACTCGATGCGGCAGTTTTTGCAACTGCAACCTTTGAAAATACCAATGGCCATATTTATCAATATTTCACGCAATGCAACGCAGCACAGCAAGACAACTTGCTGCACTGCACTGCTTGAAAGGGAGAGCGAAGGAATGCGCCATAATTACCAAGATATGGCACATTCCTGCTTTCTGCCTTTGCTGGTGCACAATCTGCCGCCTAGCGCGAATGCAGGCACCCTCACAATGTGCTTCAACGGTGCCTGCATTGTAGGTAGGATTATTTATGTGAAGGTAGGGTTCCCTTTGTGCACAAAGACAATCCTCAGAGGCATTTTCCTCTTTCTAAGCGTTCTGCAGAATGCAGCACACTTAGAAAGAGGAAACAACGAGGAGAAATAAAGCTATTTGTTCTTGTTGCACCTCTGGTGGGAAGGCGTACACTTCTGACGCATAATCAGGTCTACCAGTGTTGGTAAATCTGGGAATGAGTCAGAATACATGGGTGAATGCAGGGAATGACACACACTCCACCAATGTAATGGCCCCACCGTGCATTGTAATGCAAGGCAGCGACTTGCGCTGGCTTGCGTTACTCCAGATTTAAAAAGCCATGCAGAGACACGGATGGCAGGCCTTACCTGAGTTGGTAAGTCCGAATCTAGGTATTACGTCGCCCTGCATTGTCAAGCGTGGCAAAAGGGTGACACAAAATTTGACACTCGATTCAGCCCCAGGTGTCTTTCCATTGCCCAATTTATGTGACGACAATTTATTGGCAGAAGGATGAATGACTAAGTAGGCCCTATTTGGCTTCAAACTCATAACTTGCACGGCACACGTCAGAAGTCAAACATGAGCGCTAAAATCGTTGTGCCATGTTGCCAGTATACGTTGAGGGAGCAAACAAAAAGATAAGGGGCATATCAACAACGAGGCGATAGACAATTATCGCCGCTTTAGCGTCCGTTTTCGGACGGAAAGCGGCGATAATTCTATCGCCTAATCAGCAAGGTCACGCTATCGCGTGAATCCCTGCACTATCGCCCTTTCCCAACGCCATCCTTGCATCTCTAATGAGATGCAAAGTGGGCGTTACTGGGCGTACCCCAGATGGGCTACGTTGTAAATATCACCGATGTGCACATCGCAATATTTACAAGGCAGCTCACAGGATTATAGCAGACGTTAGATTTTGGCGAAAACGGCCGTTTTCGCCAAAATCTAACGTCTGCTATAATCCCGACTTACCTATGTTAGCCATAGGAGGTGGATTCTGCTGATACGACCCTGTGGGTCGTATTAGCGAAGTTATCGCCCTTTGCAGGGAACATCGCTGGAAAACCAGCGATGTTCCCTGCAAAGGGCGATAATATCGCTATCTCTGGTATTTTTATCGCCCTGGAGTAACGCGTTGTTAATAACGCGCTACCAGGGCGATAAATGCCAGAGATAGCCAGCGATAATATAATTATCGCTACGCACGGCCAGCGATAATTATCGCTGGCCGTTGTTAATATGCCCCTAAGTCCCTTTACCTACAACTTTTAACACCACTACGTTAAAGTTATCTGTATTGCATACTCGTTTGGAATCGAGTTTAAAAGCAATCTTAAATTGAATCGAGTTTAAAAGCAATCTTAAATTCAATCGAGTTTAAAAGCAATTTTAAATTGAATCCTGACCATGGCAGAAAACCATCACCAACTAATTATGTTAGTTAAATTTGATCCTGTGAAGTCACACAGTAGTGTGCCAATAAAGGATATGAGACAAGTGAGAGTGCACTTTGCTGTCCTTTGAGCCCAGGAGAGCAGAAGAACTTTATGCTACCAACAGTGCTGGAAGGAAACAGGGAGGTGGCGGATCACAATGTGTTTAAGGCACAGACTTTATTTGTTCTGGTACGTTTTGGATGTGTTGCAAATTTTCAGGAATTGAATTGTTCTGTGGTCCAGGAGAGGTCAGAGAATATAAAATTAATGCTGATGTTTGTATGGGATATACAACCGTCTCTCTTAAAGCTTGAATTTAGCTGTTTATTTACTCTGCAGTACGGTCCTTAATTTATTGGCCTCAGAATAAAGGGGCATATTAGCAAGACGCACGTTAAAATTATCGCCGTTTTAGCGGCAGGAAACTGCCGCTAAAACGGCGATAATGGGCTTGCTAATATGCGTTATAGAATTCCAATAGAAGCCCAGGTTAGATGTGCAGGACATCTAACCTGGGCTTCTATTGGAATTCCATAACGCATATTAGCAAGCCCATTATCACCGTTTTAGCGGCAGTTTCCTGCCGCTAAAACGGCGATAATTTTAACGAGGTTCTTGCTAATATGCCCCAAAGTTTTAGCGAGCTTACTCGGATCCCAACCAGTGACCACGCAGAGTACTTTTACAAATCTCTACAGCATGTGAGTCATCATTTGAGATTTCTTCAGATGGTCTGAAGCTACAACACGTAGGCCGCACCATTATACGCCAATAGGTGAATTGGCCTTGAGAGTTAGGATACTATTCCTGTCCCTGGGATTCCTAGGTGCTACACAATATTCACTAGAGAAGAGGTGTGAGTATGCATCTCAGCATCATTGACCCACTGAGCATAAATTTGAGAGCTGCAGGCACATTTACTCTACTTACTCTAGTAATTAGGGACCTGCAGGATGTGTCCCAATTTGTGTCAGGTATCCTTATCCTCTGTGGTGATCGGTTAGTATTCTTGCCTATGGTCGCTAGGTTTGTATTTAGAGTAGGCACGGGCAGAGTTTGCATAGTCGGGCTTCGCAGAACCCCACAAAGTGTCAAAAAAACTTTGCAGCACTATGTGGAGTTCCCTGAGAGGGTGGAGTTGATCGCCGCACCCATTCACGCAAAAAATGCAGTGCGAACTGCTTTCTCGCGATGGCAATAACGCGCAAGCGGCATCACGCGGTTGGCATAGGCGCGACCATTTTGTTTTTTGCTCTGTTATGGTGCTGGGGCCTGTTTTTGAATCCCTTCTTAATCTGTGTAATCCTACCCCTCTCTAGTTTGTCTACTACTAATTTATTATCTTACCATGCGTCTTTGTTTTTTGTGACTTTTAAACTTTTTTCATTTTTGCTTTACTTTCTCATTTGATATGTCTTTCCTTCCTTCCTTTTTTCCTTCTTTCTTTTCTTTCTATACTCTTTTCTTCCTCCCACCCAGTGCCATGGCAGAGCAGGCAGTGCCATGGCGGAGCGGCAGCGCCAGGCCCACCCCGAACCAGACCCACCAACCACCTACCTTGTGGTCAGCCTGGCCGTGAAGGGGTGCAGGCCACACCATCTACTTACAGGTGGCTGCACTCGTTTTTTTATGTGCAGCGCCACCTCCCCTCCACCCTGGCAGTGGCTATGGCCTCCAAGAGAGTAGGCAGCGTAGAGAAAGGGTGCGCAGGGCTCTGGGCCGCTGCTCTGGGGTCCGGCGCACCCCGCAACAGCTCATGCACCGGTGGGCCAACATCCTGGATAGGGACCAGAACCTGCTCGACCTGCTTGGTGTGCAGGTTGCCGGGCTCGGTGAGTAATAATTGTTTATTTGTTGCGTTCTATCTATGCTAATATTTTGTTTACCAAATAGCAAGCATTCTGCTCACACTCAGGTAAGTTAAGTTTATGTTACAAATATTATGTGAGCATCATCTAGAGTAGACAGGTGCTCGGCGGCGCTACCTAATCCCACTCATTGATGCTCACTTGGGCTGTTTATTTGAGAAGTCATGCAGACTCCTCTGTCCTGTCACTTAGATAGTGGTAGTTATTAGTATTAGTGAGCTAGCATGTTCTCTCAGTTCTATGTGCCTTTATTTTTTGTAACTCGTCCAGTCCCAACCTGTTAGAATAAAAATTATGTTTCCGTATTGTTGCACATAAGTTAGCATTCGCGGCACCATTTTGTGTACCGGCGCCATTTTGTATTATAATCTAAACTAATTCACTGCCATTTCTCGGAAATGTCCTTCTCTAGGTTAAGTTCCTTTGGAACTGAGTTTTTTTTACACTAATGAATGCACTGTTCTTATTAGCGCATACCTTTCCTTGACTGTGAGCCTTCTCCCACTTGTCTAGTAGCGGGCACAGGCAGAATGGCCTTGACTTATAGATAAATGTGTGCCCGGGCTCAGAACTGAAACTTACTCCTTTGTAATTTACTGTCCAGCTGCATCTCTCTGGAAAATTCCATGGTGGGCGTGTTTTCATTGATTCTGAAATGTACATAATGTATTGTTATGCTTGTTGAACTCAGACTCTCTCTGCAGCACTCTTAGCGACTGGGCAGACAGGGCTCCGCTCTGAGCGAACTTTGAATAAAGTGTTATTGATTTGTATTCTCTACTGTCTGACCGACTCTTCATTTCTCAGAAGGCAGAGAGGTGGTCGTGAGTGACCTGAATCGGGCCACTTCCTTCAGTTGGCGCCCAAACAGGGACTCCTTCGGGTGAGTGACCCATCCCCTTCCGCGGAAGGGGTGGAGGTCAAGCTATTGTCGGGTCGGACTGACGGATCAGGGATCCCTGTATGAGGAGCATTGATTGCTCGCAGCTGCCCCTTCTGTCCTGCTGGACGGTGCTTCGCCCAGTGGTCATCCCGACAGGAGTCCTGAACAGCGAAACCCTTGGATCTGACCGTTTGGTCTGAAGAGTCGGCAGTGGAGAATAGATTTGTTTTGACCTGCATATATCAGGTGAGTTTGTTTTGGTTTTTTGTGGCTATGGTATCATTTTGGTTAGTTTTTGGTATGGTCTAAAGACCATATTTGGGACAAAAACAATTGAAACTGTTTTGCTAGGCATAGAATAGTAAGTTTGTTCTCTTTTGAAAATGTCTGGTTTTAGTAAAATATTTGCTTTGTGCTGTCGTTGTTGTTCTACTGATGCTCGATTGGAAGAAAGTCAGCCGGCGCCTCCAGAAGGCACTCCAAACTTTGATATGTACGTGAAGCATGGTCTTGGCCCTATTATGTTTAGTACATTATGGCACAAATATACGAGGGACAATGCCGAATTGCAGTGGCCGTTGACGGGTACTTTTGATGAACAGAAGATTGAGCATTTACAAGAACAGTTGTTTAAGAAAAGAAGCAGGCAGTCTATGTTTGATTCCCTCAGAACGTGGCAAAAAGCAGCTAAGCAGAGATGAATGAAAGCAGAGAAAGAGGCCCGGAAAGGGAGAATGCAGACGCTGACTCAGAAGACTGTAGCACATGACAGGGAAAAACTGGAAAACTGTATTGAATGTGAAGATAGAAGGTTATGATTACATATTGACAAATCATATGTGGCTCAGGAGGAAAATGATACTTTTGTGGAAGAATTGTTGGATACCTGACCTCCACCCCCATATGCCCCGCAGAGAATATATCCCACTATTCCGGTCCCCTCACAGCCGCCCGTTACAGTTGCGCCTACTGTCTCTGACCCTGTGTCCACAGTTTTTTCATCAATGACTGTGGCTTCAGCTCCTCCTTCTCATTCTTCTGTTTCTTTGCCATCTGTGGCAGCTGTGACTGTTAGTACTCCTGCTGCACCTATTGTCTCAGCATCCCTTTCGCCAACTCTTTTCCCCGCAACACAACTCCCAGCGACGATAGTGCCTATTACTACTGTTGCCTCTCCCACTGTGGTTTTACATCCTCCGACATTAGTGAGTAGTGGTACGCCGGTGCGTGGATTTGAGGATAGGGATTGGACAAAGTTCAAGGAGCGTATGGGACAGTTAGTGAGGTCTGATGTGGGAGAAGATGAGAAGCAGGTAATAGCTAATCAGGCTGTGCAGTGGGCCCGTAATCCTATTTACAGTGTAGAGGATGTTTGGGCGACTATGAGAGATTTTGAGCCATTTATACAGCAACATGCCCTTAAACACATGTCTGTTTTAAAGAATATGTTTAATTTTGATTTGTACTTAATATTGTTCATTTATCGGCCTATTTGAGTACACGTACTTAATAGTGTCGATTTTGCGGCTTATTCGAGAACACATACATTTAACGGCTTATTCAAGTACACATACATGAGACCTATGACAGCTGAGTCTTTCTTCACGTTCAGTTGCTCTACCTCCTAACACAGGCATCTAGCGTCAGCACCACCTTGTAAGACACGTGGCTTTTAGCCTTTCCTGCATGACGGCTCTATTTAATGGAGCAGCGTAACCGGCGATACTTTGGTCACATTTCAGGGTGAACCATGGTTGAATCACGGTGAGTGCGCTCGCATAACATGTCCGAGTAAGCGTCTATGTAATTTAGCCTTTTCGGCCTTTAGTTGGCTCGGATACGTTCTAATTGTTATAGCACTCTCTATCCTTTCAGTTAGCATATTTTGCATGTGGTCGGTTTTGAGCCTGCATAGTCACCTGCTTTTAGTAAGCTCGATTACGTTCCAATTTTCTCTCCTTTCAGATAGTTAGCATTTTTTGCCATTAGTCAGCTTTTAGCTTGAACGGTCAGCACATCTGCGAATGTGTGTTTTCTATTTAGGTATTTTTCTCGGTGAGATTGAGCTCGCCCTACATGACCTCGGGTTCACTTCTAAAAGTACTATATTCTTGTGAGCGAGACTGTTTCACTTAGGCACTTTCTACATCAGTTAGATTAAGCACGTCTCCTTTCCTGATGAAATGAGAGATAAGAGTAGACGGTTCTTAGCCTGAAAGTGTTACACTCTCGGCGTCTGCTTTTTGTGACACCCTCTTTCGCCAGAGTGAGCACTTTCTTTAATACAGTATTGCGCCTCTTGGGATAAGTCATATCTTTCAATTATGACACTCGACGTCAATGTTTAGCATATATCCTTCTGACCGGGGTTGGCTTTCTAATGCTTCCATGCCAGCTCTCCCTTTGCCTACGCGGCCGTTTTTAAATGCATCCGGCCGGAGAATGTAAATATATATATATTTTTTTGCATTTATTACTTTTTTCTCTAACTGGGTCCTGAACTTAGCATTGTTTTTATGTATTTTTCCCTCTAATTAGGTTCACAGGTTCCATAGATTAATTCAGGAATCAGCTCTGACTTCTAAGATATGGGATTCAAATCACAGTTTTTGGATTTAAGCTTATTTGTGTATAACCTTCATGTTCAAGATCTATAGGATCCGTTGTAAACTTCATGAGTAAGTTCTCTTTTACATTAGCTAATTCTTTCTCTGTCTATACCTCATAATTTCTCAGGGCTTACTGACAGACACCTTAATTTTGCAGGTGTTTTTCACTCTCTTCTTTGCATGTTTAATGTGGAGCCACGGAGCCCATATGACCTGACAACATTCAATCTTGTGAGGCCTTCTCTTTTTCATTCACGGTAAATATAGTGACCAGTACTCTTCTTTGTCACTGTCTTATTTTACTTAGAGATGGATATGATGATCCATTCTTTTATTCTTCTCGTAGGTGCCCTGCCCTTCCCACTCTCACATCAGTCCTGAGGAAGACCCCACCAGTAAGGGTTAGAAGAACCTACACTTATATAGGGGTCGAAACGTCGACACTTCATTTGATGCCAGTTCCTTCAACAGTACTTTCTCTACTGTGAACTTATGTGTTACATGGCGTTGGAATTCATTGTACTTAGATGTTTTGTACCATGATTTAAGTTTTGTGGCAGTGAATAAGATATGCCCTCCGATATGTTTGTGATATGCTTCACAATTGGTTTGTGATATCCATCACTACTATTTCTTCACGTATTTCACTACCCCACTTGAATCACTTTCCTTCCCTTCTTCACTTATTTATCTGGGCACTGCAAATGATGATTCTTAAATGTCTTTTGCTATTTTAATGTGGTTCTTACAAATTGTAAGTTATGTTCAGTGTGATTAAATAACATTGTAGCATCTGTCAAGCTTCTTTTTGATCTCTGATTTGGAATTTTTTTGTATGTTTTCCATTGACACGGTTTTGATGTTATATTACTGGGACTACCGTACTTTATACTGGCTTAAAAACATGTCAGCTACTTTGATTGGTCTTTGGCAGCAGTATTTTGGAGCGGAGGCGCCTCAAATTTTATATGATATTAGAGACCGAGTGTATATTAGTGAATTGGGGCCAGAACAAGTCTTTGCTAATGTTACGACAATCATAGCTTACAGGGGCTGATTGCATGAGAAAAGTCCCAGGTCGATATCCCAGTTTCCGATGAGAGAGGTTCATCCTATATATCACCCAGAGATACCAGAGTTAATGGATGGGCGGGGTAATGTGACTCGAGCGGCGCAGGCAGCCCGGTTTCAAGAACAATGGGCTTATACTCCATGGAAAAGAAGTGAGGTTTTATCTCTTAAAACTCAATTGCCTGATCCTAGAAAAAATCCTACTGCTTATTATAACGAGTTGACCGAAGCTGCTTCTTTGACGGTAATGACTCTAGCTGATATTGAATGTTCTTTGGTCTTCTTGTTCCAGTTGATATTTGGAGGCAGGTCCATACTCAAGATCATGTTCCGGAGTTGGGTGGTACTTGGGATCAAATTAAGGCATGGGATCAGGAAAGAAAGCCAGGTGATAAGCCTCGGGCAGAGATACTTGCTTTGCCAGGCCGCAATATTACGTACATGCCTTCTCTTATTCCGCCAAGAAAGGTGGATTGGGACAAATTGTCAGCTTGTTGACAGAAGAAAGGTGAGAATGTGTCTGATTTTTTCACTCGATTTGAAGGTACGTTTTTGGACTACAGTGGACAGCATTTGTCTATTGAGGGAGGTGTTCGGTTGTTTATTAATAGATTTATCTCTAATTTGCTTCCCAAAATTGCGACTCGGTTGCAGGTTTCTGAAAGTACTTAAGGGCTTATTTACAAGCCTCTTGCGCCACTTTTGCATCATTTCTAACATGGAAAAATGACGTACGGGTGGCACAAGGGGCTTGTAAATAAGCCCCTTAGTCTACTTCTTCTCCCTCTGTTATTTTGAACATGGCACAATATTATGAGCATAGGGATAATGATCGAAAAGGAGAGGACAAGGCATAAGGATTTAAAGATGAAGGTGTTGTTACAGCAGGCTTTTAGAGGGAATGGGAGAGGACGTGGTGGTCCTCTTTGATGGCTTCCACGCGCTAGTAGGCAGCCAAAAACTACGCCTTTGGGTCCAAATCACTGTGCGTATTGTAAGGAGGAGGGGCATTGGTGCAGCAAGTGTCCTGTGCTTTTGCAGAAAGTAGTGGTCCCGAGAGGTCGGGGTCGTGGAGCTGGTGGGGCTGATAGGACACAGGCTGCTCCACCCTCACAGTGTCATCCTGATAGTAATTATTTTGATGACCCTCGAGAAGGACAGTACTACCATGTTTATGATATGGATGAAGTGACAGGAATGTCTTACAGCTAGGATAGCCAGGGACAGAGTGGGGGACCAGTTCAGATACCTGTAGACCAGCGTGGCCCTTATGTAACAGCAGAATTGCAAGGTTCAACTAAGGAGTTTTTGGTATACACAGGTGTGACAAATAGTTCTGTTGCTCGAAATATGGTCCCTGGGGCGGCTCTGTCTGGCCATAATAATGTGTTGGTTGGTTTCTCTGGTGTACCGGTTGTAAGCCCCATTTCAAAACCTCTTGCATTGACTATTGGTCCTTTCACTGTAGATTCGCCATTCTTGCTGACATCTAATTGTGGTGAAAATTTGATGGGTTTGGATTTATCAAAGAAATTGCATGCCACCATTTATTGTTCTCCGGTAGGTGTCTATATGACAATGGGTCCGGATGTAGCGCTTGCTAAGCAGTGTTTGTCAAAAGACGCACCCCTCCCTGTTGAGTTTAAAGATGTGCCACCCACTCTGTGGGCGACAGGTGACACAGATGTGCGATTGTTGCAGATATCACCGGTTTCGTTACAGGTTAAGGATGGTGCTATTTTGCCTCGTATCCCTCAGTATAAAATACCACAGACAGGAGAGCGCGCTTTACTACAAATTATACAGGATTTGATTTGGAAGGGAGTGGTTGAGGAGACCACTGCTAATATTTGTAATAGCCCTATTCTTCTAATTCTTAAAAGGGTGCCCTCAGGTTCGTCTGATGATCATGAAGACGTTTATCATTTTGTGATTGATTTGCGTGAAGTTAATAAAATAGTGGTCCCTCAGTTTCCAGTGGTTCCTGATATTACTACTCTTTTGACAATGAATCCATCTACTGCTCAATTTTTCTCTGTCATTAATTTAACAAATGCATTCTTTAGTATTCCTATTCATCCGGATAACAGGTATTTGTTTGGTTTTACCCTAGCTGGTAGGAGCTTTAGATTTTTGTTTAGCTCCTCAGGGCTATACAGAAAGCCTGAGCATTTATAGTCAAGCATTAAAGAGCCAATTGGATTCCCTTTCACTTTCCCCAGGTAATGTATTAGTGCAGTATGTTGATGATTTGCCCATCACTTCTGACACAGAGCAAGGTTGTAGGGATAGTAAAGTTAAGTTGTTGTTGCATTTGGCACATCATGGACATAAAGTTTCCCTTTCCAAATGTCAGTATTGTCACCAGGATGTCACCTATTTAGGTCACATACTGTTGAAGGAGGGTAGGAGACAGACCCCTGAGCGCATTCGCACCATTGTTAAAATGCCTGTTCCACAAACTCAGAAAGATGTGCGCACTTTCATAGGTATCACCTTCTATTGCCGGCAGTGGATACCTAGCTACTCGCTGTTAATCAAACCCCTGCTTGCTCTAACATTAAAAGATGTGCATGAACCCCTGCCTTGGACGCCTGAATGTCAGCAGTCTTTTCAGCAATTGAAAACTGCGCTTTGTTCGGCTCCAGTACTCAGCACCTATGTTCCCCCTAAGCTGCGCGACTGTGCGCCCGCGCATTCTGTGATTTCTCCCCGCGCAGAGGCTCATTCGATGCGCGCATTACAAAGGGCATTCAGTAATGGGAGAAGGGCTATTTACGAGGTGTGAAGAGAGATAGAGCTGAAACAAACTGCCTGCCAGTGACGCCAAAGGTATTCAGTCTCCCACTGTGAAGCACTTTTGAAAACGGAACCCATTCCCTTCCCATGCAGCCACTGGGACTGGATTTTCCACTTTAGGAGGTATTTCACTGGACTGGGCCATAGAATGGCTGTTTTAACTACAGAACTTAGTCTCCCACAAGGTATCACTTAAAAGTAATGCATACTAATTAGTTTGCCTTTGAAACTCAGTTAAATCAAGTGTATAACTGAGTACATGGTGGAGCAGACTGTGCTTGGATGTAATTTACATTTAGTTCTAGGAAGTCTTTCGCAGTAAGCCTCGGAGCTGTCCATACTGCATGCTCAGTAGAGCGCCCTACAAAATGATTGCTGCCCCATCCACTCCCTATTCAAAATTTGCCTCGTATTGACACATTAATTGCATTGCGTATGCGGTCATTCTTGTTTGTTTCACACGTTTGACTTAATTGTACATTCCTTAGGAGAATTAACCCTTTCAGGATGTTGTGTTTCTGTATTTTTTATGTAGCATATTACTCTTGCATTGTGCATATTTTGAACTAAGTTGCTTCTATTTGTTTTTAACTGGCCACGATTGAGCACTCCAGGGCGGAAGCTGAAGACAGTGTGAGTTTCTCACAGGGCCTGTCAGTGTGACATAAAACTGTTCAAAATACATGGTCATCCAATCCTTGGCCTCTTTGCAGAGCGCACAGAGCAATACTCATGTATTCTAGTCACAATTGTGATTCTGTGCAAATGTTTTTCTAAAGGAGGTTCACAGTTGTCAAAATATTGACAAGGTGAAAGAAAAGAAAATACGGTGCTTACATGTGAGTGCATGTGTTGTATGTTTGGGGGGAGAATTGAAGGAGATGCAAGAAAGTGCATTCAAGAGAGAGTGAAAAGAGGGTGCTGAAGAGGACAAAGATGAGGTGTAAGATATGCAGATTTGGCAATAAAATGGGCTTAAATGTCTAACAGAGAGAACACAACGGGTGTGATTGAGACACTGAAGATCACTACCCCTTTCACAGCCGTAGTAAAATTTAATTAACAGTCTCACAATTTCCAAACTGAAACATTTTCAATAATAATTATTTACAACAAAATTATTGTTGCTATTAATTTACCTTAAACAGCTAACAACCATTGACACAGTCAATAGTCCTGGCTGGTTTTAGGTGTATGTCAGTTGTTATGATATGTATGAATAAAAGCAATAACAGAATGCGTACAGAGGAACCAAAATACTGGTCTAATAGAATACTATGAAAACCACAGAATTTTTTATTACGTTTTTAAGTCACTCCCTTAATTATACAGGCCACACTCCTTTTTAAAGACCCTCACTTTTTAGATCCCACTTAATACACTGCTTCCAGTGCTTCACCAGTGTTATTCTCCAGGGCTGTATGTTTCCCCCTCCTCATCATGCTCTTCTCTGATGCTGTCTGCTGCACTCTTCTCTGCTTGCTCTATTCTGTTACTCTCTTCCGGTGCTCCCCACCCCTCCCTCTTCTCAGTGCTCTATGCTGTTCTGTTCCAGTGCTCCTGTTCTTGCTCTTCCCTAGTGCTCTTTGTTGCCCTCTCCTCTTTCTGGCCTCATCCAGTAGGCTGGGCTGCCCACTCCTCTTCGCCCTCTTTTCTAGCACTTTCTTTTACACCCTCTTCTTTATGCTTCCTTCCAGTACTGCTCACCTCCCTCTCCTCTTCATGATCTCCTCCACTGCTTTCCACTGCCACCTCCTCTTCACGCTCTTCTTCAGAGGTCTTCTTCAGCGCTCTCCTCTGGTGCTGTTTTCCAGTGCTTTTCTCCAGTGTTCTCCACCCCCCCTTCTCTTCATGCTCTCCTCCAGTGCTTTCCACTGTCTACTCATCATGCTCTTCACCAGAGGTGTCTTTTGGTGCTCTTCTAGCGCCTTCTTACAGTGCTTTCTTGCAGTGCTCTCTTCCTGTGTTCCTTGCTGCTCTTTGTGCTCTCCACCAGTACCCCCATTGCCTGTTCCTGACAGTGTACTATTCCAGTGCTCTCCTCTGCCACCTCCTCATTGTGCTCTTCTCCAGTACTTACTGCTAAACCCTTCTTTGTGCTCTCCTTCAGTTCTCCTTGCTCCTTTTTATTGATCTTTTTAGGTTCTCTCTCCTGGATCATGCTTTCTGATCTACACACCATCATAGACACTTGACTTTTAATTTCAAGCAGATGGACAGATAATCTGTCTCTTGGTGCATGCTTCTGCGCAGAGATGTAGTGAAACCAGTTGGGAAGTAACAGCAACATGCAACTCTTGCTAATGCAGCCAACTCCACAGTCCGTTTCTGGGGTACTCAGTTCTCAAATATTGGCAGACTAATAGACCCAGGCGCAAGGGGAATAGGATTTACTCAAATTTAAATGGTTTGGCAAACTAGTCAAACTGAAACTGCAGTGTAGTATTGCTAGCTCCAACAGCTGTAACTTTCACGCGTAAGAATATTTGGTAAACATACCATGAGACTAAGGGGCATATTCACAAGAACTTATCGCCGAGTTAGCGCCACCTTAATGCATCAAAAGTGGAGATAGATTTAACGCCCCATTCACAAGCGGGTGCAAACTGCAGACATCGCCAGTATTCCCGCGATAACTGCCGCAAACTTTATCTCCACGGGTGACACCACCAACTAACCCTAATGAGATGCAGAGTAGGCGTTCCCGTGCAAAAACCAACGAAAACACCACTACACCACTTTCACAACGAACTGCCAGATCTGCGATGCGAGTCAAAACCACGCGATAAGCCGCGGTAGCAGCAGGTATTTAACACCTGCCTCTTGCTGGTGTTAAGCAGGCCGACTACCTGCAGTAGGCAACGAAGCCCCGCGCACAGCCCCACCCGAAGAACAACCGACGCCATGGAGCTACTCATCATGCAGCTTGGAGCCCCAAAAGGGCCACAACACCCACCGCCACCACCCCCAGGACCGCCACCACCCCCAGGACCCGGACCGGCACCCCCCCGGACCACCACAGAGGCAGCGCAGAGTAAGACAGCGGACCTACCGAAAATGCACTAGTCTCACAGACCTAACGCCCGAGGAAGTCATTGCCCACTACAGGCTCACAAGGACAACCATCCTCCGCATCATGACCCGCATCGGCCACAGGCTGATGGTCCCAACACAGCGGACAACCAACATCCCTCCGCAGACAAAGCTGCTGGCTGTGCTGCACATGTTGGCCTCTGGTACCTTCCAACCAACAACGGCCAGAGTCGGAGGAGTCTCACAGCCAGCCCTATCAAAGGCCATCACACCTGTCCTGGATGCCATCATCAGCTTCATACCCCACTACCTTCACTTCCCCCACACTGCGCAGGAACAGCTGGAGACCAAGCAAGGCTTCTACGCCATTGCTAGATTCCCACACGTGTTGGTGGCCATTGACTGCACACATGTCCTACTTGTGCCCCCTGCAGGCACTGCACACATCTACCGCAACAGAAAGCACATGCATTCCATCAATGTGCAGGCAATAGTGGACCACCGGGGAATATTCACCAATGTCGTCGCAAACTACCCAGGCAGTGTGCACGATTCCTACATCTTCCGACAGTCCATCATCAACCAGCGCTTCCAGGATGGCACCTATGGAAATGCACTGCTCGTTGGTAAGTACCAAATAAACACACCACACACCTCAAAGCCACCATCACACAACGCACAACTGTGGGAATGCACATGTGACCAAACCACATACAACATGTCAATCAACATGCCCACCTACCAGACACGACAACACAACTCCATTGGGATCCTGGGCTTCCCATGTACACAAGCCAGCTATATCATGGCACCACAGCCACACAACAGCTGAACGTGTGGAGAGGCGGAATGCAGGCATGTGCGAAGGAGGCAAGTGACCCATGAATGGGAATGTACACAACAACAAGTGTGGCGTGAATGTGCTGGACAGACCTGGGTATGCAAACCACAGATATGTCCATGCAGACATTAACTGCTGGTGTCTGGAGAGTAGTGAACAGTGGATGCAACCATGTCACCCCAGGCTGTGGGGTAGATCGCGGAAATGTCGCTCTCTGCATCCACCCTGTGTGCGTGAGCGTAGTGGGTTGGCCCGGCTTACGCCAGGCCTGCGCAGGGGTGCGGATAAAAACACTGTGGCACTGAGCGTGGTGCTCTCCCGGAATGGCCAACGTCACTGCCAGGGCGGCGCCTCTCAGCCCGCCACGAGGTTGACACCGTGAGCAGCAGGGCCTGCGAGCCTGTGCGCCTGCTGCACCCCAGGCCGCTGATACCCAGACCTGGCTTGCACGCCCCAGCGCTCCAAGGCCGCACTGCTCACCTGCCAACACCGTCGTGTGTCAAAGAGGGCCCACCACGTGCCGGTGCTAGCTCCAAGATCCATGCCCGCGACCTTGGCAACCTCCTCAGACCATCGCTGTCCTCCATGACACAGGCCCCCAGGAGTCCTCATTCGTTGACATACTCCACCGATGCAGCCGGAATACACTGCAGTCCAGTATGTCCCACATCTAGAACTGAGTCTTTATTAATCAATGGCAGAGTTCATGCCAGTGAACGCAGGGAGAGGAGTGAGAGAAAGATTTGTTTCAGTCCGGTGGAAACACGGATCACCGTTACGGAGGAGGTCGACCACTAGCAAGGACTGACCTGGTGCCACTAACTCTGTGCGCCGTGAGTCACTGTCAGCCTCCAGCAGACCATTGTTGGTGTCTGAGCCTGTGGCCGGGGGGTTGTCATCAGCAACTGGCAAGTACGGACTTGGTGTGTGGCATGAGTCTGTGGCATTCATATCCGCCATGTTGCCGGACACAGCTGGTATGTGCCCTCTGCATCATGCCCTGGGGGTACACCTCCCACTCTCCCCCGAGACACTCCGCGAAAACCACCTTTGATACATACGAGACCCTGCTCTGCCCTCATGACCCTACCCCAGTGTCCCGCAAGTCAACGTCCCATGGCGGTAGGCCGGTGTCGGCCGCTGTGCATCCGAGGCCACTAACTCTGTGCAACTCAAGTCATGGTCCCTTGCTGTTCGAACATTGCATTCCTGAGTGCCTGATGACTGTTGAAGTTGTTGCCAGCACCAGCTACTCCCTGATGGCTGGGTTACACACACCCCACACACAGCCAGCACAGGCGTCACTAGACTAGTGGGCCTGCCAACACATCATGCCGAACCAAGTATTGACTCTTTTCTCTCTGCACTGTCACAGGTGATCAAGGATATGCACTCTGCCCTTGGATGATGACACCCCTCCGAGACCTGAACACACCCGCCCGGAGGCAGTACAATGCAGCCCACATACGCACCAGGGGCATCGTGGAACGCACATTTGGCGTGTTGAAGTCACATTTCAGGTGCCTGGACGTCACAGGTGGAAGGCTCCTGTACAGGCCAGACATCGTGTGCAAGATGATCGTTGCACGTTGTGTGTTGCACAACATCTGTGTACGCACCAATGCCCCATGGATCCAAGTTCCAGAAGTACCGGACGATGATGAGGACGATGAGGCAGGTGGCCCACATCCCACTGCAGCTGCGGCAGGAATAGCCCGGAGGAACACCCTCATTGCCAATTTCTCCACATGAGCACGTCACATTGTGGCCGTCCCTGGCAATCATGGGACAGTACAAAATGTTCACAAGCACAGCATGTGTGAATAAAAAATATTTGCAGGTTCTTGTACATTGTCATGTCACAGTTTCCTGCTGTGCCAGATGTGATTGGCCATGTTGTGCACATATGCGGCACCAGTTGTGTCCTGTGTCCTGTGTTCTGTTGTGGAGGTGTTGCTGTTTGTACCACGATGTTGTCAATGTCAATGTCGAGGTGCACTTATTCTTATGTGCGTATTCTGCACGGTGGGTGAGTCGCTCCTGCGGCTTTGATTTGGCTGCCACTTATCCCTTTCATGCGGTGTGCCTTTCAGTTCTGTGCTTCCACAGTGCTGAGATGTTGCAGACTTGGGTAACTTGTGATCTTTGTCGGGTTGTGACTCTTGGGCATGGTTTGTCCGCAGATGTGTCGTTGACATCAGGGGTTGTTTGTGCAGGTGGTTGTGTCCGAGTGTGACCTGCTCCTTTCCGGTTGTGGTCTGCACTCAGCCACCTCAGTGTCGTGCCGTGAACATTGTCATGATGATTGGACTGCAGCCATGCTACTCGTCATGTGGTGTCTCTTGCATTGTCAGTGTGGCTGATGTATATGCATGTTTGCTGTGTTTCGCACGTGTGCATGTATTGGTTGTGTGATTGTTGATGTGTTGGGTGGGTGCCCCATTGGGCACATGGTGTACGTGGGACTACTTGGTGTTTGTGTGTGTGCTGAAGTGTTCCCGTGGGATCAGGGACATGATCCTGAGTCATTGTGGGTGTGCAGTGTGCTCTGCTTAATTGTGCATGTGTGCCATTATGCCCATCTCCCCCCGTCCCCCCACTCCCTGGTCGGTACAAACCCTGTTGATGTAGTGTCGGGTCATGTTCGGCAGTGTCCGGATCCCCAACTCCTGTCACCTTCTCCCGACTGATGACTGTGGCCACCATCTTCTCCATGTCATTCAGCTCCTGGTGTTCTGCTGCCCCCCCTCCTCCGAAGTGCGTTGCTGCTTTCATGTTGGCAGCGAGTTTCTGCTTGGTTTTGCCATTCACATCAATCCAGTGCCTCTTGTCCTCTTCCATTGTCCTCCTCAGCACTGCGACGGCATTCACATGGTCCGAGATGGTGTGCCATCTTTGCCTCTTTGTTGCCAATGACACGTTGGAGGTGACGTACAGTTGGTGGTGGTGTTCTATCTCATCCTTGACGATAATCGTGTTTTCCTGCAGACTGTACCCCGTCTTCCTCTTCCTCTTCTCATTGCCCTTCCACGACCCCTGGATTCCTGGGTGTTCCTCCGTGGGGATTTTGGGGTTCATGTTGTCCTCTGTAGTCGGTCAGGGTGCATCCGTGGTACTCCGCAGTTCCCTTCCTTTTTAGTGGCATTTTCCGTATGCTGTTCTTGTGCTTTTTCCCGCATTACGCATGGGTATTGCTGGCCTCTCGCTGGTTATCACTGTTTTCTTATCGCGTTTGGGCCCATCGCGTCTTTTTACGCGTTGGGGTTTGTGTTTTTATTGCCGTCGCGGTGGTTGTATCGCAGACATTGGCTGCGGTTTCGGGAGGCTATCGCATGGTACCGCCGTGTTGTGAATTCCACGTTAACACAGGGGTATTTTCCCGTGATAGACTGCGATGTGTAAAGTTGCGTTAACATTTTTTGGAGATGTTTAGCGCACGTTCTTGTGAATATACCCCCAAGTGTTGTCTCTCACAGGGTTGTAGCCAATGAGTTCCAGTACAGTTTTTAAAATCTCATATTTATTGCAGCCTTCAGCCTGACTATGAATTCTCCCATTGTTGTCAAAACATGAGCGCAGAGGAGTAAGTTCAAAAAGTGATTGACAAAGAACACATAATCTGCGCATGTGGGGAGGGAGGCTGGGATTATAATCCATTTCTCCTGATTCCACAGTTTTCACCCCGTCCACTAGACCCCAAACTATGTGGGGTAGTTCTAATGGCACGGTGAAGACACTGCCCTTCTCCGGTAAATGCAACTATGTTGGGGGCCATGCACACATTTCTTTTATAATGTTTATTACTAGCATGTTTAGGTAATGGTAAAACTGGGATTTAGATGTTGAGTATCCCATTTCCACATCTAAAATTTAACCACTGGACTACATCTAGTAGTGGTGTCAGCCCAAACCAGTGAATTGCCCACCTTGCTGAGGGGGACCCTGTCATTGTCATTTTTTATAGCATTCACTACATAAATCAGACCCTGTTTCGAAGCACTCTTAAAGTTTGCAGAAAAAAAGAGACTAATAGCATAAATAAATCTTCGCAACTGGGTGTTTTTCTTTGGGCTCTGGGGCCGTACGTGGCAATGGGGCAGTATCAGTGGTGGATACTGTTGTGTTCCATTGTTGTCCCTGGAACAAGACACTCTTTTATTCCAAGGGATCAAGAAAGGAAGGGTGAAAAGCTCTGGTATCACCTAGGAAGGAATGTTAAAAACTTCAGCATTTGAACCAACTCATTTTAGCAACACATACAGGATAGATGAAAGTCTGATACAGCAATTGGAATCAAATCAGGAGCACTATTTGTAGCATTTAATATCTCACATAATTTTGCATATTGAATTGCCACATACCTTTTGTGCACTGTATCAATCAATCAATCAATCATGTCACTTATAAAGCGCACTACATACCCGCGAGGGTCTCAAGGCGCTGGGGGAAGAGGGGGGTGGTGCTGCTACTGATCGAAGAGCCAGGTCTTGAGGAGTCTTCTGAAGGCCAGTAGGTCTTGGGTCTGTCGGAGGTTGGTGGGGAGGGTGTTCCAGGTCTTGGCGGCGAGGTGGGAGAAGGATCTGCCGCCGGTGGTCGTTTTCCGGATGCAGGGGACTGTGGCGAGGGCGAGGCTGGTCGAGCGGAGCTGGCGGGTGGGGGTGTAGAAGCTGAGTCGTCTGTTGAGGTAGGCTGGTCCGGAGTTGTGGAGTGCTTTGTGTGCGTGGGTGAGGAGCTTGAAGGTTATCCTCTTGTTGACAGGGAGCCAGTGCAGCCTTGGTGCAGTGCACAGAGACCCTTCATTGCCGCACAGAGAGTTAAACAATTAGGGGGAACATTGCTTGGCACCCCCGACTATACTAAACCGTTTGTGTTGTACGTCCACGAGATGGCCGGTTGCGCACTTTCTGTTTTAACACAAAAATTCGGAGATAAGCAACGGCCATGTGCTTATTTCTCTGCTGTCCTTGATTCTGTCGTACAAGCCCTCCCGAGATGTCTAAGAGCGGTCGCGGCTGTGGCTGTCTCGATAGGACAATTGGCTGAACTCGTACTTGATACTGACCTCACAGTCATGGTACCCCATGCTGTGGATACCCTTTTGAATAAGACAAAGACACAGCACCTCACCAGTGCATGTCTGACAGGTTATGAATTAACAATATTCGCAAAACACATCACAATCAAAAAATGTGCCACACTGAACCCAGCCACGTTACTGCCGCTCCCTTCTGAGAATGATGAGATTGATAAACATGATTGTATCTTCCGGATGGAAGAAGAGACAAAAGGACGGCTAGACTTGACTGATGTTCCCTTATCAGACCCCCAAGGAGAACTATATGTCGATGGCTCTTGTTTTAAAATACCAGATGGCACTACAACTGCTGCGTATGCTGTCACTACACTGCGTACAGTAGTTGAGACATCGCGAGTTCCCTATCAATCAGCCCAAGCAGCCGAGCTTGTTGCCCTAATCCGAGCTTGTGAATTAAGTGAGGGACTGGTTGCCAATATTTATACTGACAGCCAATATGCCTTGGGAGTCGCGCATAATTTTGGGCGACTCTGGGCAGAGAGGGGGTTCCTTACTTCACATGAAACTAGGATTCAGCATGGGCACCTCATATTGAGGCTTTTGTTTGCTTTGACACTCCCCAAGAAATTGGCAATAGTAAAGTGTAGTGCCCATCAGAAAGTCACTGATGACGTAGGTAGTGGAAATGCTTTTGCGGATCAGACAGCTCAGGAAACAGCTCGGACCAAAATGAAAAGAATGTTTGTAGCAGATCCTGCTAGGTGGGTGCCTGAGGTTACTATGTTCGAAGACACACTTGAGAATGTGAAGGAGATTCAAAGCAAGGCCACAACAGAAGAGTTAGCAGTATGGCAAGAAAGCACAGCACAATTGAACAATGAGGGATGTTGGATTGACAAGTCAGGGAAGCAGAGATGGATGTTGCCAGATGCATATGTTCTCTGTGTAGTTACAATGGCCCATGGTCCAGCCCATATTAGTGCTAAGGGTCTTTGCAAATTGTTAGATCCTGTATGGCAGAACGATAACATTTCGAAGACTTCTGCACATCTAGTGAAGTATTGTATGGTGTGCATGATACACAATCCAGGAAAAGGTACTCCTACCCCGCCCGTCAATTTTGCACCACCCACTTTCCCTTTTGAGGTCCTTTAGATAGATTACATTGAATTAGATAGGTGCAATAATTTGAAGTATGTTTTGGTGGCTGTTTGTGCCTTCAGTGAATGGGTTGAGGCTTATCCCACTAAAAACAATACAGCTGTTACGACTGCAAAGGTACTCCTGAAGGAGTTCTTTCCTCGTTTTGGCTTGCCCCGTTTGATCTGGAGTGATAACGGAAGTCATTTTAATGCCAAGGTCATTCAGTTATTTTGTGATGGTTTGCACATAAAGCAGAAGTTTCATGCTGCAAACCACCCGCAGTCAGCAGGTTTGGTTGAAAAGTACAATGGTATTCTCAAACTGAAATTGGCAAAGATACAAGAGACAACAGGGTTACAGTGGCCAGATGCTTTACCATTAGCTCTTTTGTCAACGAGAACAACAGCACATTCTAGGACAGGATTGTCACCGTACAAGGTTGTGTTTGGACGCCCAGCAAATGTCTGGGGCGTCGCACGTCCCCATAGGTTCTCTGATATTGAATATCCATTATTGATTGACTAGCTTTGTCAGTTAACTGAAAATTTGCGTTCTATTCACCAATAGGTCCGTGAGTCCATGCCAGCTATACCCGAGGGACCCAGACACGACATTCAGCCCGGAGACTATGTGTTAATTAGGAATTTTCAGAGGAAGAAGAGTTTGGAGCCGCGCTGGAAGGGACCGGCACAGGTCCTTCTGGCTACATGTTCCTCTATCAAGGTCGCCGGCCGGAAGAATTGGGTGCATGGCACTCATTACAAAAGAGTGCCCCTGTCTTTGCCTTATGACAAATGGATTAAAGAGGTTGTAGGGGATACTGAGTGTGAGACTGTGCCTCAGCTTATCCCCTTTAGTGACGCCAGGCTGACCTGGACCAAAACGGATGAGGAGAATGATGAAGTGCTGAATGCAGCAGTTCCATCGGAGATACGAGCACTCCAGGATCCCATTTTCATTGATCCTTCTGTGCCTGGAGTTACCAGGTACAATCTGCGTCCACAGATGAGGAAAAGTGCACAAAAGGAGAAGTCAGTGATGGACTGTGAAAGTTAGGGTGTACTTTGCTGTAGTACCAATGGAGTTAGTTTAGGGTGATGTTAGATTTGTGCACTGTTTGACATTGGACAGGATAGATCGAACGTATTCCTTCGGGGGTACATTATCCTGATCAGCATGGGATTCATTGTGAGCTTAGGACAGAGCAAGCTCCACCACCGGTGCTCAAGAGCGCCAACGTTTGATGAACAATAGGAGCCTGTACCAGTGAGGCTCAGACGGACACTGGGAACTTGTAAATTTCTTTTGCTGGTGATTCTCCCCCTTGCTTTATCATTTGCTATGCACTCTTTTGGCAGAATGGTTGCTGACGAAGAGCAGCCAGTAATTCCTCTTGTTCATATACGTAATTTTTGTCCTACCAAACAAAAGGTACTCTGTGCTGTTCTTGTGTTATTGTTGCTGTTGATTTTGGTCGGGGTGTCTTGGGCTTTGAAGTGTGATCACAATGTACCATCATGCACTACATACAAGATTGTTTCTCAAGTTCGTACAAAAAGGTCAACATTGAGTAATGTATTTCTAGATACACATAAAAAAATTCTTTGGTGAAGGCACAGCTTGTTACCCTTTTTACCACTAGAATGTCCCTTCTGTAGTTTGATAGTTGCTTTCTCCTTAATTAGGGCAAGCAACAAAAGAGTAATCAAAATTGGATGGGGGGTTCCTAAGTGTGTAGTGGTGATGCTCTCCAGAACAAAGTTCACAAGAGAAACAAACGAAATGTGTCCAACCCGTTGTTACGGGTGGGAAGGGAAAGAGACCCTTTTCTTTAGATAGCCCTCATTCACTCTAATAGTGACATGCTTCATCATAGGGCTCACCCCGACTGCTAAAAGTCGGGGTGGGCTCAACCGTGTTTCAGGGAGCACTTAAAGATATTGTGTATGGGGCGTACTATTAAAGATAAAATTCCTCACACACTCCTAAATAATTCTTTAATGATGGAGTGGGAGGGAAGGTTAAAATATATACAATAGGGTGTTTAAGGATGTGATGGTCCTATGTCCCTAGCTCTAGCACCGACATGTTTCAGCCCTTCCTATCTGGCGTAAATAGGTCCTGGGCTTTCATCAGGGTGGAATGTAAAGAAGTTACTTCCCCCAAAGACACGTGTGCATGTCAACTATTTGTTTCAGGCACTCTTAAGGGATTAAAAACTGGAACAAGCCTAATACTTGCCACTGGTCTCGATGAGAAATTACCTATGTAAAGAAAAAACATACAATATATGCATTTTGTTAACATATACATTTTGATTAACATTTGATCACCGGTTTCACACTGATCCCTCTAGATCCATTGTTGTAGTGATGTGGGCGTTTTCACCCTATAACCCCAAAGTTTCAGCATTTTGCTGCAGTGGTTGTGTCCTTTGTATTTCAAGTATACGCTACCAATACACTCCTGTGACTTTCACATGTGCTATGCATTAATGCAAGCATGCATTATTTCATTCACAATACACTCTCAATCTGTTCGACAAAACATCTCCCATTCTGTTTCACATTCATTATCATGTCTGTTGTGGTATGGAAATTCCTAGGGCACTCACCCCTGTAACTCAGGGCAACGGATTCCCAGAGGGAGTGCAGGAGGGAGGCCTTATTGTCACACTCTGTGGGTGACAAAGTTATGTCAAGTTAAAACGTTATGGTCAAGGTTAACATTGTTCAGAATATACATGGAAGGAAATGAAGCTAAACTTGTGACAGCAGCTGAGCAATATCCTATCGAGTGCCCGCTCCTTTTTCCCTTCACTTGTGAAGTTATTATGGGAAAGGTAAACGTGCCCGGTCCCCACTCACTTCGTTTGTTAAAATTGTTCCAATCTCAATGTTACAGTTAAAGTGTAGGTCAGAGTTGTGACCCCCATCGGCACTTTTTCAAAATCCTATTGAGTGCCCGCTCCTTTTTCTTTTCTATTGGAAAGGTTAAGACTGAAGGGCCCGCTCCATCCCCCCTTCCTTCGTTTACATTATGCAAAGTATAGCATTACGGCAAGAGTATATGTACTCGTCAGGGTTGTGACCGGACTCGGGCAATATCAAAATGGTATGCCCACTAATTCCTCCCATTTCCGTAGCCGCCCCATCTGCGACCGGCTCCTTCCACTTACTTCATCAAAGGTTCTCCCTGCAGGGACCTACTGGTCCGTGAGCTCCCCGGCTTGCACGAGTGCCGTGGGAACGTTCAGCAGCTAAATGCACGCGTTTTCGCGCTTCCGACTCCTCGCGTCCCGTTTGACACGCCCATCGGGCTAGGTACTGTGCGCTCATTGGTTGTAACCACGGACTCTGTAACATGAATCTAGCAACGCCATGATTGACAATCATAACGTGTGTGTTTCACATATCGTGTCAGTATTTTGCTTGTATTATCATCGGGTCTGTTGTTAGATGCTACCCTGGTGTATCTAAGAATTTATTTTATGCGTGTGTCGCCACTTGGTGGTGAACAAACCTTGTCCCCATGACAAAGTGTTTAGATTAAATATTATATAAGTTATGTATATTTCTTCCACAACTCCTCCATCATGGCTATAATTATGCAAAGAAACATGTTTGACGTGTCTCTTACTCATGAATTTATTCATTGGCCAGATGTATCGCCAACCTGATAATACTATTGTAATATTGTAACTCTATCCCTTGGGCCATGGTCTATTTGTTCAAATATTTGTTAGAGGGCTAGTCTAACCCAACGTGGATACTTTTAATGGTGAAAGAAAAACGCCTTTTCATAGAAACTGCACAGGAGTGTTGTGTGTCTCCGTTATCGTGGTTTTATTCATGCTGATGTTGTACCACTTACCCAATCACTACATGTACATGTATTGTGTATTTAATAATATATACTCAATTATACATTTTAGATTTCGGACCTGGCTGTGTCCTGTTTATTACATATGTGTTTGCGTAAAGTGGGGCACCAGAGTTAGTCAAGGAATGTTCTTGATGCAGAAAATGTCTGTTTAGTTAGTTGTTCAGAGCATTGAGTTGGTTCCACGGTATCTCATCATTGAGATCAAGTGCATGAGTCTTGAGGCGGTGTACCCACCTTTGTTCTTTTATTAAGAGAGTTTTATGTGCGTCACTCACAGATTTAATCTTCTCAATGATGTTCCATCGTAAGTCAGTGTCAGTGTGGTTTTTTTCAAGAAAGTGTGCCGTCAGCTTTGTTGTTACACGTCTGCACCTGATGGTGCTCCTATGTTCGTTTATACGGACCTTAATCTTTCGGGTAGTCATCCCGATATATTTGAGGCTGCACGGGCATGTGATGATATATACCACGTTTGAGCTGTTACAATTTGTATGGGATCTTTGTTCCCAGGGGGTCCGCATTCCAAGTTCCAAATTGTTTGTATGGGATGTGAACGGACATACAGAACAGTTCCCACATGGGAAGTGTCCCTGAACCCGCGGTAGGTTCCACAGTGTACTCTGTTCCTTGGTTGTTTTTCTGCTCGTGTCACTGTGGACCACCCTGTCTCTAATGCTCCGGTTTTTTCGGAAGGAAAACATGGGTTTTTCAAAATCCAATTTATTAAAAGTGAGGATGCGCCAGTGTTTATTGATTGTTTGTTTCACAAAGTTCGAACCAGTGTTGTAGGATGTGACGCATATGAGATTGGTCTTTGCTGGACGATCTGTTTTTTCCAGGAGGGAGTCCCTAGGAATATTTTCCGTACTCTTTTTTTGGCTTTATTAACAATGTGGACAGGGTATCGTCTGCATTGTAATTTGTTTGCCAAGTTGTCTGCTTCCTTTTTGTAGTCCTCTAGTCTAGAACAGTTGCGACGTATGTGCATAAACTGTCCCACAGGGAGGTTCTCACGGAGTGCCCTTGGATGGGTACTCTCAAAGTGCAGCAAACTATTACGATCCATAGGTTTCGTGAATAGGGACGTGTAGAGTTTGCCTTCTTCAGCCACAATATTCACATCTAAGAATGAGACCTTCTCATTGTTGTGTGTCATGGTAAATTTTAAGAGGGGTTCCTCTCATTTAGCCCCTCATTAAAGGATTCTGGAGATACACTGGGGGTACTCCATATGACCAGGATGTCATCTATATATCTGATCCACATCCTTATCATGTCTGTAAAGGGGTTGTTGTTCCATATATTTTGATCTTCAAACCACCCCATGTACAAACATGCCACACTAGGGGCAAAAGTGCTGCCCATGGAAGTCCCATGGCGCTGGAGATAGAACACATCCTCAAAACAGAAAAAGTTTTCTGTCAGGGCTATCTTGGCTAGTTGCATCACCCAATCAATTGGTGCATTCCATTTCTACTCTTCAGTATGTAGAAGGTCATGAATGACCTTGAGGCTTTCTTCTTGGGGGATACTCGTGTAGAGTGATTCCACGTCAAGACATATCAGTGTCTCATGTTCAGGGTCAAACGGGATATCTCTGAGTAGAGTTAGGAGATGAGTGGTATCTTTAACATATGATTTAGCTTTTACTACCACAGGACATAGATACCAGTCAACGAACTGGGACAGGGGTTCCAATATGGATCCGATTCCTGAGACTATCGGTCTCCCTGGTGGTGGGGTACGTCCATTGTGTATTTTTGGTATGTTATAGAACAGTGGGGTCCTGGGTTCTTTAGCTGTCAATTCCTTCTCCTTCCGATTAATCCAACCCCTTTCCAATGCCGTGTCCAAAAGTGGGCTGATTTTTTGTTGTATTTTACTTGTTGGAGCTTGTTACCCTACTGAATCTGTCACAAGTTTATGGACTGCTTATCCATTGTCACTTTTTAATTATACTTATACTCGGCCCCCTGGTTTTGTGGAAGTGAAAGGAGTATTTGGGTTTGGTTATCCAGGCCCATGTTTGTATTATCGAAAGCCACGAGGTATAGGTTATCTAGGATGTAACAACAATTCTTATTGTGATAATTTCTATATGGAAAAACAAAATGTAATGTTGGTGGGTTGGCACTACAAAGAATTGACAGTCCCCCGAGAGACTGGTTATTACCCTGCGTGTTGCCCAATTGTTAATTTCACTGACCTTGTTCTGTATGTCAATTGCTCAGGGATAGTTTTGCGTAAGGCCACATACTCTAGGGTAAACCCAAAGGACCCTAGTACTATTGGGTGGAATTCCAGGTATGCAGCTGTAGATTATGACAGGCCTATTTATGCACACCCAGGGTTTTTCTTTTTATCTAATGGGACTTATTCCAATATGCACAATGGTACGTATGATGTGGCTCTTGAGATGGTGTTGCCTCTAGGTGTGCCTTGTAAACATGTGAAGCCTAAGGTCCAAGGGATTAAAAGAACACTAACAAAGGAATTCTGTGAAGGGGTGACAGACCTTGAGGTCAATAATTATAGTAATGGTATCACCTTTGGGTATATTCTTTCCTCCATTATTACCTTTGGTGGTACCGCTATGGCCAGGGGTGAAAGTGCCAGGGAATATTTTGGATGTAAGCTGCAGATACTTTCTAATTCCACAGTAGCAGCTCTGCGTGACATCACCACCCAATTGGAAAGTATGCGGATATATTCCGAGCAAACCAGATATGCAGTTGATTTCATCCTAGCTAAGAGCGGTGGTGTGTGCGCGGTAGTAGGAGCCCAGTGTGTAGTCGGGATCACTAATATGGAAAATAATATTACCCAGCACATTTTAGATATCTTGGAAAATGTCAAGGGAATGGAGAGTGGAAATTGGAGTTGGTCCCTCTTTGGTGGATGGGGTTGGAACCTTGAGAGGGTAATCTATTTTATTGTGATTCTGGTTGCTTGCTGTGTTCTAATACAGTGTCTTCCCATATGTTGTTCTTACTGCACCACCCTTCTCGCCCCTAAGAGTGTATCAATTCATGACACAAATGCAACAATTATGATTCAGAAGGAGGTAAGCGATCTTATGCAGATCAACAAGGATATTTTTGAGACTTCTTCCCTCCTTACTGTTTCTCTCCCTGACGCTGAAGACATGGAGTGTTCCTAAAATCGAATTACTCTGTTTTATTGCATAATATGTCTTTTTCCCTTTTGTTATTCTGATATGTTTGCTTAGCTCATGCTAAAAGGAGTGAAAATTATGCCTCCGTATTGCTGCACATAAGTTAGCAGTCGTGGCGCCATTTTGTTTACCAGCGCCATTTTGTATTATAATCTAAACTAATTCTCTGCCATTTCTCGGAAATGGCTTTCTCTAGGTTATGTTTCTTTGGAACTGAGTTTTTGTTACACTAATGAATGCACTGTTCTTATTAGCGCATACCTTTCCTTTACTGTAAGCCTACTCCCACTTGTCTAGTAGCGGGCACAGGCAGAATGGCCTTGACCTATAGATAAATGTGTGCCCGGCTTCAGAACTGAAACTTACTCCTTTGTAATTTACTGTCCAGCTGCATCTCTCTGGAAAATTCCATGGTGGGCGTATTTTCATTGATTCTGAAATGTACATAATGTATCATTATGCTTGTTGAACTCAGACTCTCTCTGCAGCACTCTTAGCGACTGGGCAGATAGGGCTCCGCTCTGAGCGAACTTTGAATAAACTGTTATTGGTTTGTATTCTCTACTGTCTGACTGGCTTTTCATTTCTCAGAAGGCAGAGAGGTGGTCGTGAGTGACCCGAGTGACCCGAATCGGGCCACTTCCTTCAAACCCCAAGCGATTTTTCAGTGATGTGTAGTAACTAGTAACTACGCATGCATCTATGCATTGAAAAACAATGCAGACTGAGTTGACCTGTCAAAGGGTGAGAGTTTGAGAATGAGATGAGAAGCAAAGATCATTTGTTGCAATTTATTAGTATCTCCAAAATGCAGTTTTGGAATTTTAGGTTAGGGTTAGGAAATTAAGGAATAGCTTCACAATACCAATAGGAGAGGAAATCTGAAATATGTTTGGAGTGATTAACTGTACTACTAATATTTTTTTAATTTTATTTTGTTTACTTCTTATATCAGCATACAGGGGCAAGAGGAATACCACCAAGGCACTGGCGGGTGAGGGAGCTGGAGGTACCTCCACAAGTGCTGCTGATGATGGCTCTGCTGGCCCCAGTAAGTCCTACTGTTAAACTTATTATTATTATCTTATACCGCTTCACATTCAGAATTATTTTTTTCCTTTTTACTGTGCCTGTCTCCCAATTTAGTTCCAACCCCTCTTCAATCTATCTTTTTCCTATATTCTTCCCATCCTGCATTATCATATTTATTTATTTTCTATATTTCTAGTTTCTGTTCTTGACTTCAAACTATCTGTAATTCTGTACTAGACTGTCTATAGTTTCCCTTTTCCTCTGCTTTGTCAGTAAGCTATCCCTCTCCCCTTATAGGATGGTGGTACCTTAAGACTCAGAAAACCCATTTTAGGTCAGGTACTCTACTGTGAAGATTGCATGCTCAATTAAGGTATTCTATGCATGTTTGTTGAGAAGGTTTTCATTTTCTTGCTCATGCTCAAACAGTAAAACAAGAGAGTGCAGACTAGTGGCCAATAGCCATGGTCATGGTGGACTCCCCAATGTTGAGTATGTGTTATTAGTATACCAGCAGTTAATGACCGTGCAGCATGGATGGAAGTATGACGAGGACGGCCCCCACTGTATTTGCCAACTTAGACCATATGTCCTTCATTGACCAATTATTGCACCCGTTCATTGCACTTCAATAACTCATTTTCATCATAGCTCTGCCCCTTCCTTACAAAAAGTTTTTGGTTGGCTTCACTACCTGACTTTTAAAAGATTGTCAACCAACCCAATGCCTAACATGATGTTTTGATAGAAGATTAAGATACTGTAACCGAACTGTAGTGTTGCTTTGTGGTCGTATTTTGCTTAAAAAAGAATAGGGGGAGGCGTATCAGGCATCTAAAATGTGTAATGTTTTTTCTAGACACACAGACCACCAGTGCCAGGGCTGGCTCCGAGAGTGCTAGTGGAGGGGACGCTGCACCGGTCACTGAGGGGTGAGTCCCAGCGGCAGCAGGGGCGGGAAGTGGTATGTCACATTGCTTCCTTATTGACAAATAGTAATATACTCACTGCAAGGGCGTTGACTCATGAACACGCAGCTTTTCCAGATACAGCGGGAGTTGAGTAGTTTTGTCCTCTTCTATCTCCAACTCAACAGACAAAGGTTCATAATTAAACTTTAACAATGACGGGTTGATGGGAAAGGGAAAACAGGATGGAAGGAGAAAGGAAGGGTGAAATGCATGAGTGAAAAGATACATGGGTGAAAGGATGGATATACGTGGATGATGATGATAGGATTCTGCATGGCTCGGTGAAGTTCTGATGAAAGGGTATATATGGACGAAAGGATTCCTGCCTGGGTGGGTGAAAGGAATGTTTGGGTGGGTCAAAGGCAAAGCACGATGGGTGAAAGGATGCATCGGTTGGAAAATGGATTTTGGTGAAAGAATCTTTCAAAGTTATGCTTGGAGTGATTGGATATATGGTCTCTATCCCCATTTTTGCACATGCACTTTGCTGGACTTTAAAAACCTTTAAAAAGAATAAAAGCATTTCCATAAGGATTACGGGCCCGTTTGTTTCTGACCTGCTCGGTGCTATCTTCCTGTGCCCTCGATGAATGGTGTGTGATGCAAAGGAGGTTTAGAGCGGGACACCTGTTATATATATATATATATATATATATATATTCACTGAAAAAACCATAGGTTTCAGGCATGTTATAGTTAGAAATTAGCATTTAAAAAACCTTAGAAATTCACTGAAAAAACCATAGGTTTCGGGGACGTTATTGTTAGTTGGACATTTCCCTCATACAAAACCATAGAAATTCCACCTTTATAGTTAGTTCAGCTAACTATAACTCGCGCCCCTGCAATGCACTGCTGATGACATCACATATTACATCATTCATGACATGGTCAGTGACATCACTGATGACATCACTGATGACATCATCCAGTGAATGTGGTTTTCTTTAAAATTTAAATATGTATTATATATATACCAAGCTGTATTGAAGAATGAATGGATGTATAAGTGTCTGGATGGAGGATTTAGTAGGTGTGTGACTGACTTTTTAAGTGAATGATTAAATGTATCTTACTGAATACATGGGTTAGTGTCTAAAGTGTGTGAATGTCTGTATCACTCTGTCTGTTGTTGTGTAAGCTGCTGCATCGGTTGGTCAGTAGCTACATGAATGTCTATATGGGTTATTGATTAGTTGCCTGCGTATTTGTATAGGAGACTGAGTGTGTGTGTGGTTGGGTGGGGCGTGTGTGACTCTGTGCATAGATGTGTGAGTGGTTGATTTACAGGGTGTATGAGTTTAAGAGTGCATGTGGAAACAGTTGTATGGGTGGGTAAGTGTGTGTATGGGCGTCTTGGTGAGTGAATCGATGTCTCAGTGCACATG
The DNA here is from genome assembly GCA_963921515.1 of Calotriton arnoldi. NCBI lineage: Eukaryota > Metazoa > Chordata > Amphibia > Caudata > Salamandridae > Calotriton > Calotriton arnoldi. Next base: position 673,927 of record CAWUFW010007397.1, on the reverse strand, counting down.
TCCAGCTAAGTACATATATAAAAGGCAGTGTATGTGAGAGTTGGTGTATAGAAATGACTATACGTGAGAGTCAGTGATTGTGAGAGTGGCTGTATGTATGAGTGTATACTTGTATTAGTGATTATATAAGAGACTAAGTATGCGTTACTATCTGTATGAATAAATGAGGTGGTGTGTGTATAACTGTGTAGGTGAGTAAATGGAATGATTGATTCTTTGCATGAGTGACTAGGATGAGTACATAACTGACTAGGATGAGTGCTGGTGTGTCAATGTCTATATAGGTGTATGAGTGCATTTGATAGTGTTCTATTGATCAGTGACTGCATGTATGACTGATTGTATGGGTGAATGGGTAGATGTGTGTGTAGACCTAGGAATCACTGAGTGGGTATGTAGTAACTGGTATTAGTGTGTCAATGGTATCGAAAATGGTAGTCTGTATTTTACAGTGAGTGTATCAAAGGTTATATTAGTGTGTGAGGAGGTGCATCAGATTGTCACATGGAGGATGTCATCAGTGATGTCACTGACCATGTGACGTCATCAGCAGTGCATTGCGGGGGCCCGAGTTATAGTTAGCTGAACTAACTATAACGGTGGAATTTCTATGGTTTTGTATGAGTGAAATGTCCAACAACTATAACGTCCCTGAAACCTATGGTTTTTTCAGTGAATTTCTAAGGTTTTTTAAATGCTAATTTCTAACTATAACGTGCCTGAAACCTATGGTTTTTCAGTGCATTTCAAAGGTTTTTTTAAATGCCAATTTCTAACTATAACGTGCCTGAAACCTATGGTTTTTTCAGTGAATTTCAATGTTTTTTTAATGCTAACTTCTAATTATAATGTTCATTTAACCTATAGTTTTTCCGACACCCAAGAAGGACACAACACCCACTGCCACAACCCTCAGGACCCCCCCCGTACCACCCCTCTCCCTACTGTAATTTTTTTTATTTGTTATTTAAACTATATAATGTTTTCTTGTTTTTTAAATATTAAACAACTACATACAGTATGAAAGGGAGCCCAGCCCAGAGCCACATCTGAAGACCAACACATGTCATAGACCTACTGATCAAGCAGCTCCGACACCCAAAAATGCCACAACACCCACCACCACCCCCAGGACCCACCCCATCTACCACCAAGGCAGCGCAGAACAAGACAGCGAACTTTCTGAAAACGGCATGGCCCCTCAGCCACACAATAGCTGAATATTGGGACAGGTGTGAACAAACTATATGTGAAGGAAGCAATTCACCCATGTTTAACAATGCACACAATGCAAAGTGTAGCAGTGATGTGCTGGACACATCTCAGTATGCAGAACACACACCTTTCCATGTGCACAAATACTACTGGTGCTTGTAGTGTTGTGGACAGTGGACCCAACCATGTTACGTCAAACACTAGGGAAGTTCTCAGTCATGTAGCTGGGTCGTCCCCCCCTGTAAGAATAAGCTTAACCGGAGTGGGCTGGTCCGACGTACGCTACTTCAGTGTAGGAGTGTGAATAAATAGGCCGGAGCTCCTGGCGTGGTTCACTTGTGGGAAGACCAAAGCGTCTGCCAGGGCGGCGCCCCTCACCCTGCCACGAGGCCGCCGACGTGACCGCCAGCCTCCTCAGCCGATCGCTGGCTTCCGCCAGACAGGCCCCCAGCGGCACAGCACTGCGGACTTATGTCTGTACAAACTACTGCCTTCAATATACACTGCGGTCATCAGGGCTCACAATTAAAATTAAGTCTTGATTCATTAATTACAGAGTCCAGTAGGCAAGTAACTATCACAGGCCTAAAACCTACATAATATCCTTTTAGTATCCTTGCTTCAAGAACTTTTTTTTATATCAGTTATAGCTTTAGTACAATCACCAAATTCATCTTCAAGTGCAAATGAACACTCATTAGCAGTCTACACTGCGGGCAGCAGAGCTCGCAATTCGAATTTTGGACACGTGGTGCCACTAACCCTGTTCAACACAAGCCGCGACACGTGGTGCCACTAACCCTGTTCAACACAAGCCGGCGACACGTGGTGCCACTAACCCTGTTCAACACAAGCCGATCCCACATGTGGAACTGTGTCCTGAGTCCTGAATGGCAGTGACCCCAAGTCCGTGGCAGCGACCACAGCACCAGACTCCCTTCGATCAGTGAGGCATATTTCCATATGCAAGGCCGGCGACACGTGGTGCCACTAACCCTGTACAACACAAGTCGCGACACGTGGTGCCACTAACCCTGTTCAATACAAGCCGATCCCACATGTGGAACTGTGTCCTGAGTCCTGAATGGCAGTGACCCCAACTTCGTGGCAGCGACCACAGTACCAGACTCCCTTCAGTTTTATTTGTTGTTGTTTTGTTTAAATAAAATGTTTTATATGTAAATCTATACATGACTAAGATTCTTGTTTGTCCAACCGCACAGGGACAATTCCGGGCCCAAGAAGGTTGTTGGGGGTATGTTGGTAATGTGGGAAGAGGGTGCGTTACCTGCTGATGTGGGGAGAGGCAGCGTGAAAGGGGTATCTCTCACAGAAAGAACTCCGGTATGTTTTCAGAAATGCCTCGGACAGATGCCAGCTGACGGACTGAATCACAAAATGGCTTTTCAATGCTTATGTAGTGGGACTTATGAACAGTTCGCACCCAGGCTCACAGAGGGACAACTGCGGCCCGTCCGCTCGACTCACAGATGCAGTACTATGAGCCGTCCGCTCCCAAAGGAACAGCAGCGTAGTAGCTCGCAGAGGTACAGGCACAGCAGCGTACTAGCTCGCAAAGGTAGAGAGCTGCGAGCCGACGGACTGGCTTCTAATGGCATAGCTGCGAAGTGGTGATGTTGGGCAGAGGGAGCGTGAAAGGGTTAACTCGCACAGACAGAGCTCCGGTATATTAAATTGCCCCCGGGACCTTTCTTTTATATTTTCACTCGATGCAAGAAAGCGTGCTTTCTGGACCAAGACCTTACTCCCTACCAAATTTGGCGTAATTCCGTTCAGCAGTTTGACCTGTAGCCTTGTCTAAAGTTTCCTATGGAAAATCCATTGAGAAAACACGTTTTCACACCCCCCACATAGCTCCTTGTCGCAGGCGTACTCGCTGTTGGTGTGCAGGTCAGTGGTCTAGTTGTCAACATGTCACGGCCACTCCCTGAGGGCAGGTTTGCACACACACCACACCCATCCGGCACATGCATCACAGGCCATGTGACCACACAAATATAATGGATCGACAACGTCACATCCTTTATTGCCGGTGGTGACTGGATGGCGGACGCTCCACGGGTCTCAATCATAAAGAGTTCATGAAAAGTTGCGCAGAGGGTTAGTCGCACCCTGAGCTGTATGGCCGTCAGGGGCCTACTACCACGTGGTGCGGACTTGAGTTGCACAGGGTTAGTGCCACCCGAAGCTGATGTGGCCATCAGGGGCCTACCACCACGTGGCGCGGACTTGAGTTACACAGGGTTAGTGCCACCCGAAGATGATGTGGCCGTCAGGGGCCTACTACCACGTGGCACGGACTTAAGTTGCACAGGGTTAGTGCCACCCGAAGCTGATGTGGCCATCAGGGTCCTACCACCACGTGGCGCGGACTTGAGTTGCACAGGGTTAGTCGCACCCTAAGTTGTATGGCCGTCAGCGGCCTACCACCACGTGGCGCTGACTTGCGTTGCACAGGGTTAGCGGCACCAAAAGCTGATGTGGTCTCCGCCATTGATGACTCAGGACTCAGCGACATGTGTGGGATCTGCAGGGCCGCGGAGCGGGTCCACATAATGTGCACCAAGCCATGGTGGCGGGACCGGGCCCTGGAGCTTTCACGGGCATGTGGAGTGCCCACTGGTAGACACTCCGGTGGCAGCAGGTAATTATTTGGTCATGGATGCGCAGGGGCGCAGTGTCTCTCTCTCTCTCTCTCTCTCTCTCACTTCCCTCTCTTCACTCTCTCTCTCTCTCACTCTCTTCCTTACTTTCCTTCTATCTCTCTCACTCTCTCTCCCTTCTCCCTTTCTCACTCCCTTTCTTTCCTTCCCTCTCTTTTTCTCTCTGGCTTTTTTTTCCTTCTCTCTTTCTCTGTGTCTCACTCCTTTGATATGCGCATTACACACGTCCTTATTTTGTGCTTTATTTTCCAGGCTGTGCGTCGACATTGATGGACCCGACAGGAGTCTTCCGCCTTGTTGTTTTGTGTTTAGTTTGTTAAATTTAGTTTATCCTCTATATGTACGTAAACGGAAAAATAAAGTTTGGAAAAAAAAATTTCAATAAAGTTTTTGGTTGTTACTATGTGTGCAACGAACGTGCTGTGTGACTCTTTCTCGTTCTTATTACTGTTATTTGGTGGTGTCCACCATGGTGTTAAATCTTGGGGCAGTTATCGTGGGAATACTGGTGATGTCTGCAGTTTGCACCAGCTTCTGAATAGTGTGTTAGATTTATCTCAACTTTAGTTGCATTAAAGTGCTGATAATGAGATGCAGAGTAGGCATTCCCGTGCAAAAACACACGAGGTGCACCTTTGCGATTTATTCTAAATACTAAAATCCTGTATTGAATTGCACTGTGGTAGTGGGTGCATTTACAGTGTACACACAAAATCAATGAAGAAATCTCATTGTATTTATATTGATTGGGAATAGTGGGTCAGGTGCTGAATCTTGACGGGATACACTGCCCAGTTCGTTTATTTTTCTGTACACGAAAAAACCACATCACAACTTTCACAACGAAAGGCAAAAACTGCGATGCGAAACAAATTCCGGCGATAAGCCGCGTTAGCACCAGGGATTTTACACCTGCTTTCTGCTGGTGTTAAGCAGGACGACTACCTGCAGCATGAAAGGGAACACAGCCGAGAGCCACACCGGAACACCCACAGGTGCCATAGAGTCAATGAGCATGATACACGGATACCCATGCGGGCCACAACACTGATCGCAACTACCCCATGACCGCCAACGCCCCCAGAACCCGCATCTGAGCAAGTGTGTCCGTGTGGTCATTGTGTTAGCATGATGGGCACGGGCCCTGCAGCATCACAGTGTGCTGTCTTCAGCGGACGTTACCATGTCACCTCAGCGTTGGCAGTGAGCCTGGACATGTAGCTACGCACGCATCCTCCTGCATGCACAAGCGGCGTGTGCTGGTCCGGCGTACACAGGTCAGCGCAGGGGTGTGCCTATCCGGCAAGGGGAACGGGGTGTCTCGGACATGTCCGTGTGCAAGAAATGCGGTAAGTGTGTCTCTGTGTTCTGGTGTGGCCGCCACAAGGGCCGCACCAGTCGATGTTGTAAAGTGGCATGTACCACCTCCAAACGGCAGTGTCACGGTGTGATTGGAATGCCGCAGGACATGCGCGAATAGGCATTACAATGGTGTGCCGTAGGAGTGCACGGGATACAACAGCGCAGCGCACAAAAGTGTGGGGGCTCGTGGGAGGGAGGAGCAGCTGTTTGGCAACGTAACACACAGTGAACCCGCCCATGTGCCACGTGCTGGGCATCTCATCCATGATGACCAGGGTCGCAGACATCCCACAACACCCACGACCGGCCTTTGTACACATCCTGTATGAATGCAGCTGGAGAAGTTACTGTAGGGATGAAAGGTTCTTTGTCTGAGCTATCTTGCGCTAACACATCTGCTGCTCCGAGAAGGAACTTGCAAGTGGCCAGCCCCCCTGACAGATACGATAATATTTGCATCCGTCTCCCACACTACGCACTGCCCGATTTGAGAACAACGAGTACACATCCCACACTCAAAAGTCCTTTGTCGTAGTTAGCGTGCGTGAAATGGCCTTCACACGTACTCCCACCACACCCCTGCCCTGCACCCATTGCAGACAGACCCGGCTCATTGCACCAAGCTGTGCGATTTCATCCACAAGACTGGCACACGACAAGCCAGTGCAGCTACAAGCAGAGCCACTGACGCAATGGCAGGGCATCCCGAACACATGGTCGACTCCATTCACGTCCACCTATACCTTGCACGTCTGCTGCATGTCCTGGGTGCACTGCCTTTGGCAGTGCTGCGGATCACTTACCGGCTGAGCTTCCGCATTGCGGACGTCACCTGCGTTCAACCTGTATTGCAATGTCGCACGTGCCTATCCGAGTGGTGCATGGACGTGTGCCTCTCCAACGTGTGCGTAGCTGACATGGATTACGACGGGTGTGTGCGCCCCCTGTTGGCCCACGACCAGGAGTGTCATGGTGATGCCCGTTTATGGCATGCATGGATGTTTGGCATGCATGTTGGGAACTGGGCCTGGGAGATTGCACGTGTCGTAGTATGCAGTGAGCAAATTGACCCACTTCCCGATTCTGCTTTGGTGCACATTGGGTACAGTGGTTGGAGTCAGCACATCTGTCCCGGTCAGCTGATGGATTACGTCGACGACATGTCAAATATTGTGGCCAACCATCACTCATTAGAGATAGTGGCTTACGCAGCTGCACTCGCGTTCATGGACGAGTGACAAGGTACCTGCAACCACGACTCGATGTGCCACATTGCACGTGTCCCGCCGCATCATTGCACGTTGTGCATCTGGTCACATGTCCCAAGACGACAGTGGACATGGCTGCATTGGTGTCGACTCATGTCCGAGGCGCGGACAACCAACGCTGCTTGACACTGACGTGTGTTGGTGATGGACTACCCCGAGGTGAACATGGACGTTTTCCTACGTTCCTTATTCAGGCATGCTGCTGCATTTGTCTGCATATCGTGGCACTACTCTTGGCCGTACTGACACGCACTTTTTTTATAAAGTTTCCACATTTTCACTTGTCTCCAAATGTGTTGTGTCTTCATTTGTATGCCAATGTGTGTGTCACGGACTCTCTGGCTGCCTGCCATACGTGAATTGCTACCCCATCCGGACTGTGGGTTTGTACTTATGCGTTCTCATGTGCCTGTTTCGTACTGACGCTTTTGGACGTTTATCCGCCACAGGCGAGTGCATTTGTGTCCTGTGTTCGATTGTGCGAATGTTTGTGTTTGGACAACATTGTGTTGGATGTTGGTGTGCTCTGCTTCCTATGTGTGTGTGCTGCATTCTGTGTGAGATGTCCCTTCATGTGAGGTATTGTTCACCCTTCTCCCTTTCAGGCAGTGTGGTTTTCACTTCTGTGCTTGTTCAGTGGTGTGATGTTGGCGGGTTGTGTGACTTGTGCTCCTTGTTGGTGTGTTTCATTTTAGCCATGGTTTGTCTGTAGTTGTGCTGTACTTAATTGTGCATGTGTGCCATTGTGCCCATCTCCCCCGTCCCCCCACTCCCTGCTTGTTCCTCTTCCTGGTGCTGTTGTGTCTGTAATTTTGTTACTCCACACATAAATACATGTAAAGAACAAATTAGAATAGTTCCTTGATTCTTTTAGATTGCAAAACTTCTCTCTATTGGTTATTTTTGAATTTTCCATATAAACAGTTTTTTTAATATTCAAGGACACATAGAAGTCAGAAGTGCAACGTATTCTATCAACACACTTTCTAGAACATTCTACAACACGTGCAGGTTAAAAGTTCATCAATTTTTTTAAACCTAACGATATTTTTTTGCAACATTTTCTCGAACATTTAACGGCACGTGCAGGTTAAAAGTTCACGATTGTTTTAAGTTCGAACAGTGCCTTCCAAATGCAAGTAGCAGGTGTGGTTGAGTTGACCAAATTTTATCCTATCATATGTACTCCACGTTTAAACTGCTTTTTCTTAACCAATCACAAAGATGCTTTTCCACAAAACGAATGTGCACCCTACTTTTAAAAAACAATGCTTTTCATCTCCCAATCAGTTATCGTTTTGAATGAGAAAAAAAGTAGTTCCCCACCTTTAAACATATCTCTTATTCTACGAACGGACTGCATGAGCTACAGACATCTATCCATACTTCCCAGCCATACCTTCAAAATGCTAGTGTGGATCGTAGGACATAGCTATGTTTTCTGGTGCAAGAGGTATGCAGAACAGAGACGTATTGACTTAGACCTAGGTTTACAAAATGTGGACATTAAATGGTTTGGACAGAGAGGATTGAAGTGGCACCAATTGTTGCCTTTGGTTAAAACCTGTTTGCATCTCCAACACCCTGACCTCATGATTGTGCACTGTGGTGGAAACGACCTAGGCACATTGACTGGTGTAGGTTTGGAAATGCTAATGAAAGACACCTTTCGACAATTGATGTTGCTTTTTGCCTCAAACTGTCTTTGTATATTCCAATATATGCCAAAGACAGAAGTGGAAATGGTCAAACCAATTTTGTCCTCAGATTGAAAAATCTAGGAAGAATGTCAACAAAGCTGTGTCTGCATACCTCAGAGACCATAGAATGGGGTCGATCTACAACAACAACATACGTTTTGATATGGCTGATATCTACAGAAGTGATGGAGTACACTTCACAGATCAGGGAAATCGAGTTTTTCTGAATAACCTGAAGCTGTGCATCCGCACTTATATGTAGCTCCAACTAATAAACACAAGGGCTCTTTTTAGAGCCGCCTTATATTCCCAATATCGGTTCGCAGAGTGACAGCTGCGATCCGGCTAGCACAGGGAGACCTGCGGGCCGTCGGGCAGGCTCGCAGAGGGAGAGCTGCGGCCCGTCGGCTCGGCTCGCACAGGGAGAGCTACGGGCCGTCGGCTCGCAAACGCACACCAGCGTGCTGGCTCGCAGAGGGAGAGCTCGGGTCTAACTCGCAAGGGGACACCAACGGGCCAACGGCCCTGCTAGCAGAGACACACCTATCACCTAACGGACTGGCTCGCACATGTACAGCTAGGGACACGACGGCTCGCAGACGCAGACCTGCGAACCGACGGACTGGTACTGTTTTATGCTTTAGGGTAGTACAGTGGTGTTTGTGTACTGTAGGGGGTTCGTGCTGGAGGTAGCGTTTTAGGGTTTAAGGTAGTGCAGTGGTGTTTGGGTAGTGTAAGAATCGTGCTGGAGGTAGTGTTTTAGAGTTTACGACAATGCAGTAATGTTTGGGTAGTGTAAGGGGTCATGCTGGGAGTACTGTTTTGGGGTTTAGGGTAGTGCAGTGGTGTTTGTGTAGTGTAGGGGGTCATGCTGGGAGTAGTGTTTTAGGGTTTACGGCAGTGCAGTGGTGTTTGGGTAGTGTAGGGGGTCATGCTGGGAGTAGTGTTTTAGGGTTTACGGCAGTGCAGTGGTGTTTGTGTAGTGTAGGGGGTCGTGCTGAGAGTAGTGTTTTAGGATTTAGGGTAGCACAGTGGTGTTTGTGTAGTGTGGGAAGTCATGCAGCGAGTACTGTTTTAGGATTTAGAGTAGTGCAGTGGTGTTTGTGTACTGTTTGGGGGTTCATGCTGGGGGTAGCGTTTTAGGGTTTAAGGTAGTGCAGTGGTGTTTGGGTAGTGTAAGAATCGTGCTGGAGGTAGTGTTTTAGAGTTTACGAAAATGCAGTGGTGTTTGGGTAGTGTAAGGGGTCATGCTGGGAGTAGTGTTTTAGGGTTTAGGGTAGTGCAGTGGTGTTTGTGTAGTGTAGGGGGTCGTCCTCGGAGTAGTGTTTTAGTGTTTACGGTACTGCAGTGGTGTTTGTGTACTGTAGGGGGTCGTGCTGGGGTAGTCTTTTAGGGTTTAGGGTAGAACAGTGGTGTTTGGGTAGTGTAGGGGGTCGTGCTGGGGGTAGTGTTTTAGGGTTTAGGGTAGTGCAGTGGTGTTTGTGTAGTGTAGGGGGTCATGTTGGGAGTAGTGTTTTAGGGTTTAGGGTAGTCTAGTGGTGTTTGGGTAGTGTAGGGGGTCGTGCTGGGGATAGTGTTTTAGGATTTAGGGTACTGCAGTGGTGTTTGCGTAGTGTAGGGGGTCCTGCTAGGGGTAGTGTTTTAGGGTTTACGACAATGCAGTGGTGTTTGGGTAGTGTAGGGGTTGTGCTGGGGGTAGTATTTTAGGGTTTAGGGTAGTGCAGTGGTGTTTGGGTAGGGGGTCGTGCTGGGGGTAGATTTAGGGTTTAGGGTAGTGCAGTGGTGTTTGGGTAGTGTAGGGGATCGTGCTGGGGGTAGTGTTTTAGAGTTTACGACAGTGCAGTGGTGTTTAGGTGGTCTTTGGGTAGTGTAGGGGAACATACCGACAGACTGACTCACAGAGCTCCCAGCCGACGGACGGGCTTCTAAAGGCATAGCCGCGATCTGGTGATATGAAGAGAGGCAGCGTGAAAGGCATATCTCACACAGACACAGATGCCAGTGTTGCCTCGCAGAGGTAAAACTACGAACCCAATGGCTTCTACACGGAGAGATGCGAGCTGACGGAGTAAATCACAAAATGGCTGCCAACACTTCCTGGTTTCAACCATTCACAGCCAATAAGCCGCAAGCTGGTGCTTGTAACCCCTCAGCCAATCACATGTCAGAATTCTCAAATATCAATATCTGTAAAATTTGATATTTCTCAAAAACTACTGAACGGATTTACACCATTTAAACAAAAGCGTGCTTTCTGGGCCATCACCTTTCTCCCTGCCAAATTTGGCGTAATTCCGTTCAGCAGTTTCACCTGTAGTCTTCTGTAAAGTTACGTATGGAAATTGCATGGAGAAAACACGTTTTAGGACCCTCTTTTTCTCAGCCCCTCCTACACCATTCACCCCCAAACTTTCAATATAAGAGCTAATCAAAAAAAGAGAAACTTTTTGGATAATTTCATAAAGATTCGTCAAACAACACCAAAGTAACAAGCACATAGAAGGCTCCAGAAGGGGGGCCAGGCAACCCCCCTCCCAACATGAGTGAAGCCCCGGAGCTGCGCGGACCCCAGCACACCCCCGCAACCCCTGCGAGCCCCTGTTATTATTTTTTAAGAAATACCCCCGGAACCTAGCCCACCCAAGGGCCTCATTAAAATGAAACGCGAGAACCCGCGACCCCAGCGCAAATTTTTGCCGATTTCTTTTTTTTTTTAAATGATTTTTTGGGCCCTGGGGGTCCTTCTGGGACCCCCTGAGCAGGCCTAGGGGGTCAGGGTTTTTCTACCCTGCCCCCTTCTCTTGTTTTATACCTTTGTTTCTCCATTTTCGGGTGACTCGCTTCTACCGAGCCACAAGATGGCTGCCAACACTTCCTGGTTTGGACTACTAGCAGCCAATCACAGTGAAGCTCGCGCAAGCGACTTAGGCTCCGCCCAGATATCGAAACTTTTATTTTTCTAATTTCTCAGCAACTACTGAACGGATTTACACCATTTTTAAAAAGGTCGCTTTCTGACCCAAGCACTACATTTCTGCCAAATTTGGAGTAATTCCGTTCAGTAGTTACGGCTGTAGCCTTGCACAAAGTTTCCTATGGGAAATTGATTTTTTGATTTTGTGACTCTTATTTTTTGAATTTCTCCAAAACTACTGAACGTATTTACACCATTTAAACAAAAGGTCGCTTTCTGAACCAAGCTCTACCTTTTTGCCAAATTTGGGGTAATTCCGTTCAGCAGTTCGGGCTGTAGCTCGTCGCAAAATTTCCTATGGAAATTAACATGGAGAAAACGAGTTTTGGGACCCCCCTTTTTTCTCAGCCCCCGCTTGGCGAATCACCCCCAAACTTACAGGATAGGAGCTGACCTGGATATACTTTTTTTTTTGAGAATTTCAGGAAGATTCGTCAAACGACGCCAAAGTTATTAGCAAATCAAAAAATGCTTTTCCTATGGAAACTATGTTCTAACTATAACTACCTACTGGCGACCGCCAGTAGGTAATATATATATACCGTGGCGCGTTTTAAGTTGGGGGATTAAGTCCCCTTGAATCCTGAGGGTCCCCGGAGTCCAACTAGCCCACCATATACCTCCAAAATGCGCCACAGAGCTGCGTTGCAGAGAGGTGTAAAAAGGGGCGTGGCCTCTGTACACCTCTCTGCAAGGCAGCCCTGGCGCATACTGGAGGTTCCTGGTGGGCTAGTTGGCCTCAGGGACCCCCAGTATTCAAGGGGAATTCGTTCTCTCTGCAAACGCGCCAGGGGCGCGTTTGCAGAGTGGTGAAGGAAGGGGGCGGGGCCTGCGGGCCCGATCGTTTATTTTTATTTTTTTATTTTTTGTCCCTGAAGGGGGCTGTGTGGCCCCTTCCTTTTTCCTGTTTTTGGGCCCTGGGGACCCCATCCCCCAGGGCCTTACCCCTTTTTTTAAATTTTTATTTAAAAAAAAAAACGGGAAGGGGCCGCTTGGCCCCTCTTCCCTGGGCCTGTATTGGCCCCGGGGACCCCATCCCCCGGGGCATGGCCTCGATTTTTGTTTTATTCTTTGGAGGGGGGCTGCGTGGCCCCCCTCCTCTGGCCATTTAAGGCCCCGGGGACCCCATCCCCCGGGGCAGCCATACCCTTTTTTTTTTTTTAAACTTTGGGGAGGGGGTTGCGTGGCCCCCTCCCGGGCCACTACTTGCCCCGGGACCCCATCCCCTGGGGCCTGGCCTCTCGTTGGGGACTGTGGGGGTCCCCAAGCCCCCACAGTCCCGCCGGCTCCCCGTGTCCTACGGGAGCCGGCATTGCTTTACACATGGGGAGCTGCTAAGATGCAGCTCCCCGTGTGGAAAGCAATCAGCTTTGGATATTGGAAGAGAGAGCAGGTTTCCTGCTCTCTCTTCCAATATCCAAAGCAGTTTGCAGTGACAGGACGGGAGCCGCGAGGCCCCGTCCTGTCATTGCAAACAGCAGTGTCCCGGGGGTAGGCACCCCGGGACACTGCAGGAGCCGGCCCTGGGGGTGGTGGTCCCCAGGGCCATCAAGGGCTCCAGGAGGGGGGCCGCGCGGCCCCCTCCCATTCAGTTCACAGCCCCGGGAGGTGGTGGTCCTCGGGCTCTGGGGTCCGTAACGGACCCCCATATTTAAATGTTTAGTGCCCCGGGAGGTGGCGGTCTCGGGCGTGTGGGGGCTGGAGCCCCCCACACAGGTTTTTCAATTTATTAAAAAAAGCCCCGGGAGGTGGTGGTCCTCGGGGCTGCTGGAGGGCTCAGAGCCCTCCCGCACCATTTTAAAAAAGCCCCGGGGGTGGCGGTCCCCGGGGCTTGAGGGGCCCTTTGAGGCCCCCACACATTAAATTATCCCCACCATGCCCCCGGGACTTGGGCCACCCGGGGCAAATACAATCCGAGCGCGGAGACGCGCGCTTCGATTCTCGGCAGGATTCGCGCACCCTGAGCGCATCCTGCCGATTTTTTAAAAAAATTATTTTTTTTGGCCCAGGGGTCCTTGTGGGACCCCCTGAGCAAACCTAGGGGTCAGGGTGTTTCTACCCTGCTCCCTTTGTGCGCTTTGCGCACTTGTTTCTGTCCCTCGGTTCTACCGAGGGACAAAATGGCTGCCAACATTTCCTGAATCGGAAAATTGACAGCCAGCTGACAGCCAATTAACATGCAGCTCGTGATCGGGAGGGTACGCGGACCCTACTCGGCCATAGATATCACTTTTGATTTTCTCAGCAACTACTGAACGGATTTACACCATTTAACAAAAAGGGTTCTTTCTGAACCAAGAACTACCTCTTTGCCAAATTTGGTGTAATTCCGTTCAGCAGTTCGGGCTGTAGCCGTGTCTAAAGTTTCCTATGGAAAATTGCATGGGGAAAACGCGTTTTGGGACCCCTTTCTCGGCCCCCGCTGACGAATCCCCCGAGACTTTCAGGGTAGGAGCGGACCGGAGCGGGCCACAAAGTTTGAAAATTTTGCGAAGATACGTCAACCGGCAAGAGAGTTATTTCAAATAGAATGTCGTGGATTTCTATGGATAATAGGTTGTAACTATAACTATCTACTGGCGACCGCCAGTAGATAATATTCTGCTCCAAAGGTTGTGTTGTCCACCTGGTGAGTAGCCCTCGATCAGCAGCTTTGTTTATGATAGGTAAGAACGAGGATCCGCTTGTAGAAGCTGCTCCGTAATGGAAATGCCTGACGCGTTTCGAAGCTCCATATGCTTCTCTTCAGAGGCTTGAACGGAGACAGTGTGTGCAAACGCTGAACCCACTTCGCCATTTTCATATTGCACACCCACCAATGGGAAGCTCGAATGAGACTGTGCATTGTGGGAAATGTGGTCCGGATAGCACACAAATCTTGTCCTGTATGGACCCTGCAAGTGGACTCGTCCTCAATCCTGTTTGCGGCTGCTGGTCCACATAGCCGTACATGATAGTTACCATGTCGGGTGGCCCCCATAACATTACGGGGTGGTGCACACTCCGCGGCAGGACGGCCACGTATTACATTCTGCTCCAAAGGTTGTCCACCTGGTGAGTAGCACTCGATCAGCAGCTTTGTTTATGATAGGTGCATCCATTTGGGGGATGATCGATTATGTGGGCCAACAGCAGAGGATTTAGGACGGGCCCGCTTGCGGGGTCCATGTGACCTATACAGAGTATAATGTGTGCATCCATTTGGGGGATGATCGATTACGAACTAAAGTTCCCATAATGCACAGTTCCATATGACTATCCCATTGGAGGGAGTGCAATATTTAAATGGGAACGTCATATGCACGCATCCTTCCCATGAAAGCCTCTGAAGAGAAAGCTGAGGAGCTTTCGAAACGCGTCAGGCAAACCTACACGGAGGCTGTTAATGGCTGTAAGCGGTATCCGTCCATACCATGGAAAGAGAGTTCTCTTGCTGCTGATGGCCGAGTGCGACTCAACTGATGGACACATCTTGGAGCTGTATATATATATATATATATATATATATATATATATATATATATATATATATATATACACATATATATATATATGGAATGGATGAAAGAATGTGAAGCTTAAATGGTGCGTATCAAAGCCCAGGGTGAAGATTAAGAATACTGTAAGAACAATGCAATGATGAATAGATAATTGCTTGACCTTTGTAGATGGAATAGTCTGTGACGAATGTGCCAAAACTATATCCCGTTCCTTAATCCTTTCCCTGTACTGCAGTATATCGCTTTTCCTATCTTCTACTTGCGGCAATTAGGAATGTCCGCATGAATGATTTATTTTATATGTGACGTGTATCATTCATATTCTTCATCTGTGTTGTAGCCTGGGTAAAATCAAAAGAAATTTTGGAGAAAAGCAGGGCCATTGGAATAAGATAATTGTCTATTACAGCTGTCCCAGCTGCAGACTACAAAGACTATGAGTACAATAAGGGCGCCAGCTGAGGTATACCTCCATTAATTAATTTAGCACAACAAGAGAGAGAATACTTATACTCCATTGTGCATAATGCCTTTCTCAATAATGAGAGGTAATGAATTTTTATTTTTCCACACAAAGTGTCGGTTGTTTAGTCACGTTTTAGATAATAAACAAGTACATAATACATGTGCTCTGCGAAAGTAGAACACTTGCACTCTGTTGTAGACAACATAGAAAAATAATAATGTCTAGATACAGCAATTCAACATCCTGCAGGGCTTTTTATAAAAAGGATATAGGTTATAGGTGAGGGAGTCAAAGGTTAAATAGGCCTGAGGTGATTAGAAAAGTAACATGCACATAGCAGCACAAGGATTCTTGCTTGGCAATCCCTGTTTTTTGACAGCTTCTATGACCTGCTATTTAAGAGAAAATCAAAAAACCTCGACCCAAGACCAACAGGTTTCCCAAACCTTACAGAGACAAAGGCCCAATCACTTTGAACAGTTTGAAATGTACTGATCTCCTATGAAAATGCAAATGTTAGGTCACACTACTCTGGAGATGCTAGAAGAAAATTCAAGTTGTCTGATCAACAGCATACCAGAACCATCATTGTAGCTAAAAGTAGACCATTCCTTTAGCAAAAGGGCCTAATTCATGAAGCCCCAAACCATCTAAACATTTTACTAGGAAATCCTTCAAAAGAAAAAAAAAAAACAGCAGTTTTTTAAACTGATGTGCTGCTGTGTTTATTCTGCTCTATTTCTTTCAGACAGCTACTACATTTGCCATTTGCCTTTAGTTTTGTGAGAGGCATGTGCGGGTAATGGCTATGACTCTAATCACATCAAATTGAATGGCCCTAGGGACCATCAATGTACTGCAACTGTGCCACCCAGGCCTCTACATAATTTTAAACACATTTTTTGCACAGAGCATTGTTTACAATTTGTCTTTTTTCTTTCTAACTACTCCTGGTCATCGTCCACTTTGCCAGGGTATAGCAGCCCGGCTGCAGTAGCAGAAGCTGGAGGCTATAGAGGCCAAGTACCAGCGGCTGGTGACCCTGATGGAGGAAAAGGCAGCTGCCCAGGGCTGCAGCTAGGCCCCAGCACCAGCACCTCCAGTTCTTTGCAATCAGAACATCTGTGCCGCAGTCCGCTGCCAACTGTCCGCCAGCAATCATCATTCACTGCTGCCCTCCCTCAGACTGTTTTCTACTCTGCGTCCTTTCCATTCTGGCGCGGATGGAAGCCCGGCAGAGACAAATGGAGAGGCACCTTAACAAGCTCCTGAGCCTGTCCCGCTGTGCCTAGTAGTGCCCGCTGCCCCTTTTTAACTTTTGTTTTGATGGATGGGACTTGGTTGTTGTTGTGGGTGGAGAGGGTGGGGATTTGCGAGTTGGGATTTGGGCTGTTACATAGTTTGGACTACTTTAGTTTTTTTTCCGGACAATGGACATTTTGATTTTGGTTGGACAATGGTTGGACACGGGAAATTTTTATTTGTTTGGGGAGAGGGGTGGGTAAGTTGTGGTGGTGGGTGGAAGGGGTGGGTGTTTTATTGTTTGGGTTAAATAATAAATATTTATGTTACATTATATATGCCTCAAATCTAGGTTTTTGGGAGTGTTTTGCTTTTTACTGCTGCCTTTAAGCTAAGCCTGGGTGGAGTTCGCGTAGTGGCGCTACACGGAACTCCGCAAAGCTGCAAAAAAACTCTGCCGTGCTACACGGAGTTCCGCGAGCGGGCGGAGTTGCTTGTCCCACCTGTTCACATGATGTTTCCCACTGTATGTTAACGTGGATTGTGTGTTCGGGGGGAAATATTGCGCAAACTTCACCACGCGGTCGCGCACAGGCTCGGACATCTTGTTTTTCTTCTCTGTTATGGTGCTGGGGCCTACTTTTCAATCTTGCCTAAATCTTTTCAATTCTTTGTTCTCCACACTTTTTTTCTGATCTTTTTTATTAATTATCTATCCCTCTTTCTTCTTAAGTGTATATTTTGTGTTTTGTTCGACTTTTTGTGTGGTTTTTTTGTGAGTTTTCCTCTTTATACTATTCTTCTCTATACTACTACTTCCTTCCTAATAGTTTTACTTCCTTCCTTCTTCTCCCTGTTATTTTTTATACTTTCCGCCCCACCGCCCCCCCCCCCCAGCATCATGGCAGAGAAAGATAGCAGGCCAAGGTGGCAAAGACGAACCACCTTCCTTGCGGAAGGCGGCGCCCGGAAGGGGTGCTTGCCCGGGCCTTGTTTTCTGAGTTGGAGGTGGCAGCACTGTTTTTATTGTTCAGCGTCACCTCCCCTCCACCCTGGCAGCAGGCGGCAGGCCTGGGTCCGGGTACGGGCTCCGGGAGCGCCAGCAGCGGTGGGCGAGGGTGCGCCAGACAGTGTATCGCTGCTTTGGGGTCCGGCGCACCCACAACCAGCTGACGCACCAGTGGTCCGACATCCTGGACCGAGAGTAGGACCTGCTAGGTGTTGAGGGTGTGGGGCCTGGTGAGTAGCTAATTATTATTATTACTTGTGTGTTCTATATTATTGTTAATATTTTTTCCCAAATAGTAAGCATGCTGCTCACATGCAGGTAAGTTATGTTTACAAATCTTATATTATGTCATCCGAGGCGGGTGTGGGAGCTGGAGGTGCCTCTCAGCAGGAACATTCCTCATCTAATGGCTCTGCTGGCCCCAGTAAGTTCTCCTGTTGTTAATATTATATATATATATATATATATATGTCCCTAACCTTTACCGCTCCTTATTTTAAACTATTTTTTCCATTTCCTAATTTTATTTTTTCCAAAATCCTCTTCGATCGATCTCCTGTTTCTAAATTCTTGTTATCCCTGCAATATCCTATTTACTTACTTAGTTATTTTATATTTCCAGTGTCTGTATTTTAATTTTAACCTCAAACTGCCTCTGTCTGTACTAGTCTGTCTGTAGCTTGTTTTCTTCTGTTTTTTTATTCAGCTTTTCCTCTCCCCTTATATATTATGTGGACTGCCTTGTGGTGGTACTGTAAGACTCAGAGAACTCATTGGTCCTTACTAGTACTAGTACTACTACTTTACCGTGCAGGTTGCATGCCCAAGTAAGGTATTCAACGCATGTTTGTTGAGATGAGATTGAGAATGAGAAGGCTTTCTTTTACTTTCTCATGCTCAATCAGTACAACGACAGCGTGGCCATGGTCACGTTGGACATCCCAAAGTTGTGTCTTCTTTTCATCTAGGCCTAGTATTGTATATATTAGCAGCAGTTGATGGAGAACTGATTACCGTGCTCCATGACCAGAAGGGAGTATTGAGGATGAGGATGGCACCATTACATTTTCCATCCAAGAAGACCCCCGGTCTGATTGTCCACCCAGTTGCCCACTCTCATTTCTTTTCAAAAACTCAGATTCACCAATAGCTCTAGCCACTCAGTCCAATCCTTTACAGGTTGTCTTCTTGAGAAGCATTTCAAAAATTGCTACCAACAAAATGCCAAACCGGATATTGTATTATTATTTTTTAGGACATACTGCACTCTGTAGTCTGTACCAGAATTGTAGTGATGCATGTGGTACAAGTATTTTCAATTTTGCTACGCAACAAAATAAACAGGGGGAGGAATATATGCCATGCCATCTAAAAATGTGTCATGTTTTTTCTAGGCGTACCGACCACCAGTGCCGGGGCCAGAGGGGACGACGACGCCAGCCTTCAGGGAGCTGATGCGGCAACTGCAGGAGGTGAGCCAGCAGGAGTGGCGGGCAGTGGCAAGGCATATTGCTTGCTTATTGACAATTTGAATTTATACACTCGCTGCAAGGATGTACAGTGTACACTGTACTGTGAGACTAAGTTGTGAACAGTTGAAGACACCCTTTTCTTAGCATTATCATATACAGTGGGAGTTGAGTAACTAATAGCCTCTTCTATCTTCAACTCAGCAGAGAAAGTTTTATGAATAAGACTCAGACCTTGATGGGTTGACAGAAAAGGGAAATAAGAATGGAAGGAGGAAGTATGGGTGAAATGTAATGTGACTGGCAGAGAAGGATGCGTGGGTGAAGGCTGAAGGGATGATATAGGTGGCTGATAGGATGCATGGGTTGTTGAAGGATGGGTGAAAGGTGAAAGAAAGGATGCCTGCCTGTGTGGGTGAAAGTGTATGGCTCAGAGGAATCCTCCGGGGAGTTTGATGGGTCAATCTATAGCAAGGAAGAATGCCATGGGTGGTCAAATGACAAATGTACGTTGGTGAAGGGTTTGCTTGGCATGGATGGATGGTATTCAATCACAGGTGAAGACTGGATGAAGAGAATTTAAAACTTAAACCGTGCCTGAGTAGCAAAGCCAAGGATGATAAAATAATGCTAGAAGAACAATGCAATGATAAATGGAAAAATCTCTGGGAAGAAGAATAAACAAGGAATGTTTTTTTATCAAGGTTTTTGATTCAAAGGTTTGAGGATGTATTTAGGACTACTCCCTTGACTCACAGTAGTTTCCAAGTACAACATGATATTATGTACCCTACCCACCCATCATCAATTGCCTCCCTCCGAGGCCCATGGCATTTTTCGACAGTGTCAGCCATGGGTGGCCTATCGGCTGCATGGTTACAATAGTAGTACCTCACGTGACATTGTGCCATTTATCATCATTCATATTAGTAACTATTCATCTGCCTTGTTGTAGACTAGTCAGGATGAAAGTAAATTGAGCAATTGCCATTTAACAGAGCATGGCCATAATAGAAAAAGAGATAATTGTGTAGTACAGCTGCCCCACCTGCAGACAGTAGTAAAGTAATGCAAGTCTGCGACACAAGTATGTCTGTCTAGGGCGCAACTTGCGCAAGCTGAGCTGGCATGCCTACCAGATTAGTTTAGCTAAACAAGAGAGAGAAGAATACTTGTCTGCTCCATATCCATACTTCAGTGCCTAATGCCTGAAACTCTAATCTTATACAAATCTTAGGGGCCGAGGAATCAAGGCTAGCACAAATGTTATGTACTGCTAGTGCTACGGTGCCACTATATAATAATTTTATGTGTTACTGTTTTGCTAAGAGTATTCGTTACAATTTACTTTTTTCTTGATATAGCTACTGCTGCCAATACACCATCTGCAAGGTGGGAGAGAGCAGCCAGGACCCGGCAAAGGAAGCTGGAGGCCATAAGGGATGAATATCGGTAGCTGGTGGTCCTGGAGGAGGAGGAGGCGGCAGCAGCTGCAGCCTCCAATGCCCCCGGGACCCAGCCAGGCCCCAGTAGTGCCTCTAGTGGTATGGCGCCGTGGTCTGGCAGCCACCCGCCACCACTCTTCTTCATCTTCTACTGGTGCTACCCCCTTGACAGTGACAGTTAGAGCATTTCAGCGATGCATGCTCCTTAGGATGGCGCGCCTTGAAAGCTGGATAGAGGAACTTTTTGACAGCCTGGAGAGGAAGATCCAACTCCTAGCCCGCTGCTAGTCCTCTCTCTTGCCCCATTTTCAAATTTTTTTGGTGGGTGGGACCTGTTGGGGATGTGGAGTTGGAGAAATTAGATTGGGGTTTTACGGACATTTGGACAAATTGGATTCTGGACTCTCTTAGACTCGTTGGGCATTGGTTGGGGTTAGGGAGGGGATGGGTCAGGTGTTGTGGGCTTTTCTAGTTTTATATTTGTTAGGGGAATACATTTTTTGTTTTACAATACATATGATGTAAATCTTTTTTCAGGGGGGTTACTCTTTTACTTCGCACTGTTTCCTTTGCAGTAGAACCGCAGCCAGTTTTTGAAATCTGCTGATATAGTGTAAAAACCGTGGGCGGAGTTTGCGGAGTTGCACTATGCGGAACACCGCGAAGTGCAAAAAAAACTCAGTTGCACTACGCAGAGCTCCGCGAGCGGCGGAGTATAATAGAAAAATGCTGTTCGCAGTGATTGCACAGTGCCAGATGATTGTCCGCACTGTGCAATCATTGCAAACGGCACCATGCACAGCACAAGCTTTCCTCTTCTGCCGCTTGAGTAGATTTTTACTTGTGCAGCAGCTTTCTCAACGCAAACGGGCAGTTTCTCAACGCCAGCGGTCGTGAGCATACGCGACCACTCCCAATGAGTAACCTGACCCCCCCCGCGTTGAGAAATCTCACTGGGATGTTGATTTTCCACGCTCGCGCTCGCCAACTTGATGTTGACGATTGCGAACGAGGACAAATCTCGCCGGGAGGTTGCTTTTCCTCGCTCGCGTTCGCCAACTTGACGTTGACGAATGCAAGCAAGGAAAAAATCTCCGCTCCGCAACACGAAGCGGAGTTTTTCGGAACTCCACGATCTCTGCGTAACGCGGAGTGCAGAAAACTCCGCAAACTCCACGAGCGGAGTTCACCGCCCAGGGTTATTTAACACACCAACGGATAGATGCGGTACCCTCACTTGCCCTACTACTATCTCCTCCTAGTCTATGAAGTCTGCTACTATATATTAACCCCTGTGGACTCAGAAGGGGTGTGGGAGTGTGAATTAATTAATTTCCATAGTATATAGATTATTGCATCTTCAATGAATCCCCACACTTCTTCTCTTACCTGTTATTGATTAGGCAAAGCGATGGCTGCATGGTGATGGTTTGGTTTCCCAAGGTGCCATGGTGTTGGTAGTAAAAGACAGTAGCAGTTGCAAATAAAGAAAATGAGACAGTCACCTAAGGACAGTCACCTAAGGGAGACTAGAGAACAACTAGTAGAAGTACAGTACACAAGAAGAAGACTGCCAAACGAGAAACCATAATAAGCAATGCTAAAATAAAATAAAACATCATGTTGGGGTAAGCCTAGTACAAGTTACAAACTGAAGTTGACTCAAGCTGTGAAGTGGACAAGCGTAACCTTTAGTGCTGGAAGTATGACGATGCAGGCAATTAATGATGATGGAATATGTTCCTCTGGAAAAAATTTGAATATTGAATGCTGTTCATGGGTGGGCAATCTAATATATATATTGTCAGTGAGGGCTATATACTTAGAGCAGAAAAATATCCTCGCCCTGCCTTGATTTGGTGTTGCTTTCACCACATCCTCCCCAGAAAGTGTGTAATTAATGGTGTAAATTTAATTTATTCACACCTCAATAAATCACACAGCCTGGGGGAAGAGGGCTAGGGGTTCAATGAATGGATGTGAATGGGATTTGAGGGAAAGGTTTGACAAAGACAAATACTACACATGGACAATACATTCATCTTGGCAGCCGACCATCATAAATCTGTTGTGGGAGGAAAAGGAAATGCATGCATGATGATGAGTAGTACTAGACTAGTACAGGGCAGTACATTAATTATCCAATTGTCTGTCTGCCCCCAGAGAGACCCAAGTTACATACATTATGTTCTGTTGTACTAGCCTTTGAAAGATAGCAAATACAATGAAAATATCTGTAGGCGTCAAATAAGCAAACATAAACAACACACACAGTCGCAATGATTGAAGAGAAAAAAAATTATACTGTATTGCCAAATTGGGAGTTGCATCTCTGCATTCCTCTTGGACTGTCCATCCGTCAATCCTGGGTGCCTGGCGGATGCGGTTTGGTAAGGTAAGTGTGAGTTGCTTTTCCAGTGTGGCGCTAAAGGGCCTGTAGATGGAAAAACAAAAAAATATTGAAAAATCAAGGAGAAAAGTTGAACTGCATAAGGAGTGCAACAAGAAGACTTTCAGAGGCAGCATGGATAAATCATGTCTGTTTCTGGCAGTTACCTCCAACAACAGGCCCCCCACCCAACCTCCACTTAGCTTTGAATTTGAGCCAGACAGCACTGAGCACACACACATACAGCAACATAGCATTATCCAAATGAAATAAAAAATAAATGCACCGCTATCAGTCAAACCACGCTCGTCATCACCACTACCACTACATAGACATGTAGGTCTGTTTGGGTGTTGTTGTTTAACTTTAGGCCACTTCAAAGTCATCATCATCCAGATCGGTTGGTTTCAGTAAATTTGAAAACTTCCATCTTCTTCTGGTGGCATTTCTCGAAGTAGTCACGCTCACGGCCATGCCCTGAGTCATTCCATCAATCCTCCTGACTCACAGTATGGTGTCCCATACCAACAGTGTCCTGAGTGAGTCCAAACTTGTCCTGACTCAAAATACAATGGATCGACCTGTATTAGTGCAATTTTATTGTTGATCAACAAGAAGGGAAAAATTGACTTGAGTCAATTTTTTGTGTGTAGAATAGTAGACATCATTCACAACAAACAATCACTCATTGTGCAATGCATGCCATAATTTACCTGTTCTTCTGGGGCAGTCCCTCCAGGCTAGGAAAGGATAGATAGTCAGGGCCCAGGGTTGGAGGCAGGCACACATTTGTTTGTATTCTCCATTCAATGTCTGGCTTGAGGGAAATGGTTTTAGGGTGAGTCGGGACTTACTTCTTCACTGACTGCACACAGTTGCAACTCCAATTCGGCAATAAAAGAGTATGATGGTGGGGATGGATTTGTGAACTAGACAGACACACACAAATAATAAAGTAAATAATGTTCCTTAGCAATAACTTTTTTTGGGGCGTCAAAGAAAGAAAGAAAGTAACTAGAAAGCCTAGTTGTCAGGGAAGTAGAGCTCGCCCTCAAACTCTGATGGTTCACCCAGAAGTAGGGCACCTAACACACTACGTTCATGACCTGAGTCGCTTTCATCATCTTCCTACTGTGGTACTTCAGGTATGGTATAATTGAGTGGTATAAAGTGCTGATTAATTTTAATCATGGTTAACCTCTCCACATTTTGGGGTGAGAGGCTGGTCCTTCTCACTGTCAGAACGGCACCAGCAGCACTGAAAACACGTTCAGCTGAGACACTTGCGATAGGACAAGCCAGGTAGTTTATCACCAGCCTACTGAGCACTGGCCGTTGGCGCCTTTTCCCATACCAATACAGCAATGGGTTTTGATCAAAGTAGACCTCTGTTGCGTCACCCAGATAGGCTGGACCATCCGCTCAATGGTCATGGGTGCTCCGCTTTGCTCGGCTTCTTTTGCCTCTGCTTCAGCAGAGGATTTAAAACCTGCCAGTAGAAACCATTCCTTTGCCGATTTTGGGGCTGATGCTCCTGTTCTTGTTTTTGATGATGTTGTTCTTGCTGTTGTTGGTGGTTTTGGCTGCTGTGAGCTAACTGCATTGCCCTCAGGCTCTGAAGTTGAACTTGAAGGCTGCCCTGCAGTACTTGTTGTGCCCTGGAGGAGTGGGCCTCTAATTCCTGGCTGTTCTTTATCTAGCTGACTGGCTGGCACAGCTATCCAAGTTTTGTAGTTGGCAACATCCCCGTCTGAAAAAGGCATGAAAGTGCCCAGTAATGGTTTGTACCGTCGATCAAGAATTGTGGCACAAATGTAATGGTTGAATGACACTATGCCTCTTTGCACCCTTGTATTTTCAGATAAGCGAAGGATTATGCTTCTTTTTTTACCTCCACACCTGTGTACATTGCAGACACCTCCTTTAGCTGTTCCTGTAGCATGTGCAACAATGGGCTCGCTTGGTCCATGGTACAGTCTTTCTTGCTGACTTCACGTGTAAAGACCTCAAAAGGAAGCAGCAGTTCCGTCAGGCATTTAACTAGGCTCCATTGGTCCATCTCAATGATCATGCCTTTCATAGTTGCATGCCCTCATTGCGTGACATATTTATTGATTGGTCTGTACTGCTCAGACATTCAAGTGTGTAATAAGTTGATTTCTTGTTGGCAACCTCCTGGATGAGTGCTTTAACTGGCATTCTATTATCACGTTGAATGATTCTTAGCTACTTGTAGGCTTTAAAAGAATGGCTGAAATGTATGCAGATTCTTCTGCAGGTGGTCAGTAAGTTGCTGACTCTGTCTTCTTTTTTCAGAAAGTCTTGAACAATGATGTTAATGCAGTGCACCAAACACAGGACCCTGAAATAGCCTCCAGCGGCCATGGCCTTAACTATATTACTGCCATTGTCCATGGCAACAAAACCAATGTTAAGCCCTCTTGGTCCCAGCCATTCAAAGACCTTAGTGTTAAAGTCTTCCAAAATGTTTGCAGGAGTATGGATTTCCCCATGGAGAACATGGCTACTGTAGCATGCTTCCGAGCACCATTAAAAATGTCAGCAGTGTCAACAGCAGCAGATATCTTTTCTCTAACCCCCACAAAAGAGATCCAATGTGCACTGATGCACATGTAATCAGTGGCTTGGCAACTGGTCCACATGTCTGTCATCGGGTGGGTAGTGTGAACAGCACTCTGCTTCAAAGCTTGTCCAAGCAATTCCAGCACGTCGTGATGTAGTGTTGGAACAGCAACTCTGGAGAAATAGGACCGACTGGAAACGTTCCATTTCGGGCAGATGGCTGCCACAAATTCAAGAAAACCCACCCCTTCCACAAAAGAAAAAGGGAGGAGGTCCAGTGCTAACATTTTAGCCAGCTTCGTGTTGTACAAACGTGCCGTTGGGTGGTTGGGTTCGGACTGCCCCTCCGGCCTAAACATGCTGAGAATGGTAGCCTGAATTTTTTTCTTTTCTGGTGCCACTGATGCAGGTGACTTCTTGAGACCAGATATTGTTAGGCTCAATGCGTGTTTTTTCGTTGCGGTACTCTCTTGCCTTGGACCCCTTGGTGTCTCGGCCTGACTCTTGTGCCATTGCAATGTTGCTGATGATGATTTGGGAGATACCACTGCACTGCTGGGGTCAGGGCTGCTTTATGTACTAGAGAAAATGTCTCCCTCGTCTTCATCTTTCACCATGATCGGATCTTCATCCCCTCCACCAACAACACTTGCAGTTTTTTTCCCGCTAAGGTACGCCTCCCACTGGATCAAGTGGTGTTTTCTCAGATGGGTTGTTTGGCCTCTGGTACCATAGTTTGTTCCAAGCTTACTCCGACTAACACCTGCTCCACAAATGGAGCATATAGCAATGTTCACCTCTTTCTGGCTAACCAAAAAGAAGTCCCAAACTGGGGAGATGAACTTTCTGACGCTGCTGGTGCCACTTGCAATGTCGTATGAACTGGTAGGTGGGTGTAACGTTAGAATTTTTGCAGTACCTACTTCTACTGAGGTGGTTGTGGTGGATGTGGGTCGCTGCCGGGTCTTTGTAAATATGGCAGCTGGAGGTGGTGTTAGTGGTATCTTTGTGGTATCCATGCCACATCCCACACAGTAATTTGGGATGGGGTAATGTCGGTCTCTACTGGGGCGGGGCTAACGTCCATGATGACTGGCCGTCATCATCTTCCTTTTCTACATCTACCTCCATAACTCTTAGGCTTTCCGGAACCTTCTTTTTTCCTAGCCTTGTCTCAAGGGCGTGGCATGTCTCACTCTTAGACTGAGGCGGGATCCAAGTGGTATCTAGATCATCAAAATGGGGGCTTGCTGGGGATCAGGAAGACGATGGATCTTCTGAAAGATTGGCTTGCTCTTCTTCCTCAGCAGGAAGCTCGATCTCCTGAACTTCCCCTACTTCAGGAGGATCTACTAATATTGGTAGTGGTTGCGGCTGTTGTTGCCCACTTATCTGAGTTTCCTGAATTGACTGGGTACTACTATGCTATAATGATAAGTCAATTTCCATGTCACTGCTTGTTGGCGTTGTCGTGATTAGACTGGCTGCCTCTGTGACAGATATGGGCTTGGGCCTAGGTTAGTGGGGTAGGTCCGCTGATGCGGGGGTGCTGCTCCCAGCTTTTTCCCCGGACACAGCTGCTGCAGGCACAATTTTTGTTTTTCCACAAAAGGTCTTTGGCGACATACCAGTGGTGGTAAGTGGCAGTGCCTTCTTCTTCTCACTGGCAACTTTGACTTTCTTGATACTGTTACCTTTCTTTGGGGCCATCTTGAAGCTGTTGGTTAGCATTCAGCGGCACTTGTCTTAGATTCACAAGTTCAAGAGATGTCTGTGGTCACACGTCACGTGACGTCATGCGCAGGGCGCAGGCCTTCTGTTTGGCAGTACAATAGGTGATGTTGTCTCCTCCTCTTGTGCACCTAAAGTAAAGAAGCAAGAAGAATATCAGTGAGACATGGCATTGTTGTGGTTCGATAATTACTAGTACATATATATAATTTAGTGTGTGGTCACACTTGTTAGTGTTACCTCAGTTATTTAAAAAATGAACAATACAGTGTAACCATTTGTGAGACTTTGACCACAACAAAGGCTTTCATGAGGTGCTGTACAGTACAGTACACTCAGGAAGGATAGGAAAGAAGAAGAACAACAAAAATACAACTGTAACGGTTTGGCAGTATGCATCATGTGGGAGTGCGGCAATCAGGGAGCTTCAGCTGACAAATGACAATGGAATGGAACAATCCATAGACAATTAATTCTGTTATTCACATTATATAGCAGACATGGGGTTAATACTAATGGTTCATTGATGCCAAATCATGTTACTTTGAAACTTAAAAAAAACATTGAAAAAGAAATTGAAAAATCTTTGAAAAATTGAAAAGAAATAGAAAATATTGAAAATATATAAAAAGAAATTGGAAAAATTAAAACATTAAAATGAAAAAAGAAATTAAAATAAACAAAAAAATTAAAATAAATAAGTAAAAATAAGTAAAAATAAAACTACCCTCAAGCATCTAATTATTAATTTATTAAGCTGCTGTTATCTCATTGATCAACCATCCATGCAAGTATAGGGCAAAGGGACACACTGGCTGAAGGCACAAAGTGGCTGCCGGCCACCTGGCAAGGCAACAACAAGGAGCAATAAGCCAAGGAGAACAAAGGGAAGACATGCAGGCATATGGCAAAAGCACACTGACTGCCTTCCTAAAATTGCAAGTTACAACCACACACATCCAACAAAGGCATTAACACACATGAAAAAAAGTGAAATACCACAAAAAACACATTTTGTATTTCAATCCAATGCCATCCATGCCCTAAATGATGTTTTAATTCAACAGACACCACAGAAACAGTTGTTTAATGCACCCATGAATAGCTCTGGGCCTACTGGCTGAGAAAGGCCTATTGGCAGACTACTGGGCTTCATAGTGAATTAAATAAATATTGTAAATTGATTTCAAAACATTGAGAAAATGTAGTGAACTGTGCAGCATGTTTCCTTTATCAAAGAAGAAAAATGACTTACAAAGAAACAACTAGGCCCCTACTAAAATCTACAGGCCACCCACCACAATACATTTTAAAAAATCAATTAAAAGTACAAATAAATCTAGGTGCATGGCCCCAATCAAAAAAACAATACCGGTTTTCCAACTTACTTGTGAAATCTCAAATTCAAAGTCCTCAAATCCAAAGATATATTATGCAGCAGACAGAAGTAGCGATCCTTCCAGATCCAAATCCAAATGCAAAGTGACCAGGAGATGGACATAGCACTAGGAGGAGCCTGCTGGACATGAACAGGAAGTTGGAGGCTCTGGGGCACTTTCTTTCTCTTAAAAAAAAGTAAAAAAAGAAAAAGGACTCCTTTCAAGAAGGTTTTGATGCTGCTCGGAGAGAGAACATTCTCCAGATTGCAGTCGCGGTAGAACCTGCGCGTTCAGTATCGTGTTCTTCACAGAACCCCCACCAGAAGTCCGCTGGCGCACTTGAATGACGTGTTGGCAACCATAAGCTCTCGCGGGACCATGCGGCCACCTAGCAAATCTTGTGGGTCTTGCGACCAGCTCGGAAATCTCATCGGCAATCACGGGCACCCGGTAAGAGGCTCCCCTGCGCGTGAAAATGCATTTCGGGCACGCCAACACAAAAAAACTCCACTCCCTTGAGAAGTTTTTCAGCAACTCCGCATTCTACGTTGAACGCGGGGTCGCCAAAACTCTGCAAACTCCACGAGCAGAGCGGAGCGGAGTTTTACACCCAGGGTTACTTTTAGCACAGTGTTTTTTAAAAATGTGCTTATCGTGTATAACAACAATTAGGTATGGGCTATGCCTATGTGGTACCCTTGTCCTACTCTTACTACTCTCCTAGTCTCTGTAGTCTGCAACTAAGCCTGGGTGGAGTTCGCAGAGTTCTGCTATGCGGAACTCCGCGAAGTGCAAAAAAACTCTGCAGCACTACGCGGAGCTCCGCAAGCGGCAGAGTGCTTTATATAGATGCCGTTCACAGTGATTTTCAGTGCCAGGTGCTTGTCCGCACTGTGCAATCATCGCAAACATCACCATGCACAGCCCAAGTGGGTGCTGCTTCCTTTCTGCCGCTCGAGTAGATTTTTACTCGAGCAGCAGCTTTCTCAACGCGAACAAACAGTTTCTCAACACGAGTGGTCGCGAGCATACAGGACCACTTGCAATGAGAAATCTGACCGCCCGCGTTGAGAAATCTCCCCGGGAAGTGGATTTTCCACACTCGTGCTTGCCAACTTGATGTTGATGATCGCAAACGAGGAAAAATCTTGCCGGGAGGTGAATTTTCCTCACTCGCCAACTTGATGTTGACGAACGCAAGTGAGGAAAAAAACTCCGCTAAGTTTTTTGAAACTCCACGAGCTCTGCGTAACGCGGAGTGCGGAAAACTCTGCAAACTCTGCGAGTGGAGTGGAGTTCACCGCCAAGACTTATCTGCAACTATATTGACCACTAACGGGGAGTTGCCATTGCCAATATTGCCTACAACAACTTAGTAGAGCAACAAACCACAGTTCTATTACCGGATATAAGAAGCGAGGGCTGCAGGGTTTCCCAAGTTGCCATGGTGGTGGTTTTAGTAGCAGCCTAGCGCACTGACAACAGTAAAGGAATCAGAAGTGAGGTCCCACTCCCACCCAGGTGAACACCAACTGTAGGATTTTAATCGGAAGGATTATTCATCGCAGGCAACTAAATTGAAATAAAAACTGAGCTAATCAGTTATATATTATTATATCATCATAGCTTTACAAAATTATAAACAATTGAGACCAGACTACTGCACAACAAAGAATTCCTGATAGTGAAAATATAATACGCAATACTAAGTTATTCAGAGCAATGGTGAGCTAGTATTTCAATTTAAACAAAAGTGACACTCGAATCGTGATTCGTGAAGAGGACTTAAAGTCTGGAGTGGACATGGTTATTGGTTAAGCATTTATGTAACGCAACACACAGTGCCTGAATGATGATGATGATGTTCTTCTATATCTAAAATATTGATCACTTCTAAGCATGGGTGGGTAAAATGGGGCCAGTGTGAACTATTGTTTCGGTAATAGAAGTAGAACAGAAGATCCTGCACTGAGTTGGTGTTGCTTTCACCACATCTGCCCCACCAGGTGTGTGATCAATTAATGGTGTAAATTATTAAGTCACATCTCATTAAATCAGACAGCCTGGGGGAAGAGGGTTAGGGGTTTGATGAATGGATGGGAAAAGGGATTTGGGGAATGGTGTGACAAAGACAAATACTACACCAAGACAATATGTATCTGGACAATGAGCAGCAAACCATCATCAATCTGTTGTGGGAGGAAAAGGAAACAAAGCAATGACTATGGCACAGTTAACTTAAATGCAATGCAAACCAAACAGTCCGTCAGCCCCAGAGACACCCAAGTTATATTATTATATATCTAAATGTACTGTCAGTCAGCTAGGTTTGAAAAATAGTAAATACAAATTATGTATAAGTGAATTGAACAAAACACACACAGTTCTAAAAAATGATTATTAAAAGAATGATACTGGATTGCCAAATTCTGAGGTGCATCTGCATTCTTCTTGGATTGTCAATCAATCTTGGGTGCCTGGCTGATGCGGTCTGGTAAGGTAAGCGTGAGTACTATGTTGCTTTTGCCTTTTTGTGCAGGTGAAGAGAAGGCCTGCAGATTGTAAAACAAAAATGATATTGTAGAATCAAGGAGAAGGACAGAAGGCAATCTTCATAAGGAGTGCACCAAGAAGAATCAAAGGCTGCACAAGAGAGAGGAACAGTCCTTTGCAATCATTCATTTTATGACTGATGTGCAATCAATTAGTTAAGAGCAATTACATCAACCAACAATTACAGACAAGTGGCCGCATGCATCGGGCTCATCAAACTCCAACTGCCATAATCATGATCATAATATATAGACTAGCGCGTGCATAATGTGATGATCACCACATGTCTGTTTCCAGTTATCTACAACAACAGGCCAACCACCCAACCACGAAGTAGTTTCAAATTTGCCATCCAGCAGCAGCGCACAAACTCAGCAGCATTGCATTTCCCAAATAAAGTCAAATCAATGCACTTCTCACCACCAGTTCACAGTGGGGTAGGCCTCTTAGAGTCATCATCATGTTGGTTTCTGGCAGTTGTTGAAGTAGTCATGCCCTGAGTCCTTCCATCATACTCCTGACTCTGAGTAATGTGTCCAACTCCCTACCGACTGAGTCCTGACTCAAATGCGATGGATCGATCTGTAGTGCAATGCTGTTGATGAACAACAAGAGAAATATTTAGTAAGTTTTTGTATAGACTAGTTTCATTTGTGTTTGTTAGCCAAAATGACTGGTCGTGTCGAGTTTTTGAGGAGTGTGAACTGTGAAGCAGAAAACAAAGATGTGGATCTGGCAAACAAATCTCGCTAAGGGGCCTATTACGATCTTAGTCGGAAAACCTCCTACCTTAGGTCGGAGGCTTTCTGGCAGAGATCGTCGGTTTCAATTCCAACCGGCTGATTACAATACAGCCAGTCAGAATTGAAACCAGCTGGTCATTCCGGCTGCATTCCGACGGGCTCAAGGAGCCCATCGGCCAGTAGGAAGCCGATCCATAATGCATATGGATGGTGTTTTACGCCGTCCAGATTACGATGCACGGTTTCTGACAGGCTTTCAATGCCGGGCTTTCCGACATTGAAAGCTTGTCGGAATAGCGGAATAGCAGTGTCGGGACCACCGACCAGAGGTCGTTCGGTCCCGAGACCCGCAACGGTGTCGGGCGGAGTGAAAGGACAAAAATGACCTACCGGAAAAAAATTATCACCCGTCATCGTTAGGCCACCAACATTGTAAACCATCTTAAACACAATCAAGCTTAATAGTTATTGTTAAACACCCAGGGGTATGTTTACAAGAATTGCCGCTAACCAGTGTTTGTGTTAGTTCGCAGAAATTTTCTTAACGCTGCCTATCGCCAAAAACTATTGCCCTGTTAGCGACGTATGTACAATACGTTGCTATATGGAGATAGTATCAGCTAGCTACAACTAAAACTGCCGCTAACACTAGCGTCAAGGCGATAAAAAGTTTGACACTAGCGAGAGAAAAATGACTAAAGGCCAATTAGTGGTAAAAAAACTCTCGTTAGTCAGCCCAATGTCACTTTTCTGCCTATAAGTCTACCTCCAATGATAAAAATAAAATAAAAACAATAGAATGCAGAATGGAGCAGCCAGGGCCAAGTTCAGCACAGGTAACAACCCCCCAAGCCCCCCAACAGCCAGAATGTGCAGCCAGAGTCCCAGGGGAAGAGGAAATGCAGATTCAGGGCTCCATTTATGTAAAGAGGTGCATCGCTGGGGAAAACCAGTGATGCAGCACTTCGCATAGCCTCATCCTTGCGACTAGGCCTGGATGGTGAACTCCGCTCCGTTCACGGAGTTTGCAGAGTTTTCTGCACTCCGCGGAGTGCAGAAAACTCCACTCTGCATAGTGCAGCAGAGTTATTTTCCCCGCTCGCGTTCGCGAGCCCGAGCTGCCACTCGGGTAAAATTTCTACCTGAGCGGCAGGAAGACCAGCACGAACGGCAGTTCGCACTGCTCTCCGCCACTTGCGGAACTCCGTGGAGTTTTTTTGTCACTTTGCGGAGTTCCGCGTAGTGAAACTCCACAAACTACTCCCAGGCCTGCTTGCGACACCATGGCAGCCGATGCCTGGAAGCGCGGACAGTCTCTGGGGCCCGGAGGCATTGCTGAGCCTGTGTCTGAGACCCGGAGTGGGAGGTGGTGGTGCTGTGGAGCCACTGTGACCTGCACGTGGAGGCGAGCCATGTCGGGCCCAAGCCTATGGGCTGTGGCAGTAGACAGTGAGTTGTCGGTGATCACCCTTACCTGGTGGTGAGGTCTGGCAGGTCGTATGGAGACACGTTGCTGACCTGTGTGAGAAGACTGCCTGGAACCCCTTGAAGCTGTGAACAGTAGAGGAGCTCCTGTGCACCAACGTAGGGAGGTCTGCATTGCATAACACGCACCACCAGTACACCAGGGTGCACAGAGGAGATTTCCAATGGTGGGCTGCACCTCTCTGCATCACAGGCTGGAGAGTGGTGGTTCCCGGACACTGTGGAGGGTGAGGCCCTTGAGCTGTGCTGAACTTGAGTGCCGGGAGCACTGCAACTTCACGCCTAAGGGGGCTCTGTTGCATCACCTGCATCGGGAGGACCCCCAGCGGACTTTGCAGTGACTGCTGTACCCACGCTTGTGAAATCCCGCCTGGCTGAGGCTCCTGCTGGCTGAGTCACAGATTTGGAGAGAATGCAGGGGATTGAGCCCTGGTGTCAATGTCCAACTGAGGAGAAGGTGGGATGCATACCAGAGGAGGCCGGGGGGTTGAGTCGGGCCCAGGCCTAGCACCTGTGGGTTGCGCACACCATACCCTGAGAAATCCTTGCACTGAGGCTGAACTACATCACGGAGGGCACCACACAAGACTGGTGGGGTACTCCACTAACTGGCTCAAGTCGCTAAGATCGGCCATTGGTGGCAGGGGGTGCCATGGGCACGCGGTTGGTTTGGGCCCAGGCCCTTGGGTATGCAGCTTGATCCGCCGTTACTCACAGGGGAACATGGAATCTGGTCGCCACTGTTAGATCGAAGAGGCAAGCGGGTGGTGCTGCCTTTCCTCGCCCCCTGTTAGTTTGCTTTTGGGTGTATGGGGGACTATCCCTTAGTGGACTTGTTCTTCCCACAGCGCTGCGCTGTCTGATAGCTGCTGCTGCTGTTCCTATCTGCTGCTGCTGGTTCATCTGACCCGGAGGTCAGGTGTTCAAGTGCCTCCTTCACCCGCAAGCTGCTACCTGTACCTCGTCCCTGGTGGTCCAGTGGTAGAGCGTCATTGCTCTGCTGCTTGACTGCCCTCCTGTCCCTCTTTTCTGCTGTTCCTGTCCCTCTTTCTGCTCTTCTCCGTTGCTTTTCTACTTTTGGCTTTTCTTTGTTTCTTTGCTTTGTTTGGCATTGCTTTTCCTGTTCTTTTTTTTCAGTTTGTTTTTCCCTGTCCTCTCCCTCGTTGCCGCTTTGATCACCCGTATCACCGTCCCCTCCAGTGTCCCTTCCCACGTTTCCCACCTCCCAGCTGTCCAGCCCCCCCGCAGCACTACTTAATGGCTGCCACTGTGCAGCCATGCTCAGCGGGCGTGCCACTGGTGCGCCAAAGGCAAGCCCATCTGCGTACGTCTGCCCCTGGATCGTGCCCAGCACCAGGGACCCTGCCTCTCAGACACTCCACCGCTATGACGCCAGCGTCCTCCTCGCCCTTAACCCTGGAGGCCACGCCGCCTGTCATCTAGCATCACCAAAGAATACCTTTGCACCCTTCGCCTCTAGAAACTGCAAACACACCTTCTGCCACATCCACACACCAGCGCCTCTTGCCTCCCAGCTGACCAATAGTACACCCGACCAGCTCAACTGCATCCTCCTTAACGTGCGGTCCCTCCACAAATACGCCACAGAAATCTGGGACCTCCTCGACGCCACCTCTTAAGATATCGCCTTCTTCACGGAAACCTGGACCAACCTCTGCTCCAGACGGCTACAAAATCACCCGCAAGGACCACCCTGACCGCCCAGGAGGAGGCATTGACATCATCTACAAAAGCACACTCCGACTCACCACGCAATCTAATGACCCAAGGACGACCCCAACACCACCCTCCGTGGCACCCTCATCTACAGGCCCCCCAGCCCATGTTCCCCCATTCACCGATGCCATCGCAGACCTCATCGCACCCCGGCTCTCCCATCCACTGACTACATCCTACTCGGAGACCTCAAATTCCACCTGGACAACCCCAGTGACCAGAATACCACCACCCTCCTGGAGAACCTCGCCAACATCGGACTTAAGCAGCTAGTCACTTCACCAACCAACATAGCCAGACACAAGCTCAACCCCGTCTTCTCCGCCAGCGGGAACTTCAACTACAGCCACACCACCGAACTCTCCAGGACTGGCCATCATTGTATACATCATGCCTCCACCATGCCGAACGTACACCACTGCCATCATCGTCCCCCCATTGCAGCTGATCAAGGCCACTGAAGAACTTCTCGTCAACTCCCTCAGCACCACCACTCTGCCAACACTTATAGATGCCTACACCGCACTGTGCAACCTCCACCAATGGATCTCCAACTGCACTGACACGCTGGCTCCCCTCAAGAAAAGGCCAGGCAAACAACACATTAAGAAGGCCAAGTGGTTCACTCCTGCCCTCCACTAGTCCAGGTGCACCTGCAGACATCTCAAGAAGAGATGGAGCCACAACAATACCCCTGAAACTCACACAACCTTTAAATCTGCCGTCAAAGCACACCACCTCCTCATGAAAACCACTAAGAAAATGGCCCTCCAAGACAATGGCCCTCCAAGACAGAATCAATGCCAACGCTTACAACAGCAAGGAACTCTTCACCAACATCAAGGAGTTCGCCAGGCCCAACAGCGGGACCACAGACGTCCCCCCTCCCAAGACCTTTGCAACAAACTTGGCACCTTCTTCCACCACACCAGCCAGCATCGTACACAACCAAGCCGCACCCTAACAGACCGTGTTATGCTGGATCCTGCTCACAACAGAGAACACGCTCAAGACCATGAAGAGCATCCATTCAGGTGCCCTGGACGATCCCTGCCTGTACCATATCTTCCACAGAGCAGTTGCCAACATCGCCCCCCAGCTTTGCCGCACAATAAACTGCTCCATCGAAATTGCCACCTTCCTCAACGACTGGAAACATGCCAAGATCAACTCTCTGCTGAAGAAGCCATCATCAGACCCGACAGACCTCAAGAACTTCTGACCGATCTCACTCCTCCCCTTCCCATCCAAGGTCATAGAGAAGGCCTTCAATGCCCAACTCCCGAGTTCATCGAAATGAAGCACGTCCTGGACACCTCCCAATCCGGCTTCCGAAGCAACATTAGCACAGAGACTGCACTCCTCGCTGCCACAGATCACATCTGCTCCCTCCTTGACCGGGGTGAGTCTGCAGCCCTCATCCTATTAGACATCTTGGCCTCCTTCAACATCATTTCTTAATGCACCCTAATCACAAGACTCCACGACGCCGGCATCCACAACAAAGCTTTGGACTGGACCCACTCCTTCCTCACTGGCCGGACCCAGCGAGTCAGACTACCGTCATTCCTCTCAGAACCCACGGAGATCAGCTGTGGAGTACCCCAGTGTTCCTCCCAGAGCCCCACCCTCTTCAACATCTACATGTCCCCCCTCGCAGCCATCGTCAGAAGCCACGGACTCAACATCTTCTCCTGCGCTGACGACACCCAGCTGATCCTCTCTCTCACCAATATACCCACAACCACCAGAACCACCTTCCACAGTGGAATGAAGGCTGTTGCTACCTGGATGAAAGACAGCTTACTCAAGCTCAACTCGGACTAGACTGATTACTCATCTTGGGACCCACCGCTTCAGCCTGGGATGACTCCTGGTGGCCAGTGGCTCTGGGATCTCCCCACACCCTGACGGACCATGCACGCAACCTCGGCATCACACTGGACTCATCACTCACTATGAAATCAACGCAGTTTCCTCAGCCTGCTTTCACATGCTCTGCCTGCTTCGAAAGACATTCAGATGGATCTCAACAGAATCCAGAAGGACGGTCACCCACTTACTCATCACCAGCAGGCTCGACTACATCAATGCACTCTATTCCCAGAAACAGCTCAAGAAACTATGGAACGTCCAAAATACTGCAGCCAGACTGGTCCTTGACATCCCCCGCCGCAACCACATCATGCAACACCTCCAACAACTCCACTGGCTCCCAGTCAACAAGAGAGTCACTTTAAAACTCCTCACTCATGCCTACAGAGTTCTACATGACGAAGGACAAGCATATCTGAACACCGCCTCACATTCCAAGTACCAACCAGACAACTGCAATCCTCCCAACTCACCCTCACCTAAGTCCCCAGGATCCACAAGACCAGAACAGGAAGAAGGTCATTCTCCTGCCTCTCCGCCAAGACCTGGAACACCCTGCCCCTGCGGCAATCCGTGTCGCTGACCCAATTCAGGAAGGACCTCAAAAACCTGGCTCTTCGAATGATCCCCCACCCAATCCGACCAACAGCCCCCCTCCCCCAGCGCCTTGAGACCCTCACGGGTGAGTAGCCACGCTATATAAGTCCCTGATTTATTTATTGATTGATTGCTTTCCCTCAGTACCATCCGAACAAGCATCCTGGCTAACATACACCTGACTCGAGGAGAGGGGCTGGCTGGCCATACTGCACTGCATCGCATGTCATACATAGTGCCTGGGCGTCTGGTGCAACAATGGGCTGCCTGCACACAGGGGCGGCGTCAACACCTGCCAGCTCCTCCGTGTCAGTGGACCGAGCGGCTTGGAGGCAGGTGACAGCAGACACCCTGGACGCCAAACTAGACTGTACTCGCAGCTGTGGAGAAAATAGGTACCTCCCTCGAACAAACACACACTTCCCTTGAGGGCCGCATCAACAAAATCACAGTCAACTTCACCCTGGAGCACGCAGATCATTGCAAGCTGACTAACAAGGTACATGACATTGAGCAAGAACTGGCCGAAGTCCACCCGGAATGCAGCGTTGGAGGTACAGCAGCTAATGGCATGTGTGAAGTCACTAGAAAGAAGAGCTGATGATGCGGAGGGCCGCCCCCGGCAGAACAACGTGCAGGTGGTGGGTGTGCCCGAGGGAGCAGAAGGAGCTGAGGCAGTGGCAAATACTGAGACATGGTTGCGTGATCTACTACCAGCAGTTGCACTCTCCCCATTCTTTGTTTTGGAGCAGTCCCATCAAGTGCCAGCAAGCCGTCCACTGCCAGGGACAGATTCTAGTCCCTTTCTCTTATGCCTCCGACAGGGATCGTGACGCTGTCCTGAGGGAGGTACGCAAGCTGGGGGAGGTGAAAGTGGATAACGCCACAGTACTTTTCTTACCTGACTACGCAACGAGGGTGGAGAGGCAGAGGGGTTCATTTCTAGTGGTTAAGTGATGCCTCAGAGAGTTGGGCATCAAATACTCCCTCCTTTACTCTGCAAGGCTGCGAGTGGTCTCAGATGGTAACAAGTGATTGTTTGACGCCGCTGAACAGGTCTACACCTGGCTGGAATCTACTGGTCACCAGGAGGTGCAAACATTGAGTGAAGGGTCTGTGCCACAAGCTGTTGCTCGCGGAGCCAGTTGTAGTAAGAGGAGTAGGAGGAGCAGGCGTGCCCACCACAACTATATGCCACCCTCAATCTGGGGCAGGGTATACAAGAGAGGCAGAATGCGCTGCATGCGGCAGCAATGATGCACAATTGCACTCAGAGACATATCCCAACACTTCCCCTGAACGCTCCCCCAGCGACAATGGCTCCACTGCGATGTGGCCATCCGGTGCGGTGTCCGGGCTGCCCTGGGTTGTGACTCCTCAGACAGCAGATAACCTAATTTAATGTTTACTGGTTGTGCGTCTCTCCTTCTTCTACAGTTAAAGACAGCTCCGGTGAGTCTCTGGTTTTCTGCGGTTCCTGGTCTCCTGCTTCCTGTTGCTGACGTTCCGGTGTACAGAGGTCAGCACTTAGAGGGGATCAGGTCAAGTTGTCATGCAAAGGGAACAAGCCAGTTGATCAGGTGAGCAATGCATATCAGGGTTGGTGGTGGTGTTCTCCTTGATGCTCCAAGCTGCAATGTCAGGAGGCCCATGCCATCGTTGACCTTGCCAAGGATAAATTGTTAGAGTTCTTCTATTATGGAAGGGCCTCATTTATGAGGCCCTAGCTGCACTCTTGCAATGCTGTGATGTCACGTGTTTGACGTTCTGGTAGCGCAATCTGCCACAGGATGTTTATAAGGCCACGCAAAGCCACTTTACGTGGCTTTACATGGACTTGTAAATATGTGCCCCTTTCACGCATCAAACAGTGAGGCATTCAGCGAGGGTTGCTGTGGGCGTACCCACGCAAACCAATGGAATCTGAAGCATTCCAAGGTTTATGAGAAACTGTGAA
This sequence comes from Calotriton arnoldi, assembly GCA_963921515.1. Taxonomy (NCBI): domain Eukaryota; kingdom Metazoa; phylum Chordata; class Amphibia; order Caudata; family Salamandridae; genus Calotriton; species Calotriton arnoldi. The sequence continues at coordinate 634,564 of CAWUFW010007397.1, read as the reverse complement.
CCTTTGGAATGCGACAGAATCTAATAGCACCCCAAGGGTGATGTTTGAAAGATGCTACAAGGATAAATGTTTTAATTTCTCCTCTTTTTCTCACTTTTTCTATGTGTGCAGCATTCTGCAGCACACTGAGTAAGAGGAAATACCCTGGATTAATGGGTTTTGTGCAGGTAGGTGTCCCTTCCTGCACAACATCAATTAACTCCGCAACACATTCACCCTTGCACCTTGGCGCAAGGGTGCCTGTATTGGCGCATGGCAGCCATTGTGCGCCAACGTAGGGAAAAAATACAGGGGGTTTATTCATGAGACCCTGCCTACAGTTGCAAGCCACAGGTGTGTCATTTTCTTGACGTACTCGCAGCATGAATTTTGCACCACGTTGTGCCATATTTACAAAGTGACATATCTAGGCATATGCATGACCTTGTGTAGCCCTGTGCCACATTATACCTGTGTCAGGTATGATGTATGCAGGGTGGGCATTCCCACGCAACAAAGCCTCATAGGAGTGGCGCAGTGAAATCTTTAAGATTTCACTGCAACAATACTACGACGCCACTGCATCAAAACCTTACCCCTGCCTCATGGCAGGCGTAAGGGTGACGCAGTGCCATAGGGATAGGCTGGCCCCATGCATTTCTGGAGTTGCGTCATACTTGCGACACAACTGCAGCCATGCGTGAATTTAGCGCTGACAGATACGTCAGGATTCCAGACGTATCTGTCATTGATTGCGACATTGAGCACCGTACAGTAAATATGGCGCATCCATGTGTCGCAAGGAGGGCACAGTGAAAAGTGTTGCAACGCTGTTTTGTCACAGCGATGCAACACTTTTCATGAATGAGGCCCAGGAATGCGCCCTATCTTACTGATAGGGTACACGCCTGACCTTTTGTTTTGGCGCAGGGCAGTGCAGCAATATTCCTTGCAGCGCTGTCCAGCACCCAAACATCTTATATGTGGACCCAAGTGTTTGCACCAATTTTAAGACCAGCTCTTTTTTGGTCTTAAAAAACTGCCTCTAACTGGACTTAGCAGCAGTTTTTTTGCTTTTGCACCATTCCTTGTAAATATTGTGTAGTGTGTTTAGCCGCAGTTTTTTCATGGAAATACCTACCCTGCATCTCATTTTCGTTAAGTCCCGCTAACAGAAGTGGTGATCTTGAAAATACACGTTTAAGCTGAAAAAGTGTCACTAACTGCAGTTAGCGGAAACTTTTAAATAAGGCGATAATAAAAAGCCGGCGTAACGTAGATAAATTGACTCTACAGCGGCGTTAAGTTCTTGTAAATATGCCCCCCAGTCTCACTGCCTACCACCACATGAATCATCTCAACACACTCATAAACAACACTCATATCAAACTTTGGGGCGTGCATGCCACAATTTACCTGTTCTAATTCAATCACGGTGAGGGTGGTACATTGCTGATCCTCTGTACTTCACGAAACACACATTTGCTGGCTATTCTTGTAAATTAAATAATGTGGATTAAACAATGTGGAGAAGTCCGACTAGGTGAATAAAGAAAGGATAGATAGGCACAGGATGGAGGCAGGCACATTGTCTCTCCAATGTCCTTGAGGGGAATGGGGGAGGTAGGCTTCTTCACTGCACACTGGTCCAACTCTAATCCAGCAATACAATACAATGTGTCTAAAATGGTGATGGTGGGGCTGCATTAGTCAGTCATACACAAACAAAATAATATAAGCTGATTTTTAAAAATAATTTGTTGTTGTCAAAGCAGTTCGGCGATAGAAATAGAAAGTTCTATGGTTGGTGGCCCGGCCTAGCAGTCAGGGAAGTAGAGTTTGTCCTCAAACTCATGTGGTTCAACCAGAAGTTGGTCAGCTAAAACACTACCACTATGACCTGAGTCTAACCAATCACCCTCATCCTCCTCCTGTTGTACTTCAGGTATGGTGTCATTCAGTGGTATAAAGTGATAATTCATTTTGATCATGGTTAATCTCACCACGTTTTGGGGTGAGAGACTGGTCCTCCTGACTGTGACAACTGCACCAGCTGCCTGAACACACGCTCGGTTAACATACTGGCTTCCGGGCAAGCCAGATACTTTATTGCCAGCCTGCTGAGCATTGGCCATTGGCGCCTCCTCCCAAACCAATACACCAATGGGTTTTCATTATTCGTGCTCCATCTTGCTCGACCTCTTTTGCCTTTGCCTCTGCACTGGACTTAAGCCCTGCCTTTACAAACCAATGCAATGCAGATTTTGGGGCCTATGCTCCTGTTCCTGTTGTTGCTGGTGTTCTTGTTGTTGGTTTTGGCTTCTGTGAGCCAAAAGCACTGCCCTCAGGCTCTGAAGGTGAAGGCTGCACCGCAGAACTTGTGCCCTGGAGGAGTGGGTCTCTAATTCCCAGTCCTTCTTTTTCTAGGTCACTGGCTTGGTCATCAATCCATTTCTTGTAGTTTGAAACATCTCCATCTGAAAAAGGAATAAAAGTGGCTAGTAATTGTTTGTACCCTGGATCAAGAATTGTGGCACACATGTAATGTTTGTATGACACAATGTCTCTTTGCACCCTTGCATTAACAGAGAAGTGAAGGATTCAGCTCTCCACCAACTCATGCACATCTTTTTTTTCATCCACGCCTGCATACATTTCAAACACCTCCTTTAGCTGTTCCAGTAGCATATGCAACAATGGGATAGATTAGCCCATGGTACTGTCTTCCTTGCTGACTTCCCTTGTGAAAATCTCAAAAGGAAGCAGGATCTCTGTAAGGTATTTGACTAGGCCCCATTGGTCCATCTCAATGATCATGCCTTTCAACGTTGCATCCCCTCTTTGCATGACATATTCATTGATTGGTCTGCACTGCTCAAACAGTCGTTGCAACATCTAATAAGTTGAGTTCCAAAGTGTTGGCACTTCGTGTATGAGTGCTTTGACTGGGATTCTATTATCAGGCTGAATGACCCTCAACTGCTTCCAGGCTTTAAAAGAATGGCTAAAATGAGTGCAGATTCTTATGCAGGTGGACAGTAAGTTGCTGACTCAGTCTTATTTTTTTAGAAAGTCTTGTACAATGATGTTGTTGCAGTGTGCCAAACACAGGACCCTGAAATAGCCACCATCTGCATGGCCTCAACTATATCACAGCAATTGTCTGTGGCAATAAATCCAATGTTAAGCCTTCTTGGTCACGGCCATTTAAAGACCTTGTTGTTAAAGTCTTCCAGGATGTTTACAGCAGTATTGGGATTTCTCCGTGGCGAACATGGCTACTATTGCATGGTTCCAAGCATCATTAAAAATCTAAGCAGTGTCATCACCTGCAGATATCATTTCTCTAAACCCCACAAAAGAGATCCAGTGTGCAGTGATGCACATGTAATCAGTGACTTGGCAACTGGTCCACATGTCTGTCTTAAGGTGGATAGTGTGAACAGCACTCTTCTGCAAAGAAGTCCCAAACTGGGGAGGTCCACTTTCTGACGCTGGTGTCACTGCCAATGTCAGATGAACTGGAAGTAGGTGGGCGTTTTTGTAAGTGTTTGCTTTCTGTGCATCAAGTTGGGAATGGGATGTGGCACTCAGAGAGGTGCAGGTGACAAAAGAAAACTGACAATGGAATAATCCTTAGAAAATGAATGTTGTTGTGCAACTGTGTGCCGCCAATATCACATGGGGTTGATGGCGGATGTTAGGAAAACGAGAAAAATAAAATTATTTTTTAAAGTACAAAAAAAAATTAAGATTTATTTTTACATTGAAAAAATGTTTAACAATAATTTAAGAAATTAAAAGAATTTGAAAAAAAGAAAAAAATTAAAGCCAAACAAAATAAAAAAATTGAAACAAATGTTCAAAAATTAACAAGCAAAAACAAAATAAATATTAAACAAATTAAAATTAAATAAAAAAATGTTTGTGAAAAAATTAGCAGAAAATTAAAGTAAAACAATTATATAATTAAATTGCTGATGCACTAAGTGAAGGGGACTACTACTTGCTACCATGACAATAGAATTTGGAACCTACAGGGATTTGGAAGGCAAGGAGTAGTGCAGATCAAAAATAAAAAAAAAGTATGCCATAATATATAAAACACTGTTCATGCAGTACATTAGTATGAGCATTGAGCTACTAGACCTCAAGCAAAACACACGAAATGGCAGCCAGCCACATGGTCAAACAGCAAGCAGGGAGGTATGGGCACAAACAAAGAACACATGCAGGCCTATGGTAAAAGCATACTGGCTGGGATACACAAAATGGCCACTGACCACATGGTCAAACAGCAAGCAAGGAGGCATGGCCACAAACAAAGAACACAAGCAGGCCAATGGCAAAAGCACACTGGCTGCCTCACAAAATGGCCACCAGCCACATGGTCACAACAAGCAGGAGTGCTGGAAAACAAAGAAACCATGAAGGCCTACAGCAAAAGCAAACTGGCTACCCACACAAAATGGGCAATGACCACATGGTCAAACAGCAAGCAAGGAGGCATGGCCACAAACAGAGAACACATGCAGGCCTACGGCAAAAGCACACTGGCTGCCTACTCAAAATGGTCATCAGACACATAGTCACAACTACAAGCAGGAGGTCTGGAAAACAAAGAACACATGCAGGCCTATGGCAAAAGCACACTGGCTGCCTACACAAAATGGCCACTATCCACATGGTCAAACAGAAAGCAAGGAGGCATGTCCACAAACAAAGAACACATGCAGGCCTATGGCAAAAGCACCCTGGCTGCCCATACACAATGGCCATCAGCCACATGGTCACAACAACAAGCAGGTAGCATGGAAAACAAAGAACACATTAAGGCCTATGGACACTGAGTATCAGTCAGTCAGTCAAATTCACTTTACTCGGTTAATTAAAACCTTAAAAGCATACTACAAAAAACACAGTAAATTTATTTTTTAATTATTGCAAACTCACTTTCATCACAAAATACAATTAACAAGATCTAAATCATCAATATACACATAGATATTTCATGAGTTTTAAAGAAAATACTAATTATTAACCGTTCTTCCATTTCTCCTCAATCTGACAGCTGCAGTCAGAAAGCTAGCTATGTTAAAAATTTCCCAAACGTTGGTCAACATTTGTAAATATATAAAAGCAGGTCTAGCCTGAGTAAAACCTTTGCCTTTTAAAATGGGTAAATGAACCGGTTTCGGATGTGCAAAAATGCTCACAAAATAATACAAAATGCATTGAGTCCTGGGTGGAAAAATTATCACAAGTACATACATTCAGGTCCTCCGGCTTTTTCCATCCCATTGGTTCAGCAAGGAGCAAATGTAATTGATTCAGTCTGAATATCACTAAAAGAAAACGATGATGCTGATTTGTAACTATAGTTAAATATGGCTCAATCGTTTGTGATGTGCATAACAACTGGTGTGCCCGCACAGGGGCTTCCTTAATTCCCTGGACTCTCTATCCATTTGTGATAACTGCAGGTACGTACTTTTAACCCAGAACATGTCTGCCTTTAGGAGTTTCTCTGGGGAGCTAAATAGCTCTGGTCTCCCCAAATAAGATGCAATCCTTTTTACATAACTTAACCAGGGGATACTACTTGCTAAATCAAGAGTTAAACAATCGCGTATAATTTCGCGGTTCATCTCAAGCTCCGGATTTGTCCAAATACCTATCCATTTAAGTAAAGGAGCCATTCCTATAATATCTGATACTGAAACCTATACCCATTTCTTGGTGTGTGATATAGGTAGATGTCTATTGAGGCACGGATAGCAAATTTCTTAGAAATTTATTTTCCACTATTTGGACATCACCGACATCTCTGTATCCCCAGAGATCAGAACCATAGCTTGCTATAGGAAGGCATTTAGCCCTGTAGATATTTAACATAGCATGCATAGGTTTCGATACCAATCTGCGGGCAAAATCTATCAATCAATCAATCAATCACAGAATTTGTAAAGCGCACTACTTACCCGCGAGGGTCTCAAGGCGCTGGGGGAGAAAAAGGGGGGGTGCTGCTACTGGTCGAACAACCAGGTCTGAGTAGCCTCCTGAAGGTCAGCAGGTCTTGGGTCTGTCGTAGGCTTAGTGGAAGGGTGTTCCAGGTCTTGGCGGCGAGGTGGGAGAAGGATCTGCCGCCGGTGGTGGTTCTTCGAATGCGAGGGACGGTGGCGAGGGAGAGGTCGGCGGAGCGGAGTTGGCGGTTGGGGACGTAGAAGAGGAGTCGTCTGTTGAGGTAGGCTGGGCCAGTCTTGTGGAGTGCCTTGTGTGCATGGATGAGGAGTTTGAAGGAGATTCTCCTGTCGACAGGGAGCCAGTGCAGGTTCCTCAGGTGGGGGGTGATGTGGCTGTGGCGTGGTACATCGAGGATCAGGCGTGCAGAGGAGTTTTGTATGCGTTGCAGTCGCTTGATGAGCTTGGCCGGGGCTCTCGCGTAGAGGGCGTTCCCATAGTCGAGTCTGCTGCTGACGAGGGCCTGGGTGACTGTTCTTCTCGTGTCTGTCGGGATCCACCTGTAGATCTTGCGAAGCATGCGGAGGGTGTTGAAGCAGGAGGAGGAGACTGCGTTGACTTGCTTCGCCATGGAGAGTGTTGAGTCGAGGATGACTCCCAGGTTGCGTGCGTGGTCGGTGGGTGTCGGGGCTGCATTAGTTGATCTGGCCATTACGTTTCTTTTGGCTTTCATTTGTGGGATCCATGTGCCCTTTTCATCAAATAACACTCCTAAATATAAAAACGTCACCCGTGTTAGTTCATTCCCTTCACAGTAATGGGTCTTACATTTCTTGGGCTTTACCCCCATAATCATAATGTGTGACTTGGAGAAATTAACATCTAAGTCCAGAGACTTCATAAAAGCGGCAAAGGTTGTTAAAAGATGCTGTAGGCCATTCGCCGTTCTAGCTAATAAGGCAGCGTCGTCCGCGTATAGGTGAGCCGGAATTAATCGCTCTCCTACACGGGAGATGTCCAAACTAGCACCCACTAAAACTGATTCAAGGTTATTAATATATAGGGTGAATAAAAGCGGGGCTAAAATGCAACCCTGTCTCACTCCTTTAATAATGCGGATGCTACGTGTAAGGTTACCTTTTGGTCAAATCTCACTGTGGCTCTAAGATCTTGATGCAGATCCGCCAAAAATTTACAATATTTTCATCCAATCCTAACTTCAGTAGCAAATGCCATAACTTGGATCTATTAACACGATCGAAGGCCGATGAAAGATCCATAAATGTCAAATGGAGTGAGCCCTTCTTCGCAATCGTATATTTCCCAGATAATAGAAGCAAATTTAGGCACTGGTCCGTGGTACCTCTCCCTTTCCTAAATCCATACTGTAGATTTGAGAGGATGTTAGCGTCATTCAGACACTCTGTGAGTTTGACCAAAACTACTCTACCTAAAACCTTCACGGCTGAATCTATCAAAGAAATCGGCCTATAGCAACGCGGGTCACTTCTGTTCCCCTTTTTAAAAACCGGTACTATTATTGATTGTGACCAAGATTGTGGTAAGCCAAATTCACACGCTTTATTAAAAACATTAGCTAGCAATTTAGACCAAAGAGGTATATCGGTTGTATAAAGGTCAGCTGGGACCCCGTCCGGCCGGGGCTTTATTTCTTGACATTTGAACTATGGCCACGGCTATTTCCTAATCTGTAAAAGTTAAGGAATATTTCTTGCCCACATAGGCGGGACTCCTGGGTTCAGTTTCACCCTGGTCCCCGTATATGACTTTAAAATGATTGAACCAGTCCTCTTCAGGGATATTACACTCCAGTAAACTGCCCTTATTATCAGAGAAGAATGGTCTGTTTACAACATTCCAGAACTTGGCACTGTTCTTTATTACATCAGTTGACATTAGTTCATTAAGAGCATCGTTTTTAATATCCGATTTACGGGTGTTTATTGCCAACTTATAGTCTTTCCTAAAGGCAGCTATCAAACACTTGTTTTGATGCGCCACTGAACACCTATGGTCAAACCACCTCTCTCCTCTATTTGGGTATTCCTTATGAATAAACGTAAGGTCTTTTGCTACCTGCATACAAATTTTACCATAGGCAGTTAAAATACCCTTATCTCTGGCCCCACTGTCACAACATAGCTCCATTTCTGGTCCTACTTTGATGGCTAAATCATTACAGAAATCTTCCGGGATAACCATACACCATTTCACTCTACGGCCCTGGTCTATGTTCTTGATTACTGCTGTGGGTGCCCATTTATTAGTTTCCGAATTGAGCCCAATACCCCCCCCCCCAATATCAAGTGTATGGAATTGTGGTCACTAAATTGTGACCACATTGCCATATAATCTTTAACATATAGTTCAAGGGCAGAATTTATAAAAATGTAGTCAATGGTCGTATGATTTCCCCTTCCTTTAAAGGATGGGAGGACATCCATACCGCATAAATCATTTGGATATAAAAGACCCAGATCTGCCATGGTTTGCTCCAGAAATTCGCCTTCTGGTGTATGTTCAAATTGTATCTCTGAGAACCTGACAGGCCCTAGGATATCAGAAACATAACATCTCTTGTAACATAAATGTATATTAAAATCCCCTAAAATGACAACCGAATAAGGTGTGAATTGATTCTCCTTATAACCCTCTAAGTAGGTTTTAAGACTAGACAAATGTTCAGTGACTGTATTTCTTTCGAATTAATTATAAAAATTAACAATTAAAACTTTGATTGAGTTTGCAGGTATAATTTCAACAACTAAACAGTTTGCTAATCCTGTTTCTAGTTTTCGATGACTACCTGTAACCTTTAAGGAGATCAAAGTAATCAAACCCCCTTTCAGTCTTCCCATAACAGATGGTCTAGCAGGTTCAAAGTAGGTAGTATAGCCCAGTGCTTAATTTGTGCCGGTGCTTGTCGGTGCTTAGCACCGGCACTTAATTATCAGAGCCGGGTCTACACGCATTTAGTGCACATAATTGATTTTGATAGTAATTAGTAGCACAGAGTGAGTGCTGCTCTACCGTAAGTGCTGCTGTTTAGTTAGAGTGTTACCGTTACGTACTGTGTACTGGTTGCTTGTGTTATTGATGATGACTGATGTTGAAAATACTTGTTTAACTTTCATAATTTCTGACTGACTGACTCCGATTCGGTTTCCTCACGAGTCACACGTTCAAGTTAGTTCCGGGCCCCGCCCGGGAGTCGGACACTGAGTTGCCTAGTAACTGGGCAGGGCTTTGGTCTTCTGCGGGGGTTGGGGCTGTGCGCGGCAGCAAGCAGCGTGCGCAGATTTTCATTGCAATGCGTGCGCATTTGCTGCTTTTTGCCACGCCCCAGCATACCCGGCCGCACCTCACCGAGTCATCGTGGATGTGGATCACGCCCGCCGCTGCTTTTCAAAGTCTCTGAGTGAGAGGCATCTGGAGCGTTGGTTGGCCGCGTTGAGGAGTAGACAGTAGTACATACTAGTACAACAGCACCAGGTGAGGCAGGGCCTGGTAGGCCTAAATCAAATAAAGATACGCAGCCTAAGCAGCAGCAGGAGGTGAGGCAGGGCCTGGCAGGCGACGCGGCCTAATCAGTTAATGAAGCAGCTGCGCAGCAGCCTTAGCCTAACAGTCAGTGACAGAGTCCTGAGTGAGACAGTGAGTCAGTCAGGCCCACTCAACTTACTGGTCAGTGGTCCGGGTCCCACAGTCAAGAAGACAGTGTGTTGCGGCCTGGGCAAGCCTGTGATTGTGAGCCAAGAGAGCAGTATGGAGATTCATGAATAAATCTCAATATCTCCGACTGTTTATGATTATTCGATTCTTCGACTGATTATGTTGACAGATTGATGATGGCGTGGCGATTATGATATTCGATTCGACTGATATAATTTATATGTTGATTCATTGATGTGATGATGATGATGATGATGGCGTGGCCCTTAGTTTGATGTTGCGGGCCGGCCCGGGCTGGATTCAGTTTTGGTTCCACAAATCTGCGGGGGTTGGGGCTGTACGCGGCAAGCAGCGTGCGCAGATATTTTCAGATTGCACTGATTGCAATGCGCGCGCATTCGCTGCTTTGCCACACCCTTAGGTCTGGTCAAGAATGATTTGCAAATGCGTGTTGCCTTCTGTAATGGCGGCCATGTTAGAGATTGAGTAAACACCACCCAGGGCATTCAAAGAGGTTAACGAGCACTGACTGAAGCTGTGTCGTGTTATTTATTTTTGGTTGCACACTTCCATACCTACAAATTGGTACAACTGGAAACTGTGCATCTTTGATGCATCCTCTTTTTCAAAGGGTGTTTGCAGAAAATCTGCCCCAGTGCTTAAGGTGTATGGTGTCAAGAGACACAGATCAGTCCAGCGAGAAAGGACAGTGAATTGACCACCACCCTTTACGTACTGGGCAAATAAGCTAAGCATATTGTACATGTTTGACTCTCAAAGCCTCAGCTCATAAGTCCTCATATCATTCAATGCCAGTGTCAAGACTAGTAAAGCAACTCAGTGGATTAATGCACTGTCTGTGGGGCTTTCTTGGCAACTTGAAAGAGAGGAGTTAAAATCCCCATCGGCCTTATTCTTCTTTCAGATGTGGAACAGGTGAGATAACAGCAGCACTGATTATTAAAGTGCTAACAGATGAAAATGCACACAAGCAAGGGCTATATTAAAATACTGCCTATTAAAACTGTAAATATTGTGTGGTTTAATTTCTGATGGTGGTGTTGCCATGACTCACCAGATACCTCTATATGTAGAATCCCATTACAAGTACATATTTCAACGTGGGTTTTAGAGAGGTCTAAAAACCTCGCTCTTCTCATCCGCAATATACAGACCTCTATATAAATTCTAAAACCGTGCTTGATTTTCAGTAATTATTTTACTAGTTCACATATTTCAAACTCTCAGTAAGACAGTGTCTCCCTCTTTTGCACAATGCATTGGCAAAGCAGTGTCTACCTCTACCTCCATAAACTGGAGTAATAACACCATGCCACACTTTTCATTCTCTAAAAACATGTCTCTTCGTTCTACCTGTGGCATTAGTTTTGGACCCAGTTAGGGAGATTCAGTTTGAGCAAAAATCACCCTCATATCTCAGCCATGGAAGTACAGCTCTGAACGTTTGTGATGAAAAGCTTTACCCTCCTCCAGTTTAATAGGGGAAGAACTTAGTACCAGTGTCACCCACCTAGTTTTTCTTGTGTGGGAAAATGTTATTTACCATAAGAGTTAAAGGATGGAATTGCTTAAAAATGTGGGTGTTACTGGAGAATGTCTCTAGCAGAATTTTTATCGCCGCACTTTTACGTAGAGCCTTCATTAAAGGATACAGCATAAAACGCATGTGAGGATGAGAACACTTGTCACTCCTTGTCCTCGCCCTCACAGTACGGGGAGTGGTGGTGCTGGGGAGCGAGCAGCAGCGCTAACGGGTCCTCTCTGCCCTCCTCTTTACAGTGGAGGGCACCCGGAGAGAATGGGCCCGTTTAGGGTTGTAAGTGTTGTTTCCAATACTCTGTGGGCCCTCGGAAGCCCGCCCGATGCTGGCAATGCTGCGCAGGTGTAGGACATACCCGGCCGCACGGCCTCACCTCTCACCACCACCGAGTCATCATGGCCATTCAAGTTCAAGGGTTCAAGAACCTATCAGCAGCGTCGGTTCGTTCACTAAGTCTAAGTAAGTCTGTCTAAGTGAAAGTAAGCCAGCAGCAAACGCGAACGGCCAGGCCGGACGACGTTGTTCGGTTGTTGAGGTGCGACGTGCATTGGCGACTTGTCGTTGAGGACGCTAATCATGACTTTTGTACATCTCTAGCCCTTATTCCCAGCTTGTGCTGAAGATGCAAACTGAGATCCCCAAAGAATCCCCATTTCCCCGCATCCCCCCAAAAAAGTGCAGTAGCGAAAAACATGCCATTTCTCGAGCTGCTAGCTAAACGGTCTGCATTAATAGGGGGCAGGGAAATCCTATCAGGGGTCTGTGACTGAACCCGCAGGAAGGAGGAATATTTGTGCCTTGTCCTAAAATGTGTTTCTAGTGGGCGTCCTAACTGTGCAACACTTCCTACATGGCACACAGTTGTACACTCTACTCTTGCACATACATTGCTAAATGTTCTCGGCCACAAAGGCTTTCCATCATTTGCATGTGGCCACTCACCATACAAATGAGGAAACACCCTGCAACTTTGAGTCTGTAATACCCTATGTAATACAGAACTGCCTCAAGAGTGGTTGGGTTTCAAAATGTGGCACAATGCCTTCTGTACCCTGTGGTACTTATGTAATACCGCCCCTCATGGTGAAATAAGGAGAAGGTTCATTAAAAGCAAAGAAGTTCACACCCCTTATCTCCCTAAGAACCTGAGAATCATGATCCCTTTGTGGACTAATGTTATATACTGTAGATGGTGATCCACAAGGAGACAATGCCATACTGAGTTATTTAAAATTAAAATTAAAATTTAAAAAAAACAGTACCAGACCAAAGCACTGGAGGAGGCAACAAAATTTACAGGGTCACAGTTAAACAATAGATCTGAAGCTTTCATGTATTATGTACAAATGCGTTGCCAAAGTATGTCACCAAACTATTTATCAGTAGTTAAAGAGCAATGCATGACCCTGGTGCGCCCTTTGCAATGCTAAGGCCTTCTATTGACTTCCTGGCCTCATAGACTCTGTTAAAAATGGCATACCCTACCCCAGTATTGTCCTTTCCCCAAATCAGCACATACAGCACTGAAATTATCCCTTTTCAATGCATTAGTGATTTATTCCAAAATTGTGCTTTAAATGCACTTTTGATTTAATCTTTTTCAAAATGTTCACAGGGCAGGGGAACCTCCTATCAAAACCTTACTATGAGGAAGGCTCCCTTGCAGAAATTCAGATCAGGTATATATTACATCTGACTTTTAGCAGTGCCAGTTGACGATGTGGGTGGAGCTAATATAGTAAGTGGGTGGAGCCAGTGGAGGAAGTGGGTGGAGCCAGAGAAAAGTAGGTGTGGCCTCCGACAAACATTTGAGCACCTGCACTTCATATTTTACAAATTAAGCACTGGTATAGCCGTCTAACCAAAGTATATTATCCACTTCCCAGGATTCCTGAAGCCCAATAACATCATAATCTTTTAGAATAGTATTCCAAATAACATCCTCCATTTTATTTCTTAGCCCTGCAATATTCCAGCTAAGTATTTTTACTAGTCCAACTTCATATGGCTTATGTATTTGGGGCACATTAATTATGGGCTCCCTCTGTATATCCTCCTCCTGCACCTGGGTAAGGGGAACGATGATTAGTCAATCACTACCATCTAGCTGGGTTAGTGATTCAAATCTGTTTGATGTTTCCACCCCGCTAGTAACCGGACCAGCTCCCTTGGTACCCCATGAGGTTGAAGGGATTGTAGAAGTCCCACTAGCTAAGCAGAGATCCTCAATCAACATGGGTCTAATATCCAGTCTTTGTCTATTCCCTCTCAAATGTGGCCCTAAGGAGGGCGGTAAACTTTTAGCCCTTTCAAACATTTTAGGTGGATAAAACACCCCCAATGGAAATGCTCTAATTCCCCCATTATCACCATACTGTGTGGCCCCAAAAAGCCAGCCTGCTACATCCCTTCTGTTAAAATTGACCACAACACAATCTCCCTCAATGTTTTTGGGACAATGGCCAACCCAATCAACGCGTCTGGCCATTATGATATGGGATGACGCATTTGAACCTCCCTCAGAATGTCTAGAGCACCAAAATTTAACTTTGCGTATTAGATCTTCTGTAGTTTCCCTGGTATTCACCTTAAGGTGGGGTACCCCAGTAAGAACTGCAACTAATGGTGTAGCTTCCGGAGGCAAGTGGAGCCTTGTATGGCTCACCAAGCCATTCGGCTTGGTCAAGCTAACCGTAGATTTAATATCAGCTCTTCTATGAGATTCTATATTGACCAGCTGATTGGAATCTCTTCTGGTTTCCTGGGGGAGCTCATTAATTTTCTGGGGACCAAGACCAGAGGTACTAGCACACTCTTCGCCTACAACAATCCCCCTACCCGTATTTGTATTACTATTCCTACAGGATGATTCACACCGTCCATTTCCACCCTTATCATTCTCCTTCGGGATAATATTCAGACGGGCCACCCCCTCCCATTTATTCTCAAGATGTAACAATTTCTTCATAATTCCATCCACCCCATATTTCATACAATTTATCAATTCCACTCTCAGTGTCTCAAATAAAGTATCAATATGGGTCAGAATTATATCCGTAGATGTGGCTCCAGAATGAGAGGGCTGCCTTTCTTTTACATTTAGATGACTACCAGGCCCCACCTGGGGGACCGAAACCTTTTTGTTGGGTCCTCCCTTAGCTCCTTTCTTCCTTTTTTTTGTCAGAGGTGCTAAAAACAGTTCCTTTGGAGGGTTCTCGGGTGTATTGTCAACAATCCCCAAAGACAATTCCTGGCTTGAGTGCGGTATAGCTTGTTTTCATTGAATAGAATTGTGGGCCCCTGCTACAAAATCCATGACAAAGTCAATTCCTGACGTGCGAGGAGCTACCAACGGGGGAGTATTAACAGCCTCACTCACGTCACCCATCCCCAACTTGGCTTCTAAATTATGGATCTCCGTAGTAATCGCCCTAACAGCGCTGGTTAAATAAGACATTATAGAAGCACAGTTACGGGGGATTTTAGCTTTAGTCTTTGGCAAGTCATTTGAGCAAGTTAATTTGCGCTTACCCATATTGGCTTCCACACATCAGAGGGGTTGCCTAGCCCAGCCTCTGTCAGTCGCTGACGGGCGCGGATGGGCCCGCCCTAGGCCCGGGCTTTGCCCGGGCGCGTCCCGCGCAGCGGGAGGCTCAGCGGGATTTTAAAGCGCCTCCGGGCGCTGAACAAACGTTGGCGGTTGCGCGACGGCGCTGGAAACCGCGGGGGACGCTGGGGAGTGTGGTCCTGCACTCCCCCAGCTCCCAGAAAACTTCTAGCTCCCTTCTGTGGCCACCAGCAAGGGGCAACGAACAGCAAGCAACCGGCAACAGGGCGTCATATTCATTTAAGGGACGTTGAGTGGAACTTTAACTTCTCCCTCCCTCTTTTGATTCTTAAGATCTTGACCCAGACTCCCCGACTTCCTTCTCCATCGTTTCTCCGGTTCTGAGTGTCAAAAATGGCCACATGGCATAGGGAGCAAAGACAAATGGTGGTCTATGGCAAACATACTCACACAGTGGCCAGACAAAGGAGGCATGGTAACACAGAGAACACAGCATTAATTCAGCAATGGCAAAAACAAAAATTAACAGGGTTAAAAGTTTTTACAACAACAGCACACATATTCCAAACGCATAACCCCACTTATACACTGTTTGCAGAAAACAAAAACGTGAAATAACACACAAAAATACACTTTTTGTATTTTAATCTAATGTCATCCATGGTCTAAAATATGTTTCAATTCAACAGACACAACAGAAACAGTTGTTTCATGCACCCATGACTAGTAATGGGCCTACTGGCTGGAAGGCCTATTTGCAGACTAGGTAACATAGTAAATTAAAAGAATATTGCAAAAATTTTTTTTTTTTTAATCTTTACAAAAGAAGAAAAATTACATGCAAAAAAATAATTGGGCCCCTACTGAAACTACCGGCCACCCTATTAAAATAAATTTCCAAAATTAAATAAAAATAGAAATAAATTCTTGTGTATGCCCTCAAACAAACAAAACCCTTATACAACAGTTTTTTAACTTACTTGTGAAATCTCAAATACATAGTCCTTAAGTCCAATGGTATATATTCAGCAGACACAGAGAGTGAGGCTTCCAGCTCCAAATCCAAATGAAAAGTGACCAGGAGATGGACAAAGCACTGGGTGGAGCCTGCTGGACAGGAAGTTGGAGGCTCTAGGGTACTTCCTTCCTGTTGGAAAAAATTTAAATAAAAAAAAAAACTCCTCGCGCAAAAAACAATGCAAACAGTCATTTGGAGAAGATTTTTAACTCCAAAATGCCTTTTTGAGGAGATTTAGCTGCTTTTCAAGGAGAAAATCTTCCCCAGGTTGAAGCCATGATCCATCGTGCTCATTCGCGATTGCGTAAGTCAAAAAAGAAGTGCCAGAAGTCGCGGCCTAAAACCATGTTAGTGGCCACAAAATCTCACGGGGAGACCTGGGGGAACGCTGGGTGGTAGGAACTTTGTGTCAGCCTGGTGATCGTACAACTTTCCTACATAGTAATGTGAGGAAAATGTGACTTTTTTAGTAGTTAAATTTGAGGTTTGCAGAGGGTCCTGGGTAGGAAATCTTTGGGTGATCCATACAAGCCACACCCCCTGGACTCCCCCAGGTATCTAGTTTTCAGAACTGTCTAGGTTTGGTAGGTTTCCCTAGATGCCCACCGAGCCCAGGACCAAAAACGCAGGTGACACCCTTACAAAAACCAGGTCGTTTGGTGATAGATACATTTGATGTCTCCACAATACATTTTGGCCCCTTCCCTGTCCCAGGTACTTGGCTCACACAAGTGAGGTATCATTGTTATCGGGAGATCTGGGGGAATGCTGGGTGGTAGGAAATTTGTGTCAGACTGGTGATACCACAACTTTCCCACACAGAAATGTAAGGAAAATGTGCGTTTTTTAGCTAAATTTCAGGTTTGCATGGGATTCTGGGTAAGAAAACATTGGGAGATCCATGCAAGCCACACCTCCCTGGACTCCCTTAGCAGTCTAGTTTTCAGAAATGATTGGGTTTGGTACGTTTCCATAGATGCCGGCGAGCCCGGGACCAAAAACGAAGGTGACTCACTCACAAAACAAGTCTTTTTTGTGATCGATAATTTTGAAGTCTCCAGAGTATGTTTTGGGCCATTTCCTGTTGCGAACACTTAGTCTACCCATACAAGTGAGGTGCCATTTTTACCAGGAGACTTGAGGGAATGCTGAGTGGATGGAAGTTTGTGGCTCCCCGCAGATTCCAGAACTTTCCATTACAGAAATGTGAGGAAAATGTTGTTTTTTTTTACAAAGTTTGAGGTTTGCAAGGGATTCTGGGTTACAGAACCTGGTGAGAGCCACACAAGTCACCCCATCCTGTAATTACCTGGGAGTCTAGTTTTATAAAATGTACAGGTTTGCTAGGATTCCCTAGCACATTACAAAAAAAGGGTCAGTTTTCACTGGAAAAATGTGATGTGTCCAAGATGCATTTTGGTCCGTTTCCTGTCACGGGCTTTAGGCATACCCACACAAGTGAGGTACCATTTTTATTGAGAGACTTAGGGAAACACAGAGTAGTAGAACAAGTCTTATTACCAACTGACTTTCTATGCATTTCTGCCTTCCAAATGTAAGACAATGTGTAAAAAAGAAGCCATTTTGAAAAATGCCATCTAATTCACATGCTAGTATGGGTACCCACAAATTTGGAGATGTGAAAATAACCACTGCGTCTAAGCTCCATATTTCATTCCCATTTTGGAAATATATAGGTTTCCTTGATACCTATTTTTCACTCTTTATATTTTACCAAATGAATTGCTGTATACCCGGTACACAATGAAAAACCATTGCAAGGCGCAGCTCAGTTATTGGCTCCAGGTACCTTGGCACCTTGGTGTACCTACACATCCTATATATCCCTCTAACCACAAGGGTCCAGCGGATATAACGGTATATCACTTAAAAAAAATATGCCATACTTAGAAGAAGTTACAAGTGAAAACTTATGCACAAATGGCTGTTTATTCAACTCAAATGGTGTCTACTTTTCATAAATGTATAGCTTTCCAGGATACATTATTGGGTTCACACCCATTTCTACCACTAACTGGAAGGAGGTTGAAAGGCAAAACAATAGGAAAAGTAGACTATGTCCCAGTAAAATGTAAAATCTGTGTAGAAAAGTTTGGTTTTCTGACAAAAGAATGCCTGTTCCTGAAAGATGGGGAGATGGTGATTTTAGCGCTGCAAACCCTGTGCTGATACCATTTGCTTGGGAAAAAGCAGACACTTTCTTCTGAAGCACTTTTTCCCATTTTTCCCCTAAAAAACAAGCTTTTGCTGTATTTTGGCTACTTTCTCAGTCCCCTCCAAGGGGATCCATAAACCCCAGATACCTTTAGAATCTTCAGGATATTGGAAAAAAGGCCCCAAATTTGGCTTAGGTACCTTATGTGGACAAAAGGTTACAGGGGCCTAGGTGCAAACTACTCTAAATAGAAAAAAAAAAAGGCATAGCACTGGGGAGGCATAGTAGCCAAGGGGTTAAAAATGGAAGACACAGCACACAATAAAAAGCCAACTTTACTTTATATAAATAGGTTATATTTTTATGAACAAATAGACACCAAAACAGTAAATATCCAATTGAGAGAACTGGAGATATGAATTCTTAATAATAAACACTTTCTAGTGCCTAAAAACCGATAGCGCCAAGTTGGGGAAACAGCGTTTACAACGCTGTAAACACAACGCAGTAGTTTACATCCCGGTCGTTACAACGACCGCATTGTTACCAAGCGTGCCATTTCATCGCAAGTCGTAACAACGACTTGCGATAGGGGGCATGCAACACCACGGAATGTGTTGGATTTTAAATCCAACACCTTCCCTGCTGTTGCACAAACTGGAGTAGGAATAGTAATTAATACTATTCCTAAGTCTAGCGCGCCCCCTACAGCAAGTCGTTATTACGACTTGCGATATAATGACATGCATGGTAACAACGCGGTCATTGTAACAACCGCATTGTAAACTACCGCGTTGTGAATGCACGCGTTGTAACGTGCTATATCTGCCAAATTGGGGCATGTGGTCGGACTTGATGGGGACAAAGTCAAAGTTTGACGCTGACTGCGATGGAGCCCTGGTCGGACAAACCAAGTGGGAGGTCCTGCTCAAAAGTTTACCTTCGTACGTCATAATTTTTCTGGAGCTTTTTCTCTTGACGTCAAGCGAGGCTCCACTTCAGGCTGGATTCACGTCAACGTTGTCAGCTTGATTTTCTGGGAGGCCCAGGTCAAACCCTTGAAGGCTGGAGCTCCAGGACTTTCAGCAGGACAATCCTAAAGTCCAGGCCGGGTCGCGGTTGAAGGTAGCCTGCTTGAATCTTGATGTTGAGTCTGTGGCCTTCTTGAGCTTTTTACCAAAAAGTTCCCAAACTTCACCAAACTTCTGGATCTTCTTCCAGAAGGTCTCATTGAGGGTTCACAACACCAATCCAGGGGTCTAAAATCTCTGAGATGGTCCTTGGGATGATGGGACCACAATTCCCACAATGCACCTGGACAAATTCTTAAAGGTCTACTGGATGCAGTCTAGGATGGGGACTTCTTGGTGGAGGTGATGCAGGTGGGCTCAGTTAAACTGCAGCTTTCAGGGAGTCCACTCCTTAATCCTTCTTTAAGCAAGGCAAAGTCCTTAGGGCTGTAGTTCAAATTGTGCAGCATGTGCAGTCCTTCAGAGTGCAATCCTTTGGGATGCAGGCCAGTGTTCCAGCAGGGCAGTTCTTCTCCTTGTACTTTCAGACACAAGATCACTGGCACTAGGACAGGTAAGAAGAGCCCAGGGCACAGTCAGAGTCAGTTACCACCAGTGCCAAGTAAAAAATGGGGGTGATCAGGGCCAAAAGGATGACATTCTCATAGTAGTATATAGATTGGATTATGCTGTCCTTCCACTAGGGCATATACAGATAGTTTCTGATGACAAGCATCTTTTGCTTGAGTTAAGAGAAATGGGTGGCGGGTATATATAGAACAGACGTTTAAGAATACATTGGCCTCACAGATGGTAGGACAGACCAAGAATATTGGAAAATACGATGGATGAGAATAGAAATAAAGCCCTAACTGTGAAATTACCTTTCTCAGTGTGTACATGAGCAGATCAGGGTAGGGAATGTGTAAAGATATTTCAACCTTCCTACAGATTACCTCACCAAAATAATGAAAAAAGAAATTCTTGACCTCATGATCAGCAAACAACATATCATGAAACAAACCCACACCAATACCAACATTGATTTGGTCTTCACCTCCACAAAGTCCCTAATAAGCCACCATCTCCGTCACTGAACTGATCTGTAAATGCTACCACTTAAATCATCATGCAGCCTATACTAATCAACCACCATAGTCAACCAAAGCCTACTAAATAGCACCAGCACTCGAGGATTTCTTCACTTTGTAACACCATGACATCCACAACCTTCACAAATAACATAAACGCAAAGTCCACTCTGAAGAAAGTCTCTATGCACCTAAACCACTCAGTACCATGGAAACAGAGGCTCTCACAAACAGTAAACAAAGTTTGAGCGATTAATAATATAAGCTTTCCTAGCCTCATGAAAAATCTTTCTCACAACCAGCAAAAGCATCTATTACAAGTCAATCATTGAAGACAACGCAAACATAAGAAGATCCATCTTAAGAGTCATCAAGCAATACTTGAGTCTTATCTTTTACCTCCCACACTCAACTAATAAATGCATCAGTACAAATCCACTCTTTTTTTAGTCAGATGGGTGACGTACATAAGGAAGTGAAATTTGAGAATTTATTTGTGATATTACCTGAACATTGAGAAAATCTCACTTCAAAATTCAATATTTTGAAAGTGACAGTTCCCTTAAGAACTTTTAAATAATCAACACTTTTAAAGAAGTTAAGGTCAAAATTAGTTTACATTTAAAAGGAGGTGGGGAAGAAGGACAGAAATAAAATAAAACTGGGATGGGGGAAAGTTGAAATAGACCCTGTAGGTAAAACCCCAAAAGAAAAAAGTGAATCAAGAAAGGATAAATATAAAGGTAGGCGAAAGGTCAAATCAAAAGTAAATAAAAATAGAAAAGAGCAAAAGGAAGAGGAAAAAGTTTGATACAATGGCTAATCGTTGTAAAGAAAAAAAAACAATGGAAAAAAATGAGAGGTAAAAGACGAAGAAGTAAGTGGGGTGCAAAGAAAACAAACAAACAACACCAAGAAAAACACTGAGGGGCTTATTTACAAGCCCCTTGCGCCACCAGTGCGTGACTTTTTGTGACGCACTGCTAGCGCAACCTCCTGCCTCATATTTACAAGGACACACAAAGCCACCCTGCGTGGCTTTTCCTGTCCTTGTAAATATAGCCCCTTCTCAGGCAACACTTTGCGTGAAAGGGGCGTGACATGGGTGTTGCTGTGGGTGTTCCCACGCAATACCCATGTATTCTGCCAAATTTCCAGATTTATGAGAATTTGCAAACCTGGAAATGCGTCAGAATTCTATGCCACCCCAGGAGTGGCGTACTGGCGTAGTGAGACACAACAAGTAAAAAAGTTTACATTTCTCTTTGTTTTTTCTTCTTTCTAGGGGTACTGCATTCTGCAGCACACATACGAAGAGGAAATCACCCCGTTTTTTGTTGTTGTTATTGTTTTTGTGCAGGAAGGTACCCCTTCCTGCACAGAAGAAATCTCCCCGCAAGGCAGGCACTCTTGCACCTTGGCGCAAGTGTGCTTCCGTGGCGCATGGCAGCCGATTGTGCACCAGTGCAGGGGAACGCACAGGGATGCGTCATAGTGTTGTAAATATGATGTATCCCTGTGTTTTGAAAGTGCTGCAGCTTGGCGCAGCAAAAGGGCTTGCGGTGCCGCGCTGCGGCACTTTCTTGTAAATAAGCCCCTATATTAGCAACTAAAAAATAGACATTAAGAAAAGAGAAGTGTGTAGTTGAGAGGCATTCACAGCCAAAAACGTAAAGAAATGTACTCTAAAACAAATTAGAAGTGAACCTTTTCCATTTCTGAGGTACATTCACGATGATCAAGCTAATGCTGGGAGCAGAATGAGAATATTAGAAAATAGCATGTCCAGGGTGTAAAGTGGATGAGTACTGAAAAAATTCCTGATTGTAAAATCGCTCACTTTAGTGTGTGTACAATGGTTATGGGTGGGGAGTGCGGCCAAACCGCATGGCGGAGCAGAAGCAATATCGATAGCTCCAAGATTGCTGTTCAAAATGCTATTAAGTTATCTGGCTGTCATCCAGATTCTTAACTATAATACAGGTGAGAACTCCAACAGCACTCTCTGATCAGATTGGGCTGTGGATAGGCAGTTACAGAACTTACCTTGAACTGAAGTGTCGGCCTTTGCAGACCCTGGTCTGACATGCTGGCCGTCGCCTGCAACATGATCCTCGTCATCTGCTGCTATTGATGCTCAAATCGAAGAGCGAAGACAGGCCAAGGGTGATCACAAGGAGCAGGCCCACCCCACAGAGGACTGCGATTGCTACGCAGGGCCAGATCATATCTCAGTAGAATAGAATACCAGCTGAGTGCTTGAATTGAAGCGACGGCCTTGGAAGCCGCGATCTGCTGATGTGTCGGCTGTGGAAGGTAGTGAGTTCCTCGCCGTCTCCTGCTATCAGCACTCAGGATGGCGTGCAGGGACAGACCACAGGCAACCTTGAGGATCAGACCAACCCCATGCAGGATCACAATTGTCCACAGAGAGAGGGCCCGAAGCACAGCCCGGCAGGATAGAATACTGGTTGGGTGACTGGTGATCAGATAAAAACGCAAAAACAAGCCTCGTAAGCACTGTGAGCACAGCCGACCCCTCAGCTGAGATGGAATGGTTTTAAGCAGACACCCCACGAGGCCTGGTGCTGAAGTAGGAGAAACACGCCGCCTGGTGCATGCCACAAGGGGCTGCACATAAAAAAGGACAGTGCGTACACTTTTACTACGCAATGGGCCCACATATGGGAAATGTTCACAAGTTTTCCAAGAGATGCGGCACGGAGCGTCGGGCCCTGAGAATGTCTTCTAAGGCATAAAAATAGACTTGCTCACATATGTGGTGGCCCTCCGGGTTGGATCGCACTGCACCTGCGTTTCAACTGAACAGATAACTTCTGGTGGTGTCATTGGTCTGACCCAGGTCCTTTGGGTACCCCTTACTGTGGCCCAGGGAGAAACGGCAGTGGAGCCTCGCGGCTGACCCCTAATTTGGAGAAGTGGCATGAATAGAGGGGTTTACACAAGATGATGAAACTGAGAGAGGGTTATGGAGCCCATCTTTTCCCCCTTAACAGGTGCCAATATCAGGAGCTAATGGTAACTACATAAATCCGGCAGCCTACCAACTATAGGACCACCCGAGTGCATATGAAACCTTATGCACTAAATTATAGGGGGGATATTACCAAGGATTTGCGATAATTATCGCAAAGCGCGCTTAGCGCTGTTTTTTTTATCGCCGGCTATCGCTGGATTTCATCGCGGAGATAACGCGTTATTTTCAACGCTTATCTCCAAGGCGATAGAAAATCCAGCGATAGCGGCAAAACCCAGCAATAGCGCGAGAAATCCAGCGAAAAATTCACTGCGCTAATGAAAAGCTTGCTAATAGGCAGGTGAGGACTTAACCTTACAATCCCCTCCCATTGACAAGAATGGTTAAGTCAGGTTTTTAGCAGGTGTTAAATTCCAGCGATAATCGCGGTTAGTGCGACTTTTTTATCGCTTCGCGGGCATTGGTAATAGGGGGAAGTTGTGTTTGCGACTGTTTGCAGTCGCTTTTGGTTGGGAACGCCTACTTTGCATGTCATTAGCGATAAATATCGCTGACATGCAAAGCGGCACCAAAACGGTCGCTTTCGCCATGAAGCTGTCGCTAACAGCTGTTAGCGACAGCTTGCTAATAGGGTGATAGAAATGTCGCTGCTTTAGCGGCAAAAAGTGCCGCTAAAGCGGCGATAACGCCCTTGCTAATATACCCCTAGGTTCAGTCTTGTATGCTCCGGAAATTAACCCCATAGTAAATCCCCTGTATTGAGCTGCTCTGGCCCCCCTCATTCTATATTGCTTGATTTTTCGCTCCCCGGTTGACTCCAGCTCCTGCACGCAATGAGCAAAGCAAAGGCACTCCAAAGTGGAACAGGCACGGAATTGGCCACAGCTGTACTGGGCCAAGATTCTGGTACTGACCCTGTGGTGTTGATCCCTGTGATGGTAGACTCCCTCACAGAGGCCAAGTTAGAGACTATCCTTGTGACATTCAAAGACTCCAACAAAGTGCTTGAACCTAAAACCATCAAAGTTGCAACTGATTTGTCATTATTAGGTGCAGATCAACATAAACTGTCAGACAGGGTCAAAGACACAGAGACAATGATAGTGGAAATTCAGCTCTCCTTCAAAGCCCTTAAAATAAAGATCATGGACATTAAGGAGCATATCCGTGTTTTAGAATACAGGGAAGAGGAATCAGTGGGAGAATAAGGAGAAAATAATCTTCGTATTTTTGGCCTGTCAGAGATGATCGAAGGTCCATCAATTGATCTCTTCTTGGAGGATGGCTGCTAATGGTGGCTAGAGAGAAGTTATCTATTGTCATCTCCTTTGAATGTGCTTATTGACTCCCATCGAGCTTGCCTCAATCTGGAGTGACTCCAGAAACCATGGTGGCCAAGCTCATTAATTAACGGGACCAAGATGCTATTCTCCAACTGACTTGGCAAAATAGACCATACAAGTTCCAGAACAGCACGGTGCTCCTGTTCCCAGATTTTACAGCCTCTGTTCAGCAGCAGTGCAATCAATTCTGAGAAGTGAAACAAGCCCTTCAAGTAGTTTATGCTTATGCTTCCTGCGAAACTTAAGATTCTTGATCGCCATGACTCCTTGTTCTTTACAGATCCAGCAGAGGCACAGGAGTGCTCGACAAACACGCAGCGGAAACTAATGTCAGACCCACATGTGGTTGTGTGTAAAGACCTCGCTGATGAAGGAAAAAACCCATCCCACTTGCCCACTTAAAACACTCCCTGGAGCAAGCTGACATCGAACGACAAGATTCTCTGGAAAGAGCTTAACATGGAGATCCAAATTCTGCCCTGGAACCGCAGTCTCTTCTGATTCGAAGGGCCAACATAAACCACTTCACTGACAAATTCATTTTGTACATGGATATGGGCTCCCAACTTCTATCTATAACCCCAATGTCAGAAGATGAGGTGATCTGAATGTAGTGGTTTCGGACCACGAGTGCCTGTGTGATTGGCCTTCAGGGGGGAGTAGCATGCCGTAAATGTATCACGTAGGTATTGGTTGAATTTCTAAAATGTATTTAAAGCTGATTTTTGAGTGATAAATCATGGCAATAGTGAGACTTGTTACTAATATTATTATCTTGATACCTGTGGCATTGCAGGTATAGTTATTATGTTTTACCCATGTAAAGAAATTCAAAATTGGCAAGACCTTTTATAGATTACTGCTAGCAACCATTCTGATGCACTAAGGTTATCACTGCTGATGACCTTGTGTAGTGTGGTCACTAGGGTATTCTTGTCCAATGTGGCCACTATTACAACTCTAATACTTATAGCTGAAGATGGTTTTTATTGGACAAAAGTAGCTCTTATTGCAAAAAAGGTCAGAGACCCCTGATCTAGATATTTATGGTCCAAGTCCTAATTTGGGAGATCTTGGTTCCAGTAATTATGTTTTTGTTTCTTCTGCATTGGGTGCATTCCACTATCATTTGGGCGAAGGGACAGTATTTTGGTTGCCTACTTCATGGACCCATCACTGCTTATTGTCTGTTGAGGACCAGAACGAGGGACGCTAGTGTTAGATATGTTATATGACACACATAGAATACTGTCCTGGAACATCCAAGGGATGGGAAACATGATCAAACGGCCCAAGATTTACACTTATCTACATAGGCAAGGCATTGATACTGCCTGCCTTTTGGAAACTGATTTCTCCAGGAAAGAAGGGGTTCACTTGCAGAAGTGATGGAAAGGTCTTCAAGACGTCCTACCCCTATTATGCATGGAGTGTATTGATATGGATCCGACCAGGCCTCCCCTATGTTGTACACTAGACTGATATAGATAAAGAGGTCAGATACATAATCGTCAATGGGAACCTTGATAGTCAGCTCTTGAAAATAACATGTATTTATGCCCCTGTCTCTTCACAGATAGAATTTTTTTGCAGATTGTCACCTTTTGTCACAGCACAATCTAATACACTAACCCTTTGGTCAGGGGACTTCAATTGTATCCATTCCATAGAACTGGACATTTACAGAATACCTGTGCCAGGTACACAGGTGATTCAGGTGGCAGAAGGGTTTTGTTCCTAGATGCGCCAGCTGGGGGCTCTATGATCTCCGGGGAGCACACCACCTGTGAGACAGGGAGGTAATACATTTCTTTCCCATCCATGACATTTATTCAAGGCTAAATATGTTCCTCTGCTCCACTGACATTTTAGAAGGCACACATTAAACTGAACACTTATATCATGCATTTTTCAGAGAATAATGGGACTGCTGTTTGATTGGGGTTGGAGTGGGAAGCCTTCAAGGTCTGTCTGTGGGGGGTGGGCATTAATACCACTTATGGGGTCAATATGACAGAGACCATGGGTACACAAATATTTTTTTTCGGGGGTCAAAAGTACAGACAGGTTTGTGGCCGGGGGCCGCACCATTGGGCGGGATGGGGGCAGGGTTAAAGGGGGCGGGGCTACTAGAGTAAAAAAAATCACCACCTTTTCAAATCATTACTAGACAAATGCAGTATTCACCTGCAAACACATATGCAGAAACAAGAGAAATGCTGGTCACCTGTGAACAAAGACAGGGAGGCCTATAAAAAGACCGATAAAACTATAAAAAGAGATGTGCAGTGAAATGGGGGTGTGAGGGACAGAGTCAAACTCAGTGGCAGCTGACAGCTATGGGGGGGCTGGAGGGATGGAAATAGAGGGCAGGAGGAGAAGAAGAAAAAAATCACTTACGTGGCTGCAATCCTTGCTCCGGTCCTGATCTTCTCCTTTCCTGCAGCTTGTGCCCAGCCAGCTCCCTTAACCAATCCTGGTGCTGCTCTCATGCTGTGAGAGCAGCACCAGGATTGCATGAAGTGGGCTGGCTGGATGCTTCTTCAGGCCCTGTAGGCCTGTGCTTGGTCGCCACCAAGCCTTCTGAGACAGCTAGGTGGAGAGCTTTAAAGTGCGCATGTCACTTAGGCCGGCGCAAGACAGCCGGCCAAAGTGACATGCACACTGTGGAGTGTCCAGTCAGCCACTGCTCCTGTCCTCTGCTGCTGACATACCCTGCATGTGTCTGGGCTCGGGGAAGGCTGAATGCTGTAGTTCGGTGATTGCGGACGTTGGAAAAACAAAATGGCAATGAAATCTTTTCATTGCCATTTCAATTTTCCTGCAAGGCTCACAGGGGGGCAACGCTCCACTGCCCAAGTGAAGAAACTGCCGCTGGTCAAACTGGGACACAAAATAATCCCCAATACCCAATTAAAAGTGGACGCTTTTTGTAAATCAGAAAATTAAAAAAAGTGACCCATGTCAGGAAATTGGGACATTTTTTAACTGATAAAGACATGCTGTATGCTTTTTTTGCATGTTATGAAAGACTGCATGGATTTGAGCTTGATGCATACAATGGCAGTTATAATATCAGGAGAATCAACAGTAAAATCAGACCCAGCAGACCTTAAAACAGACCCACAAACAGCCGAAAACAAAGTCCATCACTGACCTGAAGGAGGACCTGCGAGGAAGGCAGGCTGGTGGCGAGCAGGTTGGCATAGGAGCTGGTCTGCCTGTGGCTAGAAAGGAAGCATGCTGGCCAAATCTAGAAAAGGCCCCCTGCTGCAGTCGTCAGTGGGCGGAGAGTTAGGACGAGATCAGGCTGCAGATGACAATATCGTTGGCAAAGGCAGCAAGAAGCTCTTGGAAAGGCCCAGTAAAAGTCAGCTGTGAATGCTTAACAGCTGATTTTTAAAGGGCCTTTGCTTCCCGCCAGTGCCGGTTACCTGGCTCATGACATCACTGAGGCTATCAGTAAACACAAAATAGAGCTGCTGGAGCATGCGCAGTGAGGCTGCTATTGCGCTTGCTACAAATGGAGCAGCTGTGTTGTGGTTTCCTGTAAAAGGTCAGAGGTCCGCAGGCCACCATGTAAGGTCTGCCAGGCCGCTGGCAGCCCGCTGGCCGTACTTTGAGTACAATGGACATAGACTAGTAAAGACATTCAAGGGCTTGAATCAGAATTTAAGACAGCTAGAAATAACTGACTCACATTCATCCCGTTTCAGACCATTATTGGTGAATACTAAGAGAACATACCTGGATACTATAGATCACCTATCCCTTAAGAACTCTCAGCAGTATCTGACGTTGGGACATTCTGAACCGAATAAAGCCGGATGATTGCTGACTAGTCTGTTGAGAGCTTAACACCCCCACTATCTAATTATTGCAGTTCACCTCCCCTCGGGAGCTGTTGCTAATACTCATACAGATCAATGAAACATTGTACGATTAATATAAAACACTGTGGACATCTCAAAGTATGTCCTTAGTATGGGAGGTAGACATCTTGGGCGGAATACATTTGGGGCCTCATTCACTTATTTTGACCATAGGGCAACGACGCAAGCCTTCATGCTGCCCTGCCCTAGGTCAAAAGAAAAGGGCAGGAATGCATCGTATCTATGCGATACAGCACATTCCTGTCCTCTTTTACTGCACTGGCACACAAATGGCTGCCTAGCACCAATACAGGCACCCTTGCACCATGGTGCAGGGTGTCTGCATTGAAATCAGGTTGTTTATGTGCAGAAAGGGACACTTTCCTTCACAAAAAACAACTGTTATGCCACCCCTGGGGAGGTGTAGGCTTTTGACGCATTCCCAGGTTTACAGCATGTTGTAAATCTTGGAATGTGTCAAATGCCACGGGTGTTACGTCAGAACACCCGCCATAACGCCCATGGCACACCTCCCAATTGCAGTGTGAGACAACGCAGTGACTTGCGCTGCGTTGCGTTAGACCATATTGATGAGGCCATGAAAAGCCATGCATGGTGGCTTTATGTGGCCTCATAGATATGGCTCTGCAGTGTGCGCTGGTGGAGCATCATTAAAAGTGACATTCCGGCGGTGAGCAGGGCTTGTAAATGAGCCCCTTACTTTCTCTGTCTTGACAGCAGGCAGACTCAATTGATGGCCCCTTTTCATTGGCTGAATTGCTGGGAGCTATTAAGGAGCTTGGCACTGGCAAGGTTCCTTGTACCAACAGCTTTCCATCACAGTTCTATAATACCTACCAGGCTGTACTAGCCCCTCATGTACATGCTGTATATATAGAGGCATAGGAAAGAATTGGGCTGCGCCCCAGGGTCTGGAAAACACTCCTGGTGCCATTGCTCAAACCTAACTCCAATTCTCTGAGGAAGGCGGTTAGATATATGGTGTGGTTGCGAGACCACACTGTTTTAAATTCACAAACCTGCACTGGGTCCAGTCAGATTAGTTTGAAAAACCTTAGATCAACCCTGGGTAGCAGTGGCTCTGAGCAGTCCAGCTTTATCAAAGGAACAAGTGTAAAGCATTCGGAAGTACCAAAATAGGTGAGCATGAGAGAAACCATAGTCAATAAAAATCCAACAGCAATTTACGAATATATGTTGTATTTTTATCTTTAAAATGACACCTCAATGACAAAAATCCACTAGAGGGTTAGGGAGATGTAAATTATTAACCATTAATAAATCAAAGCTTTTCATTCAAAACGCAAGCAAGCATTGGCAAATAAGGTGGTTAGCAGTTCACTTTGGAATCTTTAGAAAACTTTCATAGAGTTATAAACTATTTCTCCGGCTCACTGTGAACGACCAACTCTGGCAGGAAGTAGGCCACAGAGGCAAATGAGGCTTGTTAGGAGAGTTACCACACAGTCAAAGCAGTCCAGTTCCAGGGTCTATGGGCAAACCACCAAATACTTAAATGGCGTGGTCCTGATGCAAGGCATGCAGGATGCTGAGGGATGCTGAGGAGGCTAATCCAGTGATGAGGTTCTTTCTCAGGCTACTCTTTGTTCCATAGTCATGGTGGGGCAACTTTGGCCACAGGGGTTGATGTCCCTTGAAGTTGGGTGGAAGTCCAGCCAAAGACCAGTTGCCACTGGTCTACTGGTCTCTTATGACAGCGAAACAAGCAGTTTCATTAACTTGTGATAACTTCTGTCTTGGGTGATCAAACTGTACTCTGACGACTCTCCGGGGTCTAGCAGATTCGGGTGCAACTTTTGAGGGTTGGGTCTCGGATTCCCAAGCTACACGTTGGCATCAGTGGCTGTCAGGCGTTCTTGGCTAACAACTTGCCAAGACAGGCTTCTTCTGCTTTTGTGGCATTATAGTTGTAACAGGAAGGCCGCCAAATGACTCTTGGAGTCACCTCTTCTGTATGACGTTCAGGATGACTTTTCCTCACCCAAAACTGGAATCCTCACCCCAACCTGCGTATGAAAAATGGGACAGGAAACTGTGAGACTGGGCAGAAGCAGAGTAGGAGGCTATTGCGAGACAGCAAAGGCAGCATGATGGGTGTATTACACAATGGGTCACCATGATGTTGCAGCTACAACACGCTAAAGACACTGATAGACCATCCTTAAGCTGGAGCATTGAGTGATATAAGTAGACAATCTCCCATGTTGTTCACAGGTGATAATTATCAAGTGATAAACAGATTGTTTTCTGTGTATGTTGCTATTATTGGATCCATGACCGTGTACCATAGTGGCACGTCTGTTCTTCCTCATACTATACATATTGTAATCGGCTAATCTAGAAGCAGCTGTTAGCATTGGTTTGGTTTTGGCATGATGTACCTGAAATTCCCACCCTATTCCAACACTGGAGCCCTGCCCAACAGTATAATCCTTACAAGCACATCTTCGCAAATATATCCAAATACGCAGCTGATACAGAATACTCGACCACAACTTGACGGATAATGCCAACCCTCCGGCTACCCTGAAGATAAGCTCTCTGTAACGAAATTTCTCTTCACCATTGAAAACAGATGGACTTACCAACAGGAAAATTGCTTTTTAAAAAGGAAGAAAAGCAATTAAAATTCCCCCATGAAGAATCCTCTTCATAAGAGTCAATGGCTCCTGTTACAAGTCAAACTGCAAACAGGATCCATGTACAAGCCCATTAATGAATCATTAATCTGATCCTGGGCATTCTCAAACCTTCCGGCACCACATTCAACCAACAAATGAACAATTATCAAACAAACTCTTTGTTGAGTTGAAGAGAATGTGGAATTTGCATAAGGAACAGATGCTTTTCATAATCACGCAATATTTGGAAAAAAAATAGACAAGATCAGGTATCATATTAGCGATATCAATAAAGCCTCCCTTGTCCTTGCATCCGTTTTGAGAAACACATTGAAAAGAGCTTCCTTAAAAATGCCTACTTCTGCAGACCCTGTAGAAATCCTTAATGTCTTCAAATGCAACAACAACGGCATCCTATCCATTATAATAAAATAACACTCCAGGGAAGCACTAATAACTATGGGCCTGATTCACAAAAGTAATCTGAGACAAAATTCTAAATTTACTACTTTTGGTATTCACAGAAGGCATTTAGTAGTAGTAAAGTTAGGATTCCTAACTATACTACTACTAAACTGAGACAAAATCCTAACTTTACGACTTTCGGTATTCATAAAAGGCATTTAGTAGTAGTAAGTTAGGAATCCTAACTTTACTACTACTAAATGCCTTCTGTGAATACCAAAAGTAGTAAGTTTAGGATTTTGTCTCAGATTAGTTCTGTGAATTGGCCCCTATGTGTCATAGATTTCCATCTATAACCACAGGTTATGACCTACAACATACGACTTCTGACCCATGACCTGTAACCCATGGAGCATGTAACAACACTACTGTGCGAATAATAATTCATGATGTTGGCACTTGTACGAAGTATCCATAGACTTTCTTGTTCCTAATGCTTTTGCATAATGTACACTCCTGTAAGGCACACAAAAAATGCAGTCCACATTGCTATTATTGTGCACTATAATCATACATTTCTTGCAACTTATTCTCACAAACAACATGGGAAGAGAGCATCACACTTTGTACTCATTGGAAGCCACTTTATAAAGCCTGTGTTTTAGCTATCGAGGAGAGAGGTATATCTTTGTGCAGGAAGACATTCTGAAAGTCATTTGAATGATGAGAATGCTGCACGGGGACAATCATTGTCGGCAAAGGCAGGGTATACTTTCATCCTGGAACTGTAGCTACATTTCTCAATATGGTAGATAATAAGGTAGGGTTTCTGTTAGGTTGTATGTGCAATGTTATCTATGTAATTTTATCAACCTTATTTCTATTCACCTATACTATTAACATAACAGTTATCACGATAATTATTTTCTATATGTTTTGTACTAGGATAGTCCATAATAAATAATTGTAGATACCAGATAGTGAGTGTGTGTATGTTTGTGTGCATGTGTGTGTGTACACTGACACCAAGTGCTGATTGGTGGGGCAGATAGTATTACACTGCTGGTTCTCTGGCATGTCTTTTGCATGTCTCTTCACTGATTCTGCTCGTGATCTAGCCCTTCGGAGAACCCATGAGACCCCTGACCGATATCACACATATGTGGTGTTGATAGGCTGTCATGAAGAGCCTAGGGGGTCGAAGTGGAACTATCAGTTATGCCAAAATATAGACACACATCACCTACTCAACAATAAGAACACAACCCTCACTAACCTGTTTAATAACCTCTAAACTGCAAATATGTTCAAGGTACTGATCAGACTCTGACAATGTCAAAAAATGCGCTTCCTATCAGACATCCACGTTTCATCTGAAAATTAATTAAGTAATCAATCACTGCCAAGTTGCATGAAAATATAAATTTTAACTCCTTCCTACACTAACAGTCTATTTTCAAATCGTGCTACTTCAATGAGATGTCATGCATGTGATACCTAACACCTTTTCCATCAGCGACAATAGTGAACCCTACCTCCATCTTACACTATGCCTCTGAAATGGATTCGATCCCATAGACCTTCAGCCTTGAATAGCAATCCTGTTATCAGTAATGGGATTTAATGACATTGCACTATGTTGGTTCTCTTGCTGTCTCATTACGTAATAGCAACTCATCAATACTTGGAGATTTAGACACTCTGGGTCTGATTCACAAAGGTAATTTTACACTTTTGTGTAAGTTTACAATTCTTTGCTAGTCACAAAGGGATTTATAGGTAGTATCTTTACGAATACGGCGTCTCAGCACATAAAACGATAGGACAGTCCTATCTTTTGATGTGTGGAGACCTGCACTGATAAAGATACTACTCGCAAATCTCTTTGTGAATACCAAACGTTCGTAAACTTATACTAAAATGTGAGTTTACTTTTGTGAATCGGGCTCTCAGTTTTGTTCCAGACATTTGAGGAGACACACTACAAACAAATCAAGCATTTACAAATGCAGTAGGTTTTGTCTTGTATAGTATGTCACAACTGTTTTCTCAGTAGAAATGTTTTTTGCAGCTGTCAGACAGGGAAGGGGGGTTGTGAGCAATTCAATGATGAGCCCACCTGCACAAAAATCTGCATTTTATAATAATACTTTGCGTCTACATACAGGTTGGCCTCCATAATTAAGTGCTATATTTAAATGAAATGAAAAGAAACAAAGAAAGCAGAGAAGGCCTTGAGATTTAAATAGTGTGGAGCATGAGGGTTCGAGGCAGAGGTGTTTGTTGTGGTCGAAGGATTATTTTTTAGGTTGAGCCAAGCAGCAGTGCGCATGCGCTGCTCGCTCTGCAAAACTGCTGTAGTAGAGTATGGGAGAGAAGCCGCGCCCACTCTCCTTCCATATTTTTCATTGGCTTGTGTCATTGTCTTTCGTAAATGCTGCCTTCGGATTCGTTAATAGGCTTGTTAGTCCATCCTTAGTACGGTCTTGTCTTCATTTGTACCCTCCCATGGCGACGGGCCCTTTTACTTCAGTTGGTACACGGGACCTGTTATTTAGTCTGTAAGCACTATTTACTTTATTGAGTTTCTCTTACTGCAGGCTGGACATGCGCTGCTTCAGCTGAAACCGCATGTGTTTTTTTAAGCAGCACAGCCACCCCCGTAACACAGGATCCTGCTTTCAATCACTTTAACCCAGCATTATCTGGTGTCTGTTTCAACCCCCTAAGTAAAATGGATTTAGAAATGATTAGCGAATTAAGACATGTGAATTCCAGGTAACACATAATCCTGTGCTAATGGGGTGAAGCTGACAATAGCAGATCTGTGTTACATGTCATCTGTACTAAAGCCACCTGATGGGTTGTTTTAAAAAGCCTGTTGTATTAACAACACCAACACCACCACCAATACCACCACCACCACCAATACCACCACCTCCAATACCACCAGCACCAATACCCCCACCACCACCAATACCACCACCATCAATACCACCACCTCCACCAATACCACCACCACCAATACCACCACCACCAATACCACCACCACCGCCAATACCACCACCACCAATACCACCACCACTCCAATACCACCAGCACCACCACCATCAACACCACAAATACCACCATCAATACCACTACCACCACCACCACTACCACCACCAACACCACCACCAATACCACCACAACCAATACCACCACCACCACCAATACTACCAAAACC